>JAWPHD010001144.1:0-353069 GCA_037043455.1 Cyrtodaria siliqua | reverse complement strand
TATTTAATATTACATTTACATTTTAATGCTAATGCGTATTCTTAAAACAATTTTTGCTAAAATATGATAAGGTAACGCAATGGGTCCAAACAATACTTTAATGACGATTTTTTAATGCGTTTTGATGAAAAAATATGCGTCATTACACGCAGATACACGTCTTATCTGTAGAACTGGCATATACATGTACATCGAATATATACACATTTTGAAATGTACTCATGTATTTGTATAAATGATACAAACATGCAAACAGATTCATAAATAACAGACCAGTTCACATCTGTTTAAAGTACCTCTGTATTGACCTAATGGACCACATGTGGTCAACTAGGATCTCCTTGATACGATTATTAGTTTTATTGTTAATGAAGCTAATCAGTGAAATTAGATAAGCATTGGCTCACTGAGAGCTGTTTCCATACAGTAATGCATAGGACTTTATATTCCTGTTTCGAGTCTTATTGGTGCAACACCACATCTATAATTTGCTAAAATATGATAAGTTAACGCTTAAAACCCCAATTCAGTTCAGTTCAGTTCCAACATTCGCTATAAAACCGTATTTCCAGACTTTACTCATGTGTTGACGTTACAAAATAATGCATATGTGCTTATTAAAACTGTGTATTTATCAACGGGTTCATAAAATACCCGCACATGAATATGTGTGAAATAAATTTAGAGTTGGTAATGTTTTATTCGAAGCTTCGAACAATAACAAAATGGCGATGTTTTTGCCTGGTCGGTTTAGATGTTTAAATTGTAGTCATAGAGCAGATTCGCAACATAAGTTAGTTACATATATACCTTATTGTTCGTCGACTTAGAAACGATGTGCATCGATTTTAAAACCTGCCTGTTGATTTTAAAACCTGCCTGTTGTTGACGGGCATGTGACTCTACGTATACCCAAGCCCAGTACACATTACCATATGTCAGTCACTAAATGTCAGTCACTAAGCATGACATTACGCGTATCCCGCATAATAATATGTTTGTGTGTGTGCGTGAAATTGGCGAGCTTTCGGTGTATTTATAGTAAGCTTAATGACGTAATAAAGTTTTGTTTGTGGGGAGAGGGGGGTGGGGGGGGGGGGGGGGGGTTGGTTTGCTAGATTGAAAAAAATGACTGCAATATGATAAGTTTGTTTTCAGCGAATTATTTTATTTATTTATTTTCAATTCTTTCGAAAAAAAACTTTTCCATTCTTGTTTAAATTATGGGCATACAAAAACACAGAGAGAGAGAGAGAGAGAGAGAGAGAGAGAGAGAGAGAGAGAGAGCTCTGTGAAAGTTCAGTTTATTGACATATATCAGTACGGACGCATGGGCGTAGACGATAACAAGAATAACGCTTTTCGAAAGCCGCAAGCCCAAGAGTGCAGTTTAAATCTCATATACGAGACAAATATGCTAATATGCTATAAATGTTTTGTACCATAGACATTCAATGCCGGTAATTAACATTTTGATTGATATGTTGTGTAAACATTACAACAACGGCCGTGTAAATTTGAGTGGAACGTGGTATAACCGCCGAATCTGTAATTTATAGCACGACTGAAATATGCGCAGGTGAAAATTATATCATAAGCACGATCAGAGGAAATCCATTAGAGCTATGGTAAACTATACTTTAATTGAATATACACATTCTTTTACCTTCTAGAACCTCAGTTTTCAAACATAATATAATCATGCTAAGTAACACATGTAAATTTTTAATATGGTCTCTAATAGTGCTTTGTTTATTTGGTCAAATCTTAAAATACTCATTCTTAGTACATATTTTATAGATAGATTAGCATCATTTACATAGTTTTAATGTGTAATATATATGCTAATATCGTTTGAGTTTGATGTTATTAGCTACTTTTAAAATATGTTGATGGTTTTATAACTATAGTCTCTTATAATTCTAATTAGAATGGCATGGCTATCTTATAATGTTTACGATGTTTTATTTATGTTTGTATTTATTGTAAACCATGATGAGATTTTAATAATAAAGAAATATATTCTATATCTATGGGAGACACCTCTGTGTTTGGTCAAATCTGAGCAAAAATGAAATCAATTTTAAAATGAATTCGTGTTATTAAAACAGAACGTAGCAGGAGGGCCATTTAAGTGAAGTACATCAGACATCTGAAATATAAACAAATTTCTATTGTAAATAATATAAGTTCTACACTCATAATAAATAGGCGTAATAAATATCCAGATTGCATACGAAGGATCGGCACCAGAGAATTATACCTGTATACCCGCTGTTTAAATGATTTTAGGACGCTAGGTCTATAAAAGTAAACGTCTTCCGAATTTTATTTGCATAAATTGACCTCATCTGAGGGAAAACACACATCCTTTGATATGTTAAGGTACAGCAAATATTGTATACACTCTGTTCTTTATGCCCACATTTCCCCAGAATTCTGCTGGACAGTAAAACGGTTTATCCAATTAACACCTCTGCAAGACATTTTATATTACTCAGCTCTGACCCCTAAATCTTCAAGGTTTGTTATCAATATGATTCTTATCAGATTTAAACCACATGGGCAGTCAGAAGTGGTCAGTGTGGAATTTTACAAGTACAAATCATTCATTATGGTTTTCATTCACAGAGGATAAGCAACACAATGGATACATTTACAAAACATTTATTGATAGAAAATGTTGATGACATGAGAAAAAGAGTATGAGAATTTTTTTACTCAGAATGTGTCTTAGAAAAAAATGGAGATGTATTAGAGAGATATCTCTCAGCGCTACAGAGATATCGCTTTAACCTACATATATATCTCTGTAAACAAGATATCTTGTTTAGCAAAAGAGATATCTCTTGAAGTTAAACAGATATCTTTATAAGTTACAGAGATATCTCCTAAAGTTAAAGATATATATTTATAATACCATTAAAAGAGATATTTTTCTTCCTTAAGGAGACATCTCTTTGTCTTACAAATATATCTCTTATACGTAAGGAGATATCTCTCTAGCTTAGAAATATATCTCTGTAAGATAAAAAAGATAGCTTGCTTTTGAATAAATTATCTTACAGAGATATCTTCTATATAAGAGAGATATCTCTATTTTTAAATATATATATCTGTTCTTCGATAGATATCTCTGTTCTTTGAGAGATCTCTCGTTCTGAAGAGATATCTTTCTTTGTTATGGATATCTCTCTGTCGTATAGAGATATCTCTCAGCGCTACAGAGATATCTCTTTAACTTACAGAGATATCACTGAAAACAAGATATATTGTTTAGCAAAAGAGATATCTCTTTAAGTTAAACAGATATCTTTATAAGTTACAGAGATATCTCCTTAAGAATGAGACATATCTCCTGAAGTTAAAGAGATATATTTATAATACCATTAAAAGAGATATTTTTCTTCCTTAAGGAGACATCTCTTTGCCTTACAAATATATCTCTTAACTTAATGAGCTATCTCTCTAGCTTAGAAAGATATCACTGTAAGATAAAACAGATAGCTTGTTTTTGAATAAATAGTAGTTCAGCTTGCCATATAGGGAACTGATTAACTGGTAGCACTAATCTGAAACAGAAAATTAAATAAAATAAGATCAGTTTATATCATATATTCATATATAGAGGATCTTACATGAGTGACTTTTAATAAACGAGTTGGATAAAATGATAGGATACGAGGCTCTTGCCGAGTATCCTATCTTTTTATCCAACGAGTTTATTAAAGTCAATAACACACAGTCAGGAATGTAAGATTCTGTTTATCACATAACCCACCTACGACGTGATAGTTTCACTTTAATGTTGTCATTTTCCTTATATACGGCGGCAATTTGTAAGGCAAATCATGACGTCGTTTTGTTATTTACACGACGTCGCTACGTTTCGCGTTGTAAATGCGGTCGCCTTACAAATAATGCGACACCCTAAACCAAATTTAACGTTACTAACGTTCGTTTTATGAAGTAAGATTTCAAATAATGATAAATAATTAAAGTGTCTGAACGTACAGTATGACATACCATGAAAACAATTGATATTAAATGTTTTACTGTATACAAACACTGTGATTCGGTCCTCATTTGCATCTGTAATACACTAGTGTATTACGAGAAATAAGTCATGGCTTTATTGCACTCCCAGAAGCCATGTTATGTTATAAAAACTACTTTGACATTTTCTGCTTTTGGTCTCAAATACTATCAAAATAAAGAATTATAATTGCCTAAAGTTAGATTTTGTTCGACGTTTTCATTACAATTTAAGCGTTGTTGTTATTTTGTCATCCAGGCTCATGCGTTATTGATTGGAAGCTTTGCTCCCGAATTATTAGTTAGCTTAAGGTGTACTTCGAAGTTTGGATGATGTGATAACATGGCTTATTTTATTCAGAAATGATGTCTCGTCTGCACTCGCTGGATAAATGGACTATTTAATGGACCAGTTTATTTCACAGTTAAAAACAAAACAACTTTGAGTAAAACTGTACCAAACTTTTCGAATATAAAGCGCACAATTTCTGTCATATAAGTATTCTTTCTAATACTATGTTCACATCAATAGTGTTGAATTACTGTCATGTACTATATGGTTGACATTGCTCGTGCCTAAAATGCGTACATCGTTGAAAAAATCACTTGATCATATCTCATCGATTTTGGATTATTTGGATCAAGATGGCTGACCGATAGTCCTTAAACGTGCACGCACAACAACGTGCATTTTCATATGTTGTTGAGTTGAATTGTCTATATTGGTAATTTTATTTTTAAAAATAAATGCTCTACTATCGTTCGACATGCGCTGAAAATTTGTATATATTTACGAACTTATTAATCATTAAAAAAGTGCACAATTCCTTTTTTTGGCCCGATACAATATACAATTATGGACTTTTCAGCTGTTATACATGATGTGATATGCACCAAAAAAATCATTATTGACCGAGGCGATAGCCGAGGTCAATAATGATTTTTTGGTACATATCAACATCATGTATAACAGCTGAAAAGTCCATAACTGTTTTATTATATAACCCTCAATTTACAATTATATAAAACAGGTCAATATCAAAAAAACAATTATATAAAACAGGTCAATATCAAAAAAACAGGTCAATATCAAAAAAACAGGTCAATATCGCTAGATATTTTTTCTAAAAAATTACTTTTTAGCCAATGAAAACGCGTCTATTTATAGGTTATATAATAATTAATTATATGTCCTCGAGCAAATTAAATTGAATAAATAACAAATAAAATGTTATGTTCTTCCCTCAGTTTTCCACTCATCTTTGCATTTTAAAGAATACCGACTCAAAAAAACTCTTATCTGCATTCGAAGTATTTGAATAAAAATATTAAAATATTCTGTCACTCACAATTATTATTTTGCTATAAAAAATCTGTAGTTTCAGAAATGTGTGGCATACTAGTAACATCATCAATTCATTTATGTTCTCTAAATAATTTGTGCAAACATATGGGCAGCCAGAATCATGTTATCAGAGGCTTATCACAAAATAATTGCTCCCCTGCTGTGAAATTGACCACACTGACCACTTAGGCAGGAAATTATAATGTCATGGTTACTCAGAAGTAACAGTACAGGCTTGCTCACTGGTGAGCTGCTTTCTGGGCTTATCTTATGCAGTGTATAGTATTATGAACAATAGACAGTTTGTGGCTTGTGGATTTATTTTTATTTTTATTTTTTATTTTTTTTCCAAATTGTATTGATATGTTGTTGACGTCACGTTTGCTTAGTTATGCAACTATGAGTTGAAGCTTGTGTCAATTCTAAATGCGCATCTGGGCATTCAGTTAATTTTTTTTTTATTGTTTCAAATATTATCAAAAAAAATCACATATTATATATAAAAAAAAAACACGCAACAAACTGGTATATAATGATTTCATGTTGGAGTGAAGTCTGTTCTAAGAAGTATTGAAGTAGTCTCGACACTGACAGTTCACTTAAAAAAAGTGGTATTACCTCGGTTTTGCAAGTACGACTGGTTGACTATGTTTCACTTCAAATAATGATGATGAATTCTAAGGTCACTCCGCCATTTGAACCCCCGTGAAGAATCCCACGTTGGCCCGGCATTATGTGTGGACATTTTCTAGGTGTGTCTGCGATGATGTTGTGTCTGCGTCGTTTCTCTTGAAGGTGTGTAGATGTCGTGTCGCTTTCGCTCTATGTAGTTGTCGCTGCGGCGTCGAAGTATGCTCGTGGCTCCTCTAGGTTGTGGTGCGCCTACATCCGCTATGGTAGGCTGGGGTCTGGTTTTTGGGCCACCCCGCTTCTTGCAACATATAACCATCACAAAGTTGATAGGCACGCAGGTTGCTGGCTCCTTTGCTCCAATGAACCTCGTCTGTCTTCCCCATGTTGGATCCGTTCAGCTGCTGAGTGATCGGCCTCTCTCATTCCATATGTACAAAGCCCACATATACCACACCAAATATTCGGGGGATTCCACAGGCAGGCATTGTAACACCGTATAAAGCTCATTCCGTATATGGGCTGGCGTGGCTCAGTCGGTAGCGCGGCGGATTTGTAACCGGAGGCCCCGGGTTCAATCCTCCGAGGTGCCACTGGGGCGGCTCTAGATAACCTATACTGTGTTGATGAGCCGTTAAACAACATTCAATTCATTCAATTCATTCGATTCATTCCGTATATAGCTCACCAGTAAGCTTTATATGTAGGCATATATCTCATATTTTATACGTATATAGCTCACACCACAGTAAGCTTTATACGGTGAAAAGGCATGGTCCTTCCGTATATAGCTTATCACCCTCTAAATACAAAATTAGTTAAAATAGGAGCGCACAATAACAGAAAATAATTGCATACATTATGTTGCTGGTTACATGGCGTCTACCCTTGTTACTACTACTACTACTACTGCTGCTGCTGCTGCTGCTGCTGCTGCTGCTGCTGCTTCCATTATAACTACCACGGTTATCAGCACAACCTGATATACTTACATTTTAAAATCGTTTATTTTTTTTAACGAAGGATTCAACATGTTCAATGTAGACAATTATGTGTACACGTAGTGCAGACATATAACATGTATAAGAAAATGAAATGAAATCACGTCTATTTGGAAAGTGTAATAAATAGTGAAGCATTTAAAGAAATTGATTTACGATCAATGTTTCATAAAACGGGCTGCTTACCTGCTTTCACTTACGACTATGAATAAAACCCTGCTTAAGCAAACTGATATGAGAACGGGTACCAGACTGAATGTTGCTCAGTTGTCGTAAGTAACACTTACGTAACACTTACGACTTTATAATTTTAGACCGTAGATATGCTTTCATAATTTGTTTGAACTGGAACTCGATATTTTGATATATCTTTTGTATAGGTGACTTATATAGGCCCAGTGGAACAAAATGTTCATGATTTAAAGACACATTTATTCGTTGAAAAATCATGGATAGCATGTTCCGTGATAGCATGCTTTTTAGCTGATTACGTCTCGCTGACTGATTACCACAGATACATTATATTGAGGCCCCATCACAGTTTTTTCCTTTTCATTTAATATTACCTTAGTTTTTGATATGAAATATATTGTAACTAAAAACACTAGATTGTTTATTATGGGGGAGCATATAGTCGCCGCTTTTTCCGCCCGTCCGTGTGTGCGTCCGTGCGTCACACTTTTTGTCCGGAGCATAAATCAAAAATGATGCTTGATTAAAGTTTGTGTGAATAATTAGGACACTGGGGCGGGTCCAAATTTTACCTCAGGGTCAACATTAGAACAAACTAGTTCGAGGACCATAAGACGATGTTACATGCAAAATATCACAGCTCTATATCTTGTATTTTTTCAGAAGATATTTTAAGATTTGTTAAATGAAACTGATAAGCCCCATTGCGGGGGCATTTATGACCACAGGAGCACCATTCGAACAAACGTATAATGATGCTTCACATAAACTTGGGGTCGTCCGTGGTCGAGTGGTCTTAGATTTGAAATCATATGTCCCTCAACGCTGTGGGTTTGATTCTACATGGGGCCAGGACTGTTAAGTATGTGAGTATCAAGCTATCCAGCTTGCTTACGGAACGTCGGTGGTTCTACTTAGGTGCGCGCCCGTGCACGAAGAAATGCCCGGGTTTTCACCTGGCGTCTTCCTCCACCAATAAAAAGCTGGAATGTCAATGTTAAACTTCATATTTAATTGGTAAAATATGCATACTTCTATATGCTGCCTAATATAACATGTAAGACATATTTGGTAATTGTAGCAAAAAAACTAATATAAAAATTACCACGGGTAACATTGAAATAAGATCTGCGGACACTACAAAAGGAGTTATATCTTTTAAAATGTACTATGTTTAAATTTAAACTATATACATAATATATAACTATTTGAGTGATAGAAATGAGTTGTTTAATAAACAATTATGTTATGAAACTCTGTAATCTTGTTCAGGTACAAAACTATTGAAACAATTATAACATTACTAATCATGCTTTATACTAAGTTGAAATATTATAAAGAAAACTATAATGACGTTGATCATGTTGATACACAGTCTAACACCCATATCAGTTTTTGAGTCCGGGATAAATATAGCCAGAGATTCAAATTTGTTTTAGAGTTATGAAGACTTAAATTATATTGTAGAAGACTGTATTTGCATTTAGCACACATAATTATGTAAGTGAACTTTCATGACGAAAAAAAAACGTTGTGATACAAATTAAACACAGTCTTTCTAATCGAATTAGTCCTCACTCTAAAACAAATAATGTTTGTGAAAGTATGTATATTAAAGGGAATGTAGCGCCACAGCTAAACCATCATTATTATTGAGAGTTCTGAAATACTTGAATAAGGGTGAAATAATTATCAAAATCGGATGATAAACAAAGACGATATGATCATTTAAAGTTTCTGTTAAAACGGATATGGAAGCGGCCATTTTGAGAGCTATGACATCACGGTTCTAAATGACCATATATGGAATAATTATAAATATGAAAATTTACTGATTTATTGGGAAAAAATGACATCAACTGTATGAAAAATAAGTAATACTTAATGGCAATAATGATTTAAAACACCAGTTAAAAAAAAATCATTCATTTGCAGTGATTTTCTTCGTTTTAAATGATATTTATTAATATTCCATATATGGTAATATGGAACTATGACGTCATAGTTCTAAAAATGGCGGCTCCCATATTTGTTTTAGAACAACCTTTAAATGGTCATATCTTTTTTGTTTATCATCCGATTTTGATAATTCTTTCACCCTTTTCCAAGTTTTTCAGAACTCTCAGTAATAGAGTTTGTTTGGCTGTGGCGCTACATTCCCTTTAATTTCTATAACTATCAAACAATGCAAGAAAGCACATTGAACTACCGTAGATGAATAGTCTCAATCAAACATGTCAAACCGAGACTGCAATATATATTTTTTCGTTTCTTACACATGTTACATTAAATTAAAAATTGTAATTGACCATAAATGAAAAATCGTCATACTGTCATATATCTAATAAAGGTCAGATGAACATGGGGAAAATTGCAATAAAAAGAGAAAAAAGACGATATTTGTAACAAAAGTATTATCTATTCTAAACAACGTGAATTTTATTCGCTTGCCTGTGTTCTTTTGTCGTAAGGTTATCTGCATTACAATATTCATATGTCGCCTTTGTTGCTTTGGTGTTTGGTTTATCTTACTTTTGATTGGTCACGCATACTGTCTGTAGTGTGGTCTTTGCTATATAAGCTGGTGCACCCGTTGCTTAGTCATAATTAGCAGACAGGATGTTGACCTACTTTCTCGGGCATAGTTTCATCCGCCGGATGATGGAGGATAACGGGGACAGCGAGTGGTCGAATCCATATAGGCGTTATTTCCACATGAGTGTGGCCAGAATAAAGACATTGATGCATCAGAAAGAGTGGAACGACTTCATAGAGGCCTGCCGGGTTCAGCAGCCAGGGTGTGTCTACATACAACTAGGGACAAACGATGTTACGAACGCGTCGCCGAAAGACACCCCGAAGAGCCTGTTCGAGACATACAGACGATTAATTTTAACTGTTTGTGCCCGCTGTCCACAAGCGAAAATTCTGATTGGCTGTGTGTTCCCGCGAAACCAGCGGAAGGCCTACGGTTACAGAGGCCCCCTTTTAGACAAGCCGGGCAGTGAAGACGCAGTGACGCTCCGGATACAGCTGAACCGGCTTTTACGGCGTGAATGGCGCGACAACAGACGACGGGTGACATTTCTGCCATGTGCTTTTGCAACCAACCGCGCTTTAAATAATGAAGGATGACGGAATCCATCTGCGCCCCAATAGTCACTTGTTGATTATGGAAGAGCTGTTTACCTTTGGCGTAAAGTAGGGCGAGTCCCTTCAACTACAACGGTCCTTTTCAGGGCCACCCAATCATGTTATTTATTTAAAGTATTTATTTATTCACTGAGAAATAAAAGTCCATGTGTGTAGTTTCTTTTACCAGCAAAAGTCAAATACAAACAACGTCACTTGATCTAGTTATGACGATTTTATGTTGCGTCACGATTTCACGTAATTCAATTTAAACAGTGGCGGATTCAAGAGTGGGGATGGGGCGCACCATTACATGTTTGCTATATTTATGAATAAATGAATATATACTGTTCAATATGAATGATTTGCTTTTAAAATCTATTACTTTTTTTAGAAAACCCGGAGGCTCCTATAAACGCGATGCGGCTTAACAAATCATGATTACCATCCAGTTTGGTTTGCGTGCTAGACAAAAACACCAAACCATCCTATGGGGGATCTAGAGCTATCTGAAAGAATAGATTATGTTGTATTTATTGAGAGGGCAATCAAGACGAGGAACGGAGCTGAGAGTGAACTTTTAATTATTTAAAACCATGATGGATTATTAAAAGTGAATCGGAACAAAAGTGAATCGGAACAGAATACACCCTGAATATATATTCACAAACATTTGAAATGCTGCTGTTAGATCTAATATTACATTCACATGCCCGTAGCCAGGTTTTTGAAAAGGGTGATGCGGATATCGCCTAAACGCGGCTAATTGAGCCACGAAGTGGCGATGGAGGTAGGTGCGGGAGGGGGTGTCCCCCTCCTGCAGGTGGGGGGTTTAGGGGGTCCTCCCCCTAGAAAATTTTGAAATTGAAACGGTAAATCATGCATTCTGGTGACTTTTATATCTATATTTAGGAACAGAAGCTATAGAGCATTTTTTATATGAAATTTCTCTTTTATTGGCCTTACCTCAATACATGAGAAGTGGCAATGCGGGTAGGTGCGGGAGGGGGTGTCCCCCTTCTACAGGTGGGGGGTTAGGGGGTCCCTCCCCATAGAAAATTTTGAAATTGAAACGGTAAATCATGCATTCTGGTGACTTTTATATCTATATTTAGGGACAGAAGCTATAGAGCATTTTTTGTATGAAATCTCACTTTTATTGGCCTTAGCTCAATACATGCAGGTTAGCGGGTCCTTCCCCTAGAAAATTTTGAAATTGAAACGGTAAATCATGCATTCTGGTGACTTTTATATCTATATTTAGAGACAGAAGCTATAGAGCATTTTTTGTCCAAAAAAGTTGGGTGCGGACGCACCCAACGCACCCCCCCTGGCTACGGGTATGATTCAATAAAACAGTTTTATGACATTTATGTTATAGTCTTGATTGAATTAAACATCTTCCTATAATATATAAGGAAAACAAAACAAAACAAACAAACAAAAAAAACATGTGTAGAAAAAATATTCATTAAAAGTTATTCCTATTGTCTTTTTGTTTCATCGTAGAAAGTATGCAATAAAAAACTCATTTAACGGCAATTTATACTCGGGCTAAAGCCCTCGAGCCAATATCTGATTAGGTGCGCCAATATCCAGTTTGGGCACACCATTGCCGTTTAATAACTTCTTAATATATATATATATAGATCAAATATTACTTTACAAGTGATTGCTAGCATGTACAGAGCAAACATGATAAAGGATTTGATTTAAAATATTGCATCGAAAAGCAACATGGTCTTTTTTGCAGTATGATACAAATTATTCAAGTCCGGATAATTCTATTATATTGCTTTACGGACAAAATATGGTAGATTTGTGACTAATCATTTGATTGCCATTTTATTTATAGGGACTGGAGGCAATTTAGATCTTCTACACGCCTGTCTTGCAGCCTTAAAATCTCCTTATGAACTTATACAACAAACACTATAAAACAATATATAACAAGATTCTCAAGTATTGCAGAGCAATACATGTCCCTTTAAATACCGGGCATTTTTTTTAGTAACAGTGACCTTGACCATAAATGCAATCCCAAACTTGCTTTTCATATAAGCCACCTGCAAATCAAGTTTCAGGCCAATATCTCTTACAGTTACTGAGCAGAAACAGTTGTTCTATTTTTAGTAACAGTGACCTTGACCTTGAACCCAGTGACCCCAAATGAAATCCCAAGTTTCCTTTTCAAATAAGCTACCTACCCATCAAGTTTAATTCCAATATCTCATTCCTAATTAAAGTTAATGAGCAGAAATTGTTTTCTATTTTTAGTAACAGTGACCTTGACCTTGATCCCAGTGGCCTCAAATGAAATACCAAACTTGCTTTTTGTGTAAGCTACCTACCTACACACCAAGTTTCAGACCAATACATCATTCCTAATTTAAGTTATTGAGCTGAAACCATTTTTAGTAACAGTGATTTTGACATTGAACCCAGTGACACCAAATGCAATCTCAAGCTTCCTGTTTATATAAGCTATACCTACCCATAAAGTTTCATTTCAATATCTCATTCCTAACTAAAGTTACTGCTAATACTGTGGTGTTTATACAGGACGAGGAGAACACGGAACTAATGTCTGTATCAAATGGTCAGGAACTCGTTGTCGCTGTGGGGAGGTAGGTGTATACTGCTAGTACTGTGATGGTTATACAGGACGAGGAGAACACGGAACTAATGTCTGTATCGAATGATCAGGAACTCGTGGTCGCTGTGGGGAGGTAGGTGTATACTGCTAGTACTGTGATGGTTATACAGGACGAGGAGAACACGGAACTAATGTCTGTATCAAATGGTCAGGAACTCGTGGTCACTGTCGGGAGGTAGGTTTTATATTGTTTGTTGTGTGCCAGCTGTGAATGTTATTAATCAAACAATACTTTCATCAGCAGTAACAACATTTTTCTTTAGAAAATTGATTGTACCGAAAAGCATAAAAAAAATAGAAAATTGTTGTAACCAGTGTCGTAACTTCAGTTTGCAAGTTGAATAGATTTATTTCAAATTTAGTTACTAAACTGCTAAAAAAACGTCTGCTCAGTGCACCATATAATGTCGTTTAAACCCCCGGCAGCCTGAAAGCTTATCTGTGATGTCAGTTTACCTCGATATATTGTGATAAATCATTGTACAGAACTTTTTTTTTTTATTATTATTTTTTTTTTTTTCAAAAAAGGTTTTAGGGTCGGCCCCTTAAAAACAGGGTCGGTCAGGCCACCGGAAACACAGTTTCTTTTTTTGCCTCAGCTAATACACGCATACAAAACAAAGACAGTTATAAGGAAAACACAACTGATGCGGCACCTCTTAAATAATAAGACAATATAAAGTATAACACACATATGATCATGTATATATAAATATAATAAAAACAAAAGTCTGGAAGGTCACAAAGCAAGTACTCAGTGTCGTTTCACCAAAGCAGAGTGTATTGATTAAATGTTGTTTAACTTCATTTTAGCACATGCTATATGACGATCCATTTATTTTAAGGTAGAGGAAGGTCATCACATTCTTCCTGGGTAGAGCCAGTACTGTATACCTCCCGCGATACATAAGAATCGACACTTGGTGTGTTCTTGGGCAAGACACTTTCCCTTAGCCTCGTCCGTCGGATGGGGACGTAAACCGGACGGTCCGTGTATCGGGTATCCTCCGAGCACGTTAAAGAACCATAGGAATCTATTCGATAATAAGAGAAGGGCAGGTTCCCGGATTCCTATGTATCCTTCCCCTCTCTCTGGGGCGGTTCTAAATAACCTATACTGTGTTGATGAACCGTTAAACAACATTCAATTGACAAGTCGAGTTCAGCAGAATGTATTTAGTTACTTTCGTTGAAAGGGAAACTGTTAGCAAATTCATATCGGTCTACGTGTTTGTTAAAGTGACCAATCAGAGGACAGATGTATATATTGACGGTGATCACGTTTACACTAACACTGTCTGTGTACATACGGGGATGCTGGTACCAGTAGAAGAACGTATATATGTTGCAGCAGGAGGTACTTGTCTTTTAGTTGGAATCAGTCGAGCCATTTGTAGATTTATTTTAAAATGCAAAAACCTTCTTTTAACATATATATGTTTTAAATTGATGTTTTAGGTTGCATAGTTCATTTTTTTTACAGTTACAACAGTTTGTTTACGTTAAAGTAATGATTTTTATGTCTAACATGTTACTCCTTTTTACCTAAACTTAAAACATATATGCTGCTGTTCTTAAACTGTGTTAACATATCATAGTTATAGAACATTGCAATATGCGGTCTTATCATAGTCAAACGGACCTTTGTTATATACTACTGTCTTATCATGGTCAGATAAGACAAACCTTGCAATACACCCCCGTCTTAGCCTGACATTATTAGTTATTAGGATTCTTGACAGGAGACATGGGCTCAAATTCCGTGCCTGGAAATTATATTCACCCTCGACTAACGGCTCGGGGGAATATACTTTCGAGGCAGGGAATGTGAGCCCATGTTCCCTGTCAAGAATACTAATAACGAATTTGTCATACTTCAAAGTTGCGCCAATTTCCCCGTAACTAGGCTAGACGTTGTTTATTTTCGTGACGTCATCGCTCTAACGTCGTTATATTTGGCGGATTATTTCATAAAATAAAAGTATTTTATCACTATGTTTTTTATTACATTTCTATGTGTGAAATATCGGGATTTCTCAGTGAAAGAATACTCATAATCGCTAAATAATAATAACTAACTCAGAACACAATAATAACTAACGTTGCTAACTCAGAACAAATAATAACTAACGTTGCGACGTTGAGGCGTGACGTCAACAAAGTGCTGCTGACGTCGACGTCATCCGCCGATAACGTTCAATAAAGCGAATATTTGTTTGAAAAACGTAATTTAAAATGTAATAAATAGATTATTTAACTGCTGGAATCGATTATTGGGTAGTCCTTCACTTGATGGTAGACGTGCTTTGTTTTTTGACTCACTCGCGTGCTCTCGTTCGTGAAAAGAACTACACGTCTACCACTCGTGAAGGATTTCCCTATAATCGATCCCAGCAGTTAAATAATCTCTATATTATCTGTAAAATTGCAAAACGATATATCCTTACGATTATTTCAGACCTTTACACACAATGGAAAGCGCAGAAAAGTAATAGAAAGGAAACAGTCGGCGGTTTCCAAAACGAATCGGCAACAAAATCGTAGCCATTTTGTTTTTGTGTATTGCAGGTATGGGGTACCTACGTGGACATTTTCCTATGGGTTCATGTCTACGGCTCATTGACCAATAAAATCCCGAGAATTTTCTTTGCAGTATGACAGATCATCAAAGTCAAACGGTTTGCAATAACCGTTGTCATTTTATAGTGTGTTTTTTTATGCGCGTACACCGAAAGACAAAAGAAACGCATCACTTGGGAAAATTGCTACTCAAAAATAATAAAAGTTCTAATTTATTCAATACAACAATATTTCATTATTACACTATCAACACCATATACTGTGAAGATTTAACAAACATCGATTATCGGAAAGCATGAATTTCTTTAGTCAAAACACTACACCCCCAGATTCAAAAGTCACAAAAGTCAATATTTCGTGTAGGTTTACCACCACTAATTACATGTAAGCCTCCGAGGTGTAGTCGAATGTAGTTCCTATAATAAAAAGTAAACCCTCTTTTTTTGATGAAAACGGGCATTATAAGTAGGGGAAAACTGCCCATTCCTATTCGATTTTGTAGTTGTATGTATAAGAAGCGTATTAATAAGTTTTACTGGATCACTGATGAACATTTTCGAAATTTCGTCTCTATCATTCTATGTTAAAACTTTACACTGTGAACAATGAAAACAGTCAGTCAATGAAAACAGCTGTACCCTTGACCTGTTTTGTAAACAAACAAGAATTTTCTTACATGTCTTGTGACCCCACCTTTTCTGGTGATTTTTCAAGTGGAAAATTAGTTTTATGAACATTACACTGCTGCATTATCTATACTTGAGTTGAAATCAGCAAATCATTAATATGTGACACTGTAACATTGGTGTCTGTGGGGAAAATAATTAGTGGTATCATACCTGTAGCCACCACACGCGTGGATGCAGGCACGGAGGCAGGCTAAACGCCTCCTCCTCATTGAGCAGACGGCATTGGCATTCCGGCGTTGTGGAATGTTTCTCCACTCTTCTGTCAGTGCCTGACGTAGCTCCCTGACGTTGTTTGGCGGCGGCTGTCGTCCATATACGCGCTGTTTAAGCTCCGCCCAGATGTTCTCAAAGGGTGCAAGATCAGAAGATAGGGCCGGCCAGTTCATCACTTGGATATTATTCGCACGTAGGAAGTGAGCTGTGTATTGAGCACATAAGGTCGGGCATTGTCATGGTGGATTACACCCCGCGGTTGTTTTTTTTGTTTTTTTAAGCACTTAAAAACAAGAAAAATCAAGGTACTGAAGTACCAAGAATGCTAGGTTTGATAGGAAAGACATTTTTAATTTACAAATTACTGAAACAAGAACATAACTTTTGTGTTTTTTCGGTTAGATTATCCTAATAGATCATGAAATTATCGATTTCGTGCTGACCAGTTGGTCACCTTTAGCGCGCACGTGCACAACATGGTTTTCGTCTCATCGGTGCATTCAGACGTCACGGATCTGCGGTTTCAATATTGTTAGTGTGTAATGATAAGAGTGTATGCCTTTAAATAAAATTGATACACATACATATTGCTGGAAATTATTAGGAACCGAAACATTTAAAAAACAAAAGTGATGAGTTTCTTTTGTCTTTCGGTGTATATTGGTCTAACAGTTCAACAAATAAAATACCACCTAGCAAACATATTTTTGTTAATCCTTTTAGTTCTTGTGTTGCAGGTGACGGGTTTCTTGGATACATTTCGCAACTGAATATCTGGAGCGACTTCAACACCGACACAGTTAAACAGTGTGCTACCACGTGTTTCAGTGATGTTTCCGGTGACATAGTTTCGTGGAAATCGTTCGAAGATTCTCAAGGAACTTTTGTAATCATTCGCAGTAAATGCGACGGTACGACAATCAGGTTTCATATTTCTATGATGAACAGATATAAAGAAATGTTTTATACTAGCATTTGTAACAGTGACTGTATTTCATTAACCGATATATGTATTTCATTAACCGATATATTATCTTTAACAGGATACTGCTTACTTACGTTTCTGTAATATATAATATACACATTCACCAGTTGTCTTACAATGTTAAAGCTTTATTATTCTAAATAAGAAAATTGGTTTCTTTTTTTAAAAACAATCATTTTAAAGTTTCTTAAATGGCTAAAGATGTTAATAGTTGCTGATTTGTCAAAATGTCTTATCCTCTGTTGTGCTGTTTTAATGTAACTAATTGTTGTACGTATAAACTTGCATTGAAATGTGCATATGTCTATACGCTTTGATATCCATGAGATTTAGGATCCGTGACTACGAATACTGCTGTTGCTGCTGTTGCTGCTGTTGCTATTGTTGCTGTTGTTGCTGCTGTTGCTGCTGTTGCTGCTGTTGCTACTGCTACTACTATTGCTGCTACTACTACTACTACTACTACTACTACTACTACTACTACTACTACTACTACTTATAATTACAATAACAATAAAACAATTATAACAATAAATAATAATGGTAAAAGTACATCTGCTAAAGAAAAAGTGTTTTATTGCAGATCACGACAACTGCATGGGTGAACCCTGCCACAACAATGGAGTCTGCACGGATGGATTAAACTCATTCAGTTGTGTCTGTCTGAATGGATATGCAGGAGACATGTGTGAAACAAATATCGACGACTGTATCGACAACTCATGCATACATGGCGCCACGTGCATAGACGGGGTTAACGGGTACACGTGTCTTTGTCAAGACGACTTTAAAGGAACTTTTTGTGAAATAAAACTAGGTAACTATTTTAGATATGTAAATGTTGACGATTATTAACATTGTATTACACACCAGTCTATTAATTAACACATAGCAAATTCCCTATCTGAAGCAGTACAAATTAGCAAAAAATATCATGTGAGACCGCTAACATTTCTTTTCTATCACAAAATTAATAGTCATTGATTAGCAAAAAATAAAATCGGTATTTCATCTTTTGCTTTCATAATAAGAAGTTTTATATCGAGTGTTAAGCGAGACAACTCCTGTCACACCTGAAATTGAGAAATAATGTCACAGTTCCCTATCTACTTAGTTTTATGTATGTATGTATATATATATAACGTTCAGCGTGAGGATATGCTTAAATTGCAATAACTAGATATTGGTGTCCACATGCTTTATTAAAAGTTTCATGTAATATTCTGTGGAATTTTTAATCCTCTTTATCCTTTTATATGCAACTTTAATAATGAGTTGACATTATCGCCACTGGCATTGCTTTCTCAACTACGACGTGATCAACTGAAATGTGTTTTCTTTCATCTTGTGTCTTAGCTTGTATTTTTATACTTATTAGTCGATGGGAGCTGGGCACAATGGGAACAGTGGGGTTTATGTTCAGTCACTTGTGACGATGGTATTCAAATGAGGTCACGTGTGTGTACTGATCCAAGTCCAGATAATGGCGGAAAATATTGTGAAGGCGAGGATACGGAACAGCAGACGTGTTCAATGCCTGAAAAATGCCACAATGGTAAATTTTCTTTCTTTATAATGTCAAGTGAGTGAACTTGAGTTGAATTTTAAATTTGAATGAAGATTTGAGTATTGAAAATGTTTAATGTACTTCAATCAAATGAGTGCCTGTGATTTTTACACGAAACAATCAGTGACGTAAATACTTTCTTGAAAGAGAAAGAATCCACTGAAGATCAGGGAATTAAAAGCCTCAGTATAACTGTTATTGTCGGCAAGCCTCGGTTTTGATAAATAAAATAGTTATCTCTCCTGTTGGAGTTTTGCTGGATGCCTATGGATGATGATTTTAATACTATATCATACGAGTTTTCTTGCAGAATGCGCCACCGATCCATCTGTTCTAGAGAATGAAGTCATGAATTGCACATGGACAGACGACACTAACACAACCCGAGTATGTTACCCACAATGCAATGCCGGATATGACTTTGATGATGACCTGTACTTGAACGAGATCGTATGTGGGCGTGAAACGGGCAACACATGGAACATTCGAAACGAGGATAATCCGGATGCACAGCTTCCCATGTGTACTAGTAAGTATAGTTGGAGAGAATTTTGAACTAACCACATACTAGCAACCTTAGGATACGAACAACAACAACGCTGCCTCGCTAAAGACTAGCAGTTTCTACCCAGAGTTGTCGTTCTTTGCATATACATACACCTCTGTCAACGTCTCATCAAATACCTAGAATCTTGCAAACGATGAAAAACGATGGAAATGCCAAATTTCTTGATTGCCCCAGGGACTCATATACAGATATAATATGTAACATAGACGGATCCTGATTGCACTAATATTTTTCTGAATTAACTTTCTATGAAATGCTTAAATTACAAAAGATTTTTTTTTTTCGGCTTCAATGTTTTAAACATACAGTAAAATATGCTCAGAATTAAATTGCGGTAGAATAAAGGTTTGTACTTTGGCATATCACTCCGCCATCAACACATTCAAAATACGCACGACCAAATCGTTCACATAGGGTAACAATCAAGCAGTTTGCCTACCAGCACTTTCCAGTATCACATAGCTGTTAACAACCTACCTTAAATTAAATTACTAACTTAAAATATGCATCAAAATACAGAAAATATGTCGTGTTTCTTTCGACTGTTTACGTGTCAATTAGCAGCCGATAGTTGGTGTTGTCAAGGTTATTTTAGCTATGGTCATGTGACAGATTATCATGTGATCGCAGGCTACGTTCTTCAATATAATGGTCTATGGGAGAGATTGAAAGACCTGGGCCCCGTTTTATGAAATAACTTACGACCATTTTGATCGTAAATCAATTTCTTAAATGCTTCACCATAAATTGCACTTTTCAAATAAACGTGATTTCATTTCATTTTCTTAAACATGTGATATTTATGCACTACGTTTACACATAACTGTCTGCTTTAAATGCTTAGATAAACAAAGTGAACGATTTTAAAAGTTAAGACTTATCGTAAGATGTTTAATAAAACAGGGCCCAGGCGTCTAAGAATACACCGCCACCTAGCCAACCTAAACTGTTTTCAGAAGACTGGCGATACTAAGGCTCTTACAAATCGTATATCTGACGCGTGACGTCATCGCTCTAACGTCGTTAAATTTGGCGATTTTTTTAAATAAAATAAACGTTATTTATCACTATGTTAATGTTTATTATCTGTAAAATTGCGAAAAAAATACACTTAAGATTATTTCAGACTTTACACACAGTGGAAAGCGTAGAAACGCGATAGGAAGGAAACAATCGGCGGTTAACAAAACGTATCGGCAACGTTATCGTCGCCATTTTGTTTTTGTGTATTCGAGTAATGGGGTACCTACGGGGAATTCGTCCTATGTTCACGTCGCGAGACGTAGACATGGGCTCATGTCTACGGCGCATTGACCAATGAAATCCTGAGAATTGTCTTTGCAGTAGGACAAGTAGTGTCTCTTTAGTGGCCTACCCGTACCCTGGCGATATAGGGTAACCTCCAAAGAAGCATGCGTTTTATATACAGGATACATGGGCCGAACTTTACCGGTCTAAGTCCATGTGAAATTGTACTACCATATTATATTTTTTAGAGATTGGAAAAGCTGATATAAACGTTCTCAACTACACAGCCGAGTACACGGATCTCACATCTGCTTTGTTCGCATCCCAAACTGGTGTCACAACAACAACCCTAACGGATATTGTTAGTTCTGCAACTACCAATATTGAATGCGTTAAAAACGGGAACTGTCCAGTAAAGGAAATTGCGATCAACAATTTAGAAGATCATGGACTAGATAGAGAAAAGAGGGAGATACAATTGATCGGATTCTCTATACAGATTTCCTGTAATCCACTGACAGGTAAAGCTATTGCTGTCCATTTAAGTTAGATGATATATAAAAACAATACTAACATACAACTCCCATGTGTCAATCATTACATTTAATAATGGCTAATAGCAGTCAGTTCACGTCATTGTCTTTGATAAAGTCCCCAACAAATGTCAGAGATATAAACAGGCCCACTCGGACTTACGGTTTTAATAGTATATACGACCAAACAAAAATAACAAAAGTTATATATATATATGCACGAATCTGTAAAAACACAATCTTGTTTGCAAAATTACTGTGCTTTTCATGTTAAAAGCTTATATACAAATATCAACACAAAAAATACTGTCTAATAGAACCAAAGACATTAAAACAAAACTTTCTAAATGTAGCTGTCCTGTACTGGTTGTTTTGAAGAGTTATTTGGGAAGATAACTGACTGGTTTACCACCAATAAAAGCATGTTCAGTGTTGTTTTACATTAACTTATATGTATTTTTGATATTCTTATGGCAGTACGTAAATGATATCATAATTATATCTTTATCAGGCATTAACGAGTGCTTTGATCTACTTACCGAAGTCAAGAACCTATTGGACACGTTCGTGAATCGCCATTTGTTTACAGTACAGATTGATGACGTCATTTATGACGTAGACAATAACCGAACATATATAGATGGCATGACAGTGTGTGATGAGGGAAAGGTTCCAGTATATTATTACTGTGGTGAGTTTGTTTGTTTGTTTGTGTGGTGTTTAACGTCATTTTCAACACATGTAAGGTAAATATGACGGTCGTTTTTTTTGTGGTGGAGGTAAGAATTGTCATACAACTTAATTTATAGAATCGTGAGAATAGTACAGATTCAAAAAGATATCTGAGTACCGCGACACCTCCCGTCCCAAAGGTTGAAACAGATCATATTCGCTTAATAATTTGCACTCGTCAATATTTAAAATTGACAAACACATTTTATAATAAAAACACACCAAATATAAAGTCATATATGTGCCGCTTAATACTACATCACGATTTCACTGGGAGAATCTTAAGCGCGAAACAACTGCTCTTAGTGTCAGTCTATATATTTACTTCGGTTTTTAATTCAGATTAAGGTTTCCGCTCATAAGTTGAACGCTCGCGGCGCCGGGATCAATACCAGGTAAAGGAATACAATGTTTATAATCCGGCGTCTTTTAGCAAGTATTCCCGGGAACAAATGAGTACTTTTTCGCCAATATATTTCTAGGTATGAACTTATTTAAATGTATGCAATTTACTTGTAGTGCCCTGTGGTTCAGGTTCATACGCGTACACACAATACTGTAAGAGGTGTCCCAGAGGTTACTACCAGGACGAGGTCGGGATGTCCTACTGCAAACAGTGCCGAGATGGTTGGACGACAAGCGGCCTTCAGTCCAGAAATATAGCTCAATGCGATAGTAAGTAATATGGTGCCGTCTATACACGTGCTAAGTATAACAATGACTTATGAATTGAAATGGGGTTAGACGCCCCACATTATAGTAGTTTATATTGGGACAGCATTCTCAGGATTGAAGATTCCATCAGATATGCCTTCGCAAGGAAGCAAGGAAGCAAACATACGCGGTGAAAAATCTGTGGCTCTAAATCGCAAGGCATTATACACTTACAACCTACAACTCGCAATAGGTGCAACTTTTAGGTGGCGGTTTGAATATATACATATCTCTATATATACATATAGTAACATAATCGTACATACGGTTGAATTGTGTTTTGATTCTTTTTCTGCACATTTTAGGCTATAAATGACGGTCGATTTTTTATGGTAGAGGCAGACCACCCACTTTTGTTCTGGGTAGAACCCGTACTGTATACGTCCACCCATCTGTAAGAATCGACACTTTCTCACTTACAAGTCGAGCTCCCTGTGGAGATTGTGCCCATCTGTAAGAATCGACACTTTCTCTCAAGTCGAACTCCCAGTGGAGATTGTGCCCCGAGACTTTCTCACTTACAAGTCGAGCTCCCTGTGGAGATTGTGCCCATCTGTCAGAATCGACATTTTCTCACTTACAAGTCGAGCTCCCAGTGGAGATTGTGCCCATCTGTCAGAATCGACACTTTCTCACTTACAAGTCGAGCTCCCAGTGGAGATTGTGCCCATCTGTCAGAATCGACACTTTCTCACTTACAAGTCGAGCTCCCAGTGGAGATTGTGCCCATCTGTCAGAATCGACACTTTATCACTTACAAGTCGAGCTCCCAGTGGAGATTGTGTGACTGTTCAATCTAAACAAAATCTGAAAACATTTGCCATCATCTATGTATCTCAACATTTTCCATCATCTATGTATCTCAACATTTGCCATCATCTATGTATCTCAACTGTTTCTATCTTTGCATTGGTATTTTGTACAAATCTTCTTATCTGTCAATATAATGACGAATTCAACATAACTATAGACATACACATGCTTTTTTTTCTACTTCAGTAAACGTTACGAATTCGAAAGAGCGGTGTAAGTATGCACATGTGGTTAGTTATATAATGTGCCTGTAGTCAGTAATGTACAGTACGTGTAGTCAGTAATGTACAGTACGTGTAGTCAGTAATGTACAGTATGTGTAATCACTTATATATTGTACATGTAGTCAGTTATATATAGTACATGTAGTCAGTTATATATAGTACGTGTAGTCAGTTATATATATATAGTACGTGTAGTCAGTTATATATAGTATGTGTAGTCAGTTTTATATAGTACATGTAGTCAGTTATATATAGCACCTGTAGTCAGTGGTATATAGTACATGTAGTCAGTGGTATATAGTACATTTAGTCAGTTATATACAGTACATGTAGTCAGTGGTATATAGTACATGTAGTCAGTTATATATAGTACATGTAGTCAGTGATATATAGTATATGTAGTCAGTTATATATAGTACATGTATTCAGTTATATATAGTCCTGTAGTCAGCGATATATAGTACATGTAGTCAGTTATATATAGTACATGTAGTCAGTTATATACATAGTGCATGTAATCAGTTATATATAGTATATGTAGTCAGTATTATATAGTACATGTAGTCACTGGTATATAGTACCTGTAGTCAGTGGTATATAGTACCTGTAGTCAGTTATATATAGTGCCTGTAGTCAGTTATATATAGTACATGTAGTCGGTGATATATAATACATGTAGTAAGTTATATATAGTATATATAGTACCTGAGGTCAATGATATACAGTACCTGTTGTCAGTTATAATATATATAGCACCTGTAGTCAGTTATATATAGTACCTGTAGTCAGTTATATATAGTACCTTTAGACAGTTATATATAATACCTGTAGTCAGTTATATATAGTACATGTAGTCAGTGGTATATAGTACATGTAGTCAGTTATATATAGTACATGTAGTCAGTTATATATAGTACGTGTAGTCAGTTATATATATATAGTACATGTAGTCAGTTATATATAGTATGTGTAGTCAGTTTTATATAGTACATGTAGTCAGTTATATATAGTACCTTTAGTCAGTGATATATAGTACATGTAGTCAGTGATATACAGTACCTGAAGTCGATGATATACAGTACCTGTAGTCAGTTATATATATATCATCTGTAGTCAGTTATATATAGTACCTGTAGTCGGTGATATATAGTACCTGCAGTCAGTTGTATATAGTGCCTGTAGCCAGTGATATACAGTACCAGTAGTCGGTAATATATAGTACATGTAGTCAGTGATATATATATATATGTACATGTAGTCAGTGATATACAGTACCTGAAGTCAATGATATACAGTACCTGTAGTCAGGTATATATATATCACCTGTAGTCAGTTATATATAGTACCTGTAGTCAGTGATATATAGTACTTGTAGTCGGTGATATATAGTACCTGCAGTCAGTTGTATATAGTGCCTGTAGTCAGTGATATACAGTACCAGTAGTCGGTGATATATAGTACATGTAGTCAATGATATATAGTACCTGTAGTCAGTGATATATAGTACCTGTAGTCTGTTATATATAGTACCTGAAGTCAATGATATACAGTACCTGTAGTCAGTTATATATATAGTACCTGTAGTCAGTTATATATAGTACCTGTAGTCAGTTATATATAGTGCCTGTAGTCAGTGATATGCAGTACCAGTAGTCGGTGATATATAGTACCTGTAGTCGGTTATATATAGTACCTGTAGTCAGTGATATATAGTACCTGTAGTCAGTTATATACAGTGCCTGTAGTCAGTGATATGCAGTACCTGTAGTCAGTTATATGTAGTACATGTAGTCAGTGATATACAATACAAGTAGTCGTGATATATAGTACATGTAGTCACCGATATATAATACCTGTAGTCAGTTATATACAGTGCCTGTAGTCAGTGATATACAGTACCAGTAATCGGTTGTATATAGTACCTGTAGTCAGTGATAAATAGTACCTGTAGTCAGTTATATATAGTACTTGAAGTCAATGATATACAGTACCTGTAGTCAGTTATATATATAGTACCTGTAGTCAGTTATATATAGTACCTGTAGTCAGTTATATATAGTACCTGTAGACAGTTATATATAGTACATGTAGTCAGTGGTATATAGTACATGTAGTCAGTTATATATAGTACATGTAGTCAGTTATATATAGTACGTGTAGTCAGTTATATATATATAGTACGTGTAGTCAGTTATATATAGTATGTGTAGTCAGTTTTATATAGTACATGTAGTCAGTTATATATAGTACCTTTAGTCAGTGATATATAGTACATGTAGTCAGTGATATACAGTACCTGAAGTCAATGATATACAGTACCTGTAGTCAGTTATATATATATCACCTGTAGTCAGTTATATATAGTACCTGTAGTCAGTGATATATAGTACCTGTAGGCGGTGATATATAGTACCTGCAGTCAGTTGTATACAGTGCCTGTAGTCAGTGATATACAGTACCAGTAGTCGGTAATATAAAGTACATGTAGTCAGTGATATATATATATATGTACATGTAGTCAGTGATATACAGTACCTGAAGTCAATGATATACAGTACCTGTAGTCAGGTATATATATATCACATGTAGTCAGTTATATATAGTACCTGTAGTCAGTAATATATAGTACTTGTAGTCGGTGATATATAGTACCTGCAGTCAGTTGTATATAGTGCCTGTAGTCAGTGATATACAGTACCAGTAGTCGGTGATATATAGTTCATGTAGTCAGTGATATATTGTACCTGTAGTCAGTGATATATAGTACCTGTAGTCAGTTATATATAGTACCTGAAGTCAATGATATACAGTACCTGTAGTCAGTTATATATATAGTACCTGTAGTCAGTTATATATAGTACCTGTAGTCAGTTATATATAGTGCCTGTAGTCAGTGATATGCAGTACCAGTAGTCGGAGATATATAGTACCTGTAGTCGGTTATATATAGTACCTGTAGTCAGTGATATATAGTACCTGTAGTCAGTTATATACAGTGCCTGTAGTCAGTGATATGCAGTACCTGTAGTCAGTTATATATAGTACATGTAGTCAGTGATATACAATACCAGTAGTCGTGATATATAGTACATTTAGTCAGTGATATATATTACCTGTAGTCAGTTATATACAGTGCCTGTAGTCAGTGATATACAGTACCAGTAGTCGGTTGTATATAGTACCTATAGTCAGTGATAAATAGTACCTGTAGTCAGTTATATATAGTACTTGAAGTCAATGATATACAGTACCTGTAGTCAGTTATATATATAGTACCTGTAGTCAGTTATATATAGTACCTGTATCCAGTTATATATAGTACATATAGTCAGTGGTATATATAGTACCTGTAGGCAGTTATATATAGTACGTGCAGTCAGTTATATATAGTACCTGTTGGCAGTTATATATAGTACCTGTAGTCAGTTATATATAGTACATGTAGTCAGTGGTATATATAGTACCTGTAGGCAGTTATATATAGTACCTGTAGGCAGTTATATATAGTACCTGTAGGCAGTTATATATAGTACGTGCAGTCAGTTATATATAGTACCTGTAGGCAGTTATATATAGTACCTGTAGGCAGTTATATATAGTACCCGCAATCAGTTATATATAGTACCTGCAGTCATTGATATATTAGTACATGTAGTCAGTTATATGTAGTACCTGTAGTCAGTGTTATATAGTACCTGAAGTCAATGATATACAGTACCTGTAGTCAGTCATATATATAGTACCTGTTGTCAGTCAGTTATATGTTGTACTCATAGTCAGTTTTTGGATAACATGTGAAAAGATGTATCACCTTGAAAAGCCATTTGTTTCTGTGAAAGAATGTCTTAAACTTCACTTAATTTTGATTAATACGTTTTGTGTCCTCTACGCAGCACTTAGAGATCGCTACGTCCGTCGTCCGTCACACTTTAAACTGCAACCTAACCTTCGCCATAACGTTAACAGTATTTGATATGTGTACTTGGAACTTCACACACATCGTCATCTTACCTCAAGGAATGTCGTTAAACATGTCCAATAACTCCGACTTTCAGTTTGGCAGCGTTATACCCCTTTTCATAAAACTATCTGCAACCTAACCATAGCCAAAACTTAAAACATGTTTGATCTATCATGAAACTTCACACACATATTCATCTTACCCTACGGAGTCTTGTTACCAATAACTCTAAATTTCATTTTGTCAGAGTTATGCCACTTTTTCATTAAACTATTTAACCTGCAACCAACCCAAGCTTATAACTGACTATAACTTGAAAAGGGTGTGACATATTTTCATACAACTTCCCACACATCTTCATCTTACCCAAAGACATGTCGTTACACATGGCCAACTATCATTTCGGCAGAGTTATGCCATTTTTCATAAAACTTTAACCTGCAAACTAACATGTCTCACAACCTATGGTTGTACAGCGTTATACGGTTCTTCTTTATTAATTACTCAATGCCATTGACATGTCCAATAACTCTGACTTTCATTTTGGCAGAGTTAGGACCCTTTTCATAAAACTTTAACCTGCAAAGTAACCTACCTCATGACTTGGCAAAATATTGACCTATGCTCATGAAACTGTAAACAGTTCCTCCTTATCGATTATCGAATACAGATTTATGCCGCTTTTCATAAACTTCAACAATTAAAACATAGCTGCTCCTTCATGAAGGATTGCACCTCATGTATTCAAACGTGTTCCGTGGAACACCCTTCTAGTTTGTTTAGAAATGGTACTCTTAACAATTGTAATACAGGCGTAACTTATTTACCAATTGCACATTTACCTCAAAATAAATAAACATGATGTAAAAATACATGAATATATAGCACTGGTAATATCGTTATAGCGTATTTTAGGGGGAAACACCGCTAAAAGTAAAAACTTCCTTAAAGGTAAAAAGGTTACTAAAGGTAAACACGTCGACGTCGATTAAAATTAGAAAAAAGAGAGCTAACGTTAAAAACATGGTTTCGTTGATTAAAATAAAAACAAAAAGGTAACATGAAGAAACTAAGCCCACAAAACAAGAAAAAGGCTCGTAGTAGTGTTCCATATAACGTAAATGTTGCTATATTATTACGTCTTTGTGCAGGTGTTAAATTGGAGAATTTCAGTCGAATAATCTTTCAAAGAGTAACTAACACCCCTTGTTTGTTGTTATGCATATACGTATAAATACTCAATACCGGTTAACCTTACATGTATTTGTCTTCGTATGCAGTGATACGTGCAGTCAAGTGATAGTGTATTTTTTACAGATGTATTACATTTTTGTTTATAGCCTTTATAGAGTTAAATGACCTTTATATATTAAGTGAGCGGTGACGTTTACCCCTAGCGCCGTGTTTATCTTTAGCGGTGTTGTTTAGCGTTAGTCTAGATTATATACGACGCTTGCTTGTTTTCTAGACACACGTCGACAGCTGTTCTTCTAAAACAAAGTTTGACGCGGCAGCCATTTTACCGAGAGTCTGGTATCGGTTCTGATTGGCTGATACAGACGTACCACCTTCTATCCAAGATATACAGAACGTCAGAAAAAAAAAAGAAAAAAAAAAGAGGGCAACTTCGTCTTTATATCGACGAACTAAATGTTGACGGTCAAAAATACTATACTAAAAAAACACAATAATTACGGTGATGTGTTTCCGGTTTCAACTTGTTTCTGCACAAAGAGTCAGGACGTTTGTATTTACAATCAAGCGTCGGAGATGATCAAGAGTAGTTTAGCGTTTCTTCAGAGTCATGTGTAATTTTACAATTTAGGTAAGAAAGATATAAATATACGGTGTGATTTTTATTTCAGACATGACCTATATAACGATAGCAGTAGTGGGTGTTACATGCGTAGTTGTCCTTTTGGTGACCATCGTCAGCGTCTGTGTCTACAAACGATATGTAACTATCACAAGAAACCCATTAGAAATAATATTGTAGATATAACATTGTATCAATGTATTTGTAAATGTTTGTAAATGTAAATACACCGTCTTTAAACGATTGAGGCAGAATCAATGTGCAACTGTTAAACTGCTAACATGTCTTTCAATTTAATTATTATGGTACTACAATTTTAAAATTACAAATTACAACATTACACTCTTCTGTACATTTATTCAGATTTTGCAGCCAACGTGTCGATCAAATGCCAAACTGTCAAAAATCAGCTTCCGAAAATAGGTGAGTACAAAACACTGATGAAACCGTTAATATATACACATACTGTCATACGTACCTACAATTGTTTGGGGCGCTTGTTTCAGCAATTTTTTTTTTTTTTTACTTTTAAGACAAAATTCCACTAGGACCTAAATAAGATGTTTATTATTGAAACAGACGTTTTTAATGGTAAATAAAATGCCTTACTTTTGAAAATCGGCTGAAAAATAAAAAAATCACATGCAAACATTGTTTTGATAGGGCATTTTCAATGCAAAATTCTGCTGCATCAAACATTTTTTATTTTTTTTATTTTTTAGATTTTTTATCCAAAAATGGTTCAGATGTGTTGGATAAATATAAATTAAGACACTCTAAAAGTTGTATAGCAAAATATTAGGTCTAAGTGTTGTTATTTGACATTTCTTAATTTTCTGCTGCCCCAGCAACAAGGAATTAAGATGGAAAAAGCCCCGCCAAAAAAGCATTTTGGCTGTAAAATAGTTATTTCTAAACATATTTTGAAAAGTAAGGTATTTTTAATTACCACTAAAAATTTCAGTTCTAATGATATATCACTTACGTACGTATTAATAAAATTGCTCATGTTATTGCCGAAACACATTTGGCTGAAACAAGCGCCCCGAGCAATAGTTACGATACACGCAGTTGCACGTAACTTTTAACGCTTGTAGAATGGTCGCTGACATTTCCTTTATATTTGCACATGTGTAGCATGGTCGCTGACATTTCCTTTGTAATTGCACATGTGTAGCATGGTCGCTGACATTTCCTTTGTATTTGCACATGTGTAGCATGGTCGCTGACATTTTCTTTGTATTTGCACATCTCGTTGTTTAAATTAACTAACTCGATGAGACCATACTCTATGTATTACTAAGAGAAGGTAATACATATCAATATAACGCACGATAATTACTGATTAGCGTGAAGAATGAAACAGTTATATAAGGTATGGCATTTAAACTTTTGTCTATTTATTACTAAAAGAAGGTAATACACATCTTTCGAATACTAATATAACGCACAATAATTACTGACTAGCGTAAATAATGAAAGCTTTATATGAGGTATGGCATTTAAACTTGTGTATGATTTCAGGAACGCCAAGTATAAAACACACACTTCCGGTATATTCGTCACTGACTTCAAGAGTCGAGCGTTTCTAGAAGAAGTAGAAACGCTTGACCTACCATCGGGATTTAACACTTTGAACAATAAGAAACATCACCCTATCTATGACAACTATGTTGGAAACTTCAAGTATTGACAAAGGCATATACTTATTCGCCGGGTTGAATTGATGTATTGTAATATATCTGCAATACAATATTATTAAACTAACTTTCAAATAGTCACATTCATCATATAAAACAGAGTTAACTGTTCAATAATAGTATAGAAGGGTTCGAGCCTCACCGATGCCAATGAGTTTCGTCGGTGTTTCTTTTAGCAAGACACTCCCCTTAGACTCGTCCATAGGATGGCGACGTAAACCGTCTATCGGAATCCGAGCACGTTAACGAACTATTGGAGATATAATAGAAGAGTAACAGTAGACGCTGTTCCCGGATTAAATTTTTAAATTATCTAATTCTATACCTGTTGTAAGCGATTTGCTTTAGCTAAGGTACTTTATTGTCTTCCTGGATAGAACCAGTAATAAAGTGTCTTTCTCAAGGACACAACACATGTGGTTATGGCGGGGATCGAACCCACGACTTTTGGATCATGGATCCAACGCTCTACCACTAGACCACAACGCTCTCTCTACCACTAGACCACAACGCGCTACCACTAGATCACAACGCTCTACCACTAGACCACAACGCTCTACCACTAGATCACAACGCTCTACCACTAGACCACAACGCTCTACCACTAGACCACAACGCTCTACCACTAGACCACAACGCTCTACCACTAGACCACAACGCTCTACCACTAGACCACAACGCTCTACCACTAGACCACAACGCTCTACAAACTAGACCACAGTGCTCCATGATTCCTATAAGCTGTGTTGATGAGCCGTTAAACAACAATTCAATTCAATAGTAGATATTATTGAGTGTGTATTAAGAAACAGTGACACGACAACAGCCGGACCGTAAGCCATTACCTCAAGTGTGATGTAGTCAGTAGTTAGTATCGCGTTGTGTAATTGTTTAAAGATTCTGAACGATTGAATGTGTATTGAAGCCTTTTCTTTCAAAAAATCGAGGAATGTATTTTGCTATTATTTGAGCATCTACGATCTACGTATATATGAGAAATCCTTTCTTCCGTTAACTGCGAGAATCGTAGTAGCTCTTATGGCGTGTACATTACCACAGACTACGATGCCACCCTTTATAGACTATTTAAGTATCAAGATCTTCTCCATCAAGAGAGGTTTCTGAAGAAATCGAGCAATGCCTGCATAAACAACAGCCGTATTTCAAAAGATTAAAACCTTAAATTCCAAGCGTGCATGCATACAACTCACCAAAGAGAAGGAAACCTCGTCTATCTTAGGCATTTTCGTACGACTCCTTTTTTTAAGCAGACATTTTCTAAAATATTTACATTTCGACATATCTCGCGCTGACACGTATTCCGTATTTGGAAACTTAAACCCGCACACAGCTGACACAAATCGACAACTTTAACAGGAAAGCGTAGGGCGGGGTTAAGTTTCCAAATAGGGAACGATACGTCATACGACAACCAGATTATTTCGAACGTAAACAATGAAAATGTCGGACCTCTAACAGTGGTCTTCGAGTACCGACACTATCGGCGTGTCTTTCCTCTCTTTGGTAAGTCTTCTGCATGCAGTTGTGGTATTTAAGGTTTGTTCTATTGAAACACGGTGGATGTTTATGCAGGCATTGCTTGGTACCTTCAGAAACCTCGTCGGAAATATGCGTACGGGGGTCGGTACGGAGTCCTGTGGATAATTAAAGAACAACGAATCATGGTATGTACCATAACAGCCATGATTCTCACGTCTGTTCTTCCGTTTGAAGTTCATGAGGAAAAAAAATTGGCACAAAACATGGAGCTTTTTATACTGAAGCCTTTACATTTATCTTGTGAATTACCCAACGACGTACATAAATATATCAATAACATACTGCCGCGTACCAATTAAAAAAAATGACAATACCTTACAATCCAGGCGGGAGATGTCTCATAAACATACTAATAGTATATATATATAACAAGAAAAGTCATAGTATACAATATATACTATGAAGACGAGCGGCAATAAGAATGAAAATTGTAGAATATATTTGTTTTAATTCATTGCATTGGAATTACAGCATCACGTGTGTTTTGTTTGTGTAAAATTAGTAGTGAGTTCTATTTGGTGTAGCAACGACAGAGAATAAAATGGAAAAGTGAAATAAAGATGAAATGTTTTTATTTGAAACTAAACGTTCAATTTAAGTGCTTTGCTATAACCAAGAAAGCGCTATAGCATTAAGCAAAGACTTGAGGAGTTAGACGGCGAACCGAAAAAAATCTCGTTATAGGCGACAATTCGCTATAGCTGAGTTCCGGCTATATGTATTCTTAAAAATCTGTCTTTTGGAGAAAAAAAGTCTGTCGTATCAGGAAATAGCATACAAAATATTTTTTCTGAGAAAGATATTCAAGGGGCCAGAACTCACATCAACAAGATGTCAATGACCTGGAAGCTCTATTGATATGTTTTTGATAGCTCGATCAACATTCCTGTGAAGTTTCATGAACATCGGTCAAGTAGTTTCAGAGGAGTAGTCTCTACACTATTTTACTGTATAACTCTATGTAAACAAAGATGGCAGCTGGCAGCCATGTTTAAGTCGAATCAAATGATTTTCTACAAGGATCAACAACATGTCCTGCTGATCATTTTAGAAAAAAATCCTATATAAATTAATTTATATCACTTATAGTTTTCAAAAAGTAGTCACTACAAAGTTGTTTTTTAAAAAAATATTTTTAGCCGTGGCGCCCATATTAAATTTCCAGCCAACCTCAAGTTTTACTAGGATCAACAAGATATCAAGTGGAACATTCCTGTGAAGTTTTATGAAACTCCGTCAAGTAGTTTCAGAGGAGTAGTCGCTACACGCTTTTAGTATATAACTTTATGTAAACAAAGATTGCCGCTGGCAGCCATGTTTAACGTTGAATCAAAATGATTTCGGCAATGACCAACATCATGTCATGCTAATCATTTTAGAAAAAGTCCCATATCAATATTACTTATAGTTTTCAAGAAGTAGTCGCCACGACTTTTTTTTAAAAAAATCTATCTTTAGCCGTGGAGGCCATCTTGATGTTTCGGCATAACTGCAATTTTGCTAAGATCAATCAGACGTCAGGAGCAACAATCTTGTGAAGTTTGATGAAAATCCATCAAGTAATTTCAGAGGAGTAGTCGCTACAAACTTGTTTTTTCAAAAATATATTTTTAGCTTTGGTGGCCATCATGGATTTCACATCAACATGAATTTTTACTAGGATCAACTAAATCGTGGGCAACATTTCTGTAAAGTTTCATGAAAATCCATCAAGTAGTTTCAGAGGAGTATTCGCTACAAAACAAAACAAACACGTTTACGCACGGACGACGGACACTGCACCACGGCATAAGCTCTGCTGATCTTTGATCAGTAGAGTTAAAAATCACTACACCAAAACCCAACTATGATATGGTATCTCCATATGATGCAGATGCTTCTCACAAAGTGTGTTAAAACCTCATCAGATGGTTAAAGAGAAATAACGCATTGCCACTTCATACTGATGCTTTGTTGGACCGAATAGAGCCCCTTCGGATAGAGCTCCCCAGGGAGCTTTACCCGTACGGATATAGCTATCTGGAAATTCAAAAAGACAGGTAGCTTTATTCGAATTAGTATTGAGCTCTTCTGCTAAAACACAACAGAGCATTATGGTGAAGTAATGTCGTTAAGTATTGTCGCTAGCGGGCATTAAGACTATGATTACCACTGTCTGTCCGTGCATGAGCGCTAAATAAAATCTTCGTTTTGTAAATGTCTATTTTGCCCATATTTGGGTGTGCACCTTGAATTCTGTTTGGCAGTATATTCACAAATATTCTAAATAACCACCATCATAACCACAACCTGCAAAGCTTTATCATCATCAACATCCCTTCATTGTTACACGCAAGGAGACCACTGATAAGTAGTCCCTAGTTGTGTGCACCGGAGTTGACTATAGGTTTGCAACCATTTCTTTCGTCCATCCGTCTGCGGATGATTATCGAGCATTTTTATACACGTACGTTACATTTCGATCTCAAACGTATCTCGATATTCAAACTCAGCTCGAAATTCGCCTATGTTATATGTCGAGTTTCGATCTGTGAGCTGACTCGATATTCAAACCCTGTTCAAATTCAATGTCGACCTTCAATGTCGGAGCCAAAGTGTTCCAGGGCTCATAGCCTATTTATTTGTGGAGTAATTTATACTCCGCTATTATCCTCATAACCATCACCATCATAACATTTTAATCAAAATCATAATTGTCGTCTTCATCATTATCATCATCATCATCATCATCATCATCATCATCATCATGAGCGGCAACAGCAGCAGCAACAACAACAAATCTCATGTTTAGGGAATGTTAGCTCTAACAATCAAATCGCGAGACATGTTAATATGAGGAGCTTTATCCGGGACTAGATCAGATCAGAGGCACCTACCATTCAAATAAAGCTCCCGAGTAGCTTTATTCGGAACATTATTTCGAATTGATCTCCCCGGGAAATTTATTCGAACGAATGCTCCGGATAAAGCTCCCCAGGTAGCTCTATCCGAAAGGAGCTCTATACGGTCTAACAATGCTTCGCACAAAGTTCGGGATAAATCCGTATAAGAAACAGCATACAAAATAGTTTTTCTGAGAAAAATATTCAAGGGGCCAGAACTCACATCAAGAAACACTGAACCAAAACCCAACTATGATATGGTATCTCCATAAATTATGATGCAGATGCTTTGAATTGAATTGGATTGGATTTTATAGTCACACCAACAGCTAAGGTCATATGGCGACTTTCCAGCTTCTACTGGTGGAGGAAGACCCTAGGTGCCCCTCCGGGCAATTTTCGTGCACGGGCGGGCACCTGGGTAGAACCACCGGCGTTCCGCAAGCCAAATGGATAGCTTCCTCACATAAAGATTCCTAGGCCCCTGAGGGATCGAACCTACAGCGGTCAGAGACTCTTACAACTCGGCCACGGACGCTCCGATGCAGATGCTTCTGACACAGTTTGTTAAATCTAATCAGATGGTTATAGAGAAATAGCGCGTGCAAGATATTTTGCTTGACAATATTTAAACGGCCTTAGCTCGGTCTGAATTTATCAAACCAGAACGGAGGAATTCATACTGATGCTTTTCACAAACTTTTGTGAAAATCCATCAAGGGGTTATGAAGAAATAGCGGAGAAAAAATGTGTGTGAAAATATTCAAAGGGACATAATTCTGGCACAAAATCATGGAGCCGGAGCGAGACGAATGTTATGCGTATCTCCATTTCATGCTGACACTTCTCACAAAGTTTGGTGAAATCCATTAAGGGGTTATGGAGACAAAGTGCGGACATGTTTTTGTGTGAAAATATTCAAAGGGCCATAACTCAAACCCATTGAACCGTAACAAAATGATGTTACACGTGTATGCTGTCCGATGCTTCTCATAGTTTCGCGAAAGTCATGGAGAAAAAGCGTGCACAAGTTGTATTGTGTGAATATAATCAAAGGGCCATAATTGCCTCAAAAATCATTGAACCGGAACGTTTACCACGTTATGAACATCTCGACTTCATCATGTAATCCGTGCCTTCTCTGACCCTAAAAGCCTTTTTTTTGCGGCTTTATAGGGTCAGAGGAACTCCTATAGTGAAAACCGGGGGATTACGAAAAACACTGTAACAAAATGAGTGCATATTCATTAAGAGTTTTTAACTGTGTTTGTCGGGGCCTCATTTTCCCTGATTTTGAATAGGAATTTTGGTATATTTTTGCCAAGCGCATCACTTTTAATCGATGCCTATATCTAATAAATGATATTTTACTCGATTCATTTTATCGATAAAGAAAAAGTTGTTTTGGCGTTTATTTCATCAAAATCCATCAACTATTAAGAAAGTTATGATTTTAAAAGCTGTGTATTATGAGTAAATTTGCCAGTATTTACCAGTACGGGCCTAATAAATGTATAGAATTCTTGTTACGACACTACGTGCAGTCCGAGCAGTCCGAGTAACATGACATTTGCATGGATGGCGTGTTTCACCAGGTATCCCAATCGGAACTCTTCGCCAATTTCCGTACTCGGGAATAGTGGCTCGGAGAGTATTGGGTGCCGCTCAATGGTTTTTTGCATCAAAATGCAGCATTTGGTTCGGTTTTCGATTGTAGCTCTCCGCAAAATAGTGCTCTTCTATATAATGTTGTATTGATGAAAATATTGCAGATAAGTGAGTGATTTTGATCAATTTCTTGATATTTTATCGCTATGACCGATAAATTATACTTTTTAACAAAATAAATCCCGTAGTTGAAATCAAGACGTTTCGGCCCAAAACGGTTCGTTCGGTCCCAAACAGTTCGTTCCATATAATGACTGACAGTTTGGAAGCATTTGTTGAGTTTTCCAAATATATACTTTAATATTACGGTTGAATTGAAGGGAAAGGAGGAAGAGACATTGTAATTATGATTATATCATATTATGGGAGTGATTGTTTACCGTTTTGTCAGTCGAGAGTGATATGTCAGCTGCATGCATATATGAACTTGATATTGTATCAGTAAATCAATTAATAAAACTCTAAACAAAGAAAGATATGACTCATGAAGTCCATACTGACGTCCATGGCGTCCATGGCGTCCATGGTACTTGATATATTGTTAAATTACGCTTATATGGTCTGCAAGTATATATATTTTCTCCAATCCACAGACATTAGGGTACACCTTTGACATGAGGGTTAGTTTATTGTAAGATATAGATCTTATACATATATCATCTAGTGAAAACATTCCAGATATCATATATTTAATATAAACAATATGATAATAGTTTATTTAACACTAGGTGATCAATGATTACATCATTTTATTTTATAAGGGCTTCTTGAAGCATCAAACATTTTTAAAATGTTTAAATTTCAATCGGAGGCTCTAGTGTGTTTTACAAAAGATGGTTTACAGGTGGAATAACTTTTATCAATGACATTTTAAACAAAAATGGAAATCTTTATTCATACATAGAATTGAATGAACACTATAATATACAGTCCAATTTTCTTGAATATGAAGGTATTATAACTGCTGTCAGGAATTATTTGGCAAACCTGAATATTGTGCATCTAGCCTGTAACAGCCAAACCCTATTCGTCCACTAATCCTATCCTTAATTCTACAAAATGAGAAAGGATGTCGAAACATATATGACATCATGATTAGAAATAATGTATATCCCAAAGCATTAAGTAAATGGAAAAATGAAGAAGTGTTCCAAACTTTGAATTTGAAAGATTATATGCCTTACCTTATAAAATAACAAAAGATCCTAAGTTACCTTGGTTTAATTTAGAATCAACCATAGGATATTTGGAACAAATTACCTTTTATCTAAAATGAATATTATTAATAACGATATGTGCAGCTTTTGCAAAGATACACCTGAAACTATCCAACATCTGTTTTGGAACTGTGGAGCAGTAAAAGAATTCTGGTCAAAACGTCAAACTTATCTTACAGAAAAATGCAATACAGCATTCGTAACTTTAACAGAAACAGATATTTTTATTTGGAAATAGTAAATTTAATACTTTTTTGAGCAAAATCATCATGCAAGCAAAACTTTACATTTATCGAAACAAGATGCAACGTCAAATTCCACAGCTTAACCTTTTTAAAACGTATATAATATCTTTATACAAAGTTGAGAAACTAATCGCATATAACAACTTAAAAATGAATACGTTTGAAACCATGTGGAGTCAATGCCTTGCTAGTATCATGAGTATAGAGACAATTTACTTTGTTGATTTTTCCAGTATCAAACTGTAGCAAATAAACTTAATGTTTTCATTCTGGGAAATGCAAAGCTTAGCTTACTAATTAGAAATAACATACCCTTGGTTATATCTTGATCTTCCTTGATCAACCTTCTTGTTTTTTATAGAATTTTTTTTTTTTTGGAAGTTGTGTATATTAATCCTTTAAAACTATCCTAAAACATTGTCCTTTGATAATGGATTTATATACAGATATATTACACAGTATGGGTTATTGTTTTTTTCTCTTTCCAAAAACAAAATATGAGAAAAAATCAGTGTAGCATGAAACAATGTTTATTTTTGATACTATAACATTAAAATTATCTGTGTAAAGCAAGTCTGTATCTATTGACAATGTGGGTTTTACACCGGGTTTTGAAACAAAAAATAATTTCTTTAGGGCTGGCATGGCGCAGTCGGTAGCGCGGCGGATTTGTAACCGGAGGCCCCAGGTTCAATCCTCCATGGCGCCACTGAGTTTCGTCGGTGTGTTCTTGACCAAGACACTTTCCGTTAGCCTCGTATGATGGATGGGGACGTAAACCGGGCAGTACCGTGTATCGGTCTATCCTCCGAGCACGTTAAAGAACCATAGGAATCTATTTGATAATAAGAGTAGGGCACGGTTCTCGGATTCCTATGTATCCTTCCCCTCTCTCTGGGGCAGCTCTAAATAAACTATACTGTGTTGATGAGCCATTAAACAACATTCGTTTCAATTCAATTCATACATGTATTATTGTTTTTTCCCCATAACCTAGCACTAGTCCTTCATAATAAGACTTTGCATTTTGTATACCGTATTTCACATTTTTTGTCTCTTTTTTTTGTCTTTTTATTTTTTAACTTTTTTTTTATTTTGCCTAAATGCGAACAGTAGTCAATATGAAAAAATAAAGATCACAATAATGAAGATTAAACGTGAAAACAGCTACTGTATGATATCTAAAAATGAATATATATTTACATAATTGTTATAAACTTCCATTCTTGGCATTGATCTCAGCTCTCTGAAGCGCCCAGTGAAAAGATGGAGCTATTATTTTTCAACATTTCAATTAAAGACACACCCGGTTAAAATAAGATACCGGTAATAAATATAATAACAGTCGTGAAAGAAAAGAATGTAGTTAGAAGAGTTTATGGATGTGTAAACGTCTTGAAAACTGGTCGACATCACATGTTAGGTTTCATCCTGCGCTAAAACGACCACTCGTTAGTCTCTGTTTGGCTACAAAGATTTAAAGGGCAAAGGTCATAGCAAAAAGAGAAGAATATGGACAAAAGAGGGCCTCAGGGAAGATTTTTGTAAATATATGGTAAACATATTTAAAAAAGACCTATTATTGTAGCAAAATAACATTGTTTTTCATTTTAAGACCAAAGGGTAATATAATAGGGCCTTAAATATGATGAATTGAAAAGAGGGCCTCAGGGAAGATAATTTTACTAACTGGGCGACTGTCTTCTAAGAGCATTCAATGCATTACAATATTAGGTAAAATATTTTATAAGAGGCTCATTATTGCAAAACCAAAAGAGGGAAACGGCTTTCAAAGACGAAAAGAGGGCCTCATGAAAGATTTTATTGCTAAATGGGCAATTGTCTTGTAATAGCTTCTTTCCCTCGCGGTCGTTTCCAGACATGCTGTAACTTATGATATTCGATTGTTTAAATTGAATTTGATTTCATTGAATTAAATTCAAAAGTTAGAAATACTAGAAATGCTTAATCCAGCTCTTTTTCCAAACAAATTTTTACTCCCACCAGGATTTGAACCTGGGTCTTTTACCCTCAAAGGGTAGATGTGTTTACCGATTACACCATAGAAGTGGTACATGTTTGTACTAAGAGCAAATGAACTAAAAAATTAAACTGAAGTTTCTAATTTCACAGCAAAGTAGTTAAACTAGATTTAGCCCTGGCAACAGGGATTCATTTTGAATTCCAAACAATTTGACGAGGGATCAACAAAGTCAGTGTCACATATTGCAAATACAAATTAAGGCAAAACTTACCGATTATGACACTAGTGACACCATTTTAACCGATAATTTTGATCGGCAATTGGCTACTAATGACAACCCTGACGCCTATTTGTTGTGCTTATAATATAAAGCAAATATAAATATGTGCCTAATAAATACATACTTTTATATATGCAATTAATATAACATTTAAGCATGAAATGATTTAGATGTGAGTTGGCTGATGGGAGTCATCTGACGGATAGCTGACAACATCCGTAAGATGAGGGTCATCAACATGAACCTGGTGGTTCAGTAAATCGGTTGGCTGGTTGTTTGAATGATTTACGTCATTTTTAGCACATGTTAGGCCATATATGATCATCGATATCATCCATGGTGGGGGCATACCACTTTTTCCTGGGTAGAAATAGTAGTGTATATCTTCTGCCCATCTGAAAGGACATGCTTTTTTATTTATTCCAACTCGCAGTGAGAGAGGCGAGGTTTCAAACCATCCAAGCCATGGATGCAGTAAATCGGTTTCAAACCATCCAAGCCACGGATGCAGTAAATCGGAATCAACCTTCTCAGCACATTAAACATTTAGGGCACTGCTCCCCGATTCAGATGTAACCTTTCTTAAATTTTTTTGGGCCCATTAACTTCTAGGTATGGTTACAAGGCCGTCGATCTGCCGATTCCGGACGCATTCCCCCCTCCAAAAAATATGTTTTTTTCTCCCATTTCAGACTCAAAATTCCCCCCTGAAAAAACAAAACAAAAAAACAAAACTTCTGGTACGTAAAATATTGAGTACGAACTGTATTTAATACAAATAAAAATTGTAGACTATTTAAAACAATGATTATAATCAAAATTATGGCCACAAAATAATTCCCCCTTTCCTGTAAAAACACGCTAAAATTCCCCCACCTAAGGGTCGCAGTCCCCCAAAACAGATCGACGGCTTTGGGTTATATAAAATGTGTAACCTGTTGCTATAAATACTAAAATAATTTCCTCTGCTTTAACAAGGGCTTACAACCTTCTACTAGATACTTATCATACGATGTATCTGTAGGCAGCATTAAAAAAAATTAGTGACTGTCCCGTTCATTTGTTTTGTACAATTTAAACAGAATTAATTTGGTGCATATAGTATATATAAACCATCACGGTCTCTTTCAGCATAAATCCACGTATATAAATGATGTCACGGTCTCTTTCAGCGTAAATCCACGTATATAAATGACGTCACCATCTCTTCCAGCTTAAATCCACGTATATAAATGACGTCACCGTTTCTTTCAGCGTAAATCAACATATAAATGATGTCACCGTCTCTTCCAGTGTGAATCCACATATAGTAACTTCACTGTTAATTTCAGGATGAATTTGCATATAATAACTTCACAGTGGGACACAAGGGACCATGGACAAAAGGGACCAGACACTTGGGACCACATTTTGGGACAAAAGGGACCATTCAAAAATTAGTTAAAAATGTAGATTTACATTGATAATAGTTGTGTATTGCAATGGTAAATATCATAATTTGATTATTTAAATGATAATTTAAAGGATAACTTAAACTCAAGAATATCATTTGATGGCCAATTATTCAATAAAGTTATAGGTTAAAATGTTCATTCTTTTTCCAGAATTTAAGTTTAATTAATTAAAATTAACTGTTCATAATATTAGATCTTATACTATTTAAACATGATGGAGTCTACTGTTATGTGTTTATATTCATTGTAAGTAATTTGCATGTAATTATTAATTAGTGCATGCAGAATTCTGGAACCAGTTACCAACTTAATATTTTCCTTAAAGGGCCATACTAATTGAAAAATATTTAAACTAATAAGTTCAAATCATCAAAAAATTAAATAGAAAACAAATAATAGCTTACTAATAGTATTTATTTGTTTGTGAAATTGTTCCCATAATATGGATCTTTTAAGGATATTTAAATCCAGGATTTTTTATATAAAGGTATGCAAAAACAACAATTATTTATTTGTTTTACTAGTAGTATACATATGTCATTTGTGAGTTCTTATCATATAAATTGTTTAAATAGCCATTTCATGAAGATAGATAACTGATTGCATTTATAATCCAGCTTCTTAATTAAATGATTGTATCACAATACAAAAATAAAACTATGGTCCCTTGTGTCCCATAATGTGGTCCCTTTTGTCCCAAAAATGTGGTCCCAAGTGTCTGGTCCCTTTTGTCCATGGTCCCTTGTGTCCCATATTCTATATTTCCAGGGTAAATTTGCCGCATATATATATATTAACTCTCAGTGTTAATTTCCGGGTAAAAATTTGCATATATAGTAACTTCAGTGTTAATTTCAGGTGAATTCAGGGACTTCTCTGTTAATTTCAGGATAAATTTGCATATATAGTAACTTCACTTATCAATTTTAGAAAAAAATAGTCAATAGAAAGAATAAAAATAAAAATATAAGAACGATTTTAAATGCATGGGTTGACATTAATTACTGTAAACAGTATCAAAGATAGAATTATGAAATGAATGTTTTACTTCATTTTTTCTCAATTTAAAAAAAAACACGCTTGCGACGGTATGTGTTATGTTCCTAAACTATATAAAAAAATCCACATATATAAATGACGTTGCTGATCCTTCAGTGTAAATCCACATAACAACGTCACTGTCGCTTTCAGCGTAAATCCGCATGTTTAGAATCTTCAGTCAATTTCAGGATAAATCCATACGTATAAATAATTTCACTGTCTCTTTTTGTGTAAATCCCACTAAATAAACAATTTCACGGTGATAAACCATGTCACTGTCTCTTTCAGCGTAATTCCGTCTGTACAAATGATTTCACTGTCACTGACTTTCAGTGTTAATCCACACATATTATTAATAACTTCAATGTCACTTTCTAGATTAATCCACATGTATAAATAACTTCTACTTTTTATTTTCTGTTTTAAATCTATGTATTTAAATATATCAATATAACGTTAAGACCCGTTTAAGGAATTTTCACAGACATATTCTAACTATCTGGGTTCTATTAATTACGGATGGGGGTGTTCCTTGTTGTTCCAGGCAGTGTTCCCTTTATTGCGAGTTTCTTTTTCCCATATCCCCGTGCCACTAAAGCAAGTCTCCACTCCTCAAATGACGACTCTACCAGGGGTGTCATTAAGAGGTGGGAGGCGGGGATTTCTCCCTGCTACTTTGACTGTTCTACCTGGCTACTATAAATACTTTTACTAGTATTCATAATTTTTCATTGCAGAGATGTTGAAATTTTTATCTTATTTCCAGTAGGTGATAAAATTTGTGTTACTCGGTTTTTATCCTTAAGTTCTATAGTAAAATAAAAATCTTTGGCCTAGTAAAAAGGCGATAATTTTCAAGATTTTGATTTTGAAAGATACATATATTGAATAAATTTGCATGAATGTACATGAAATATGCAGGTTTTTAAAAGAATCACCCTGTAGATACCTTAATTTTAACAGTAAACTTGGTTGAACATCAAGGATAAAGACCGAGTTTATCACCTACCAGAATGTATTAGGTATGTCTTATTTCTGGTCACTGATTGGTCAGTTATTTTGATGATGCTCTATCAAAATTATGAATTGTAAGTATCAATAAAAATACCCGGCTATTCTGCTCTGGGTGTCGCTTACTTATAAAGGTAATGACACCCCTGCTCTACCGTGCCCTGTATATATTGGTGGGGCGTATGATCAGATCATTGATACCATGAATCATTGATACCATGATCATGATGCCCATGGGCCATGGCATGTGCTCGCACTTTATTTAGTTTTAGATGAAGAAGAGGTGAAACTCTTATAAATTAAGAAGCGCCCACGTTTGACGGGAATCACCATATTGTTTACCTTAGTATGAATACATTATTATATCAGGAATCTCTATGAATACTCCCTGATAAAACAAATAACTATATACCGCATTTTCGGAACTTGCCAGCAGTCGCCATTTTTTTTATCTTATAATTGAAGAGGTCTCTACTGCAGAGTTGTCGTTTCTTGAAAATAGTTCAATATGGCCTCGAGTACTCTCCGAGTCGGATTCCCGAGTGACGGAATCCGACGAGGCAGTTCCGATTGCAGGTATCCGTGCAATCGGAACTCTTCGCCAATTTCCGTACTCGGGAATAGTGGCTCGGAGAGTATTGGGTGCCGCTCAATGGTTTTTTGCATCAAAATGCAGCATTTGGTTCGGTTTTCGATTGTAGCTCTCCGCAAAATAGTGCTCTTCTATATAATGTTGTATTGATGAAAATATTGCAGATAAGTGAGTGATTTTGGTATCAATTTGTTGATATTTTATCGCTATGACCGATAAATTATACTTTTTAACAAAATAAATCCCGTAGTTGAAATCAAGACGTTTCGGCCCAAACAGTTCGTTCGGTCCCAAACAGTTCGTTCCATATAATGACTGACAGTTTGGAAGCATTTGTTGAGTTTTCCAAATATATACTTTAATATTACGGTTGAATTGAAGGGAAAGGAGGAAGAGACATTGTAATTATGATTATATCATATTATGGGAGTGATTGTTTACCGTTTTGTCAGTCGAGAGTGATATGTCAGCTGCATGCATATATGAACTTGATATTGTATCAGTAAATCAATTAATAAAACTCTAAACAAAGAAAGGTATGACTCATGAAGTCCATACTGACGTCCATGTCGTCCATGGTACTTGATATATTGTTAAATTACGCTTATATGGTCTGCAAGTATATATTTTTTCTCCAATCCACAGACATTAGGGTACACCTTTGACATGAGGGTTAGTTTATTGCAAGATATAGATCTTATACATATATCATCTAGTGAAAACATTCCAGATATCATATATTTAATATAAACAATATGAAAATAGTTTATTTAACACTATGTGATCAATGATTACATCATTTTATTTTATAAGGGCTTCTTGAAGCATCAAACATTTTTAAAATGTTTAAATTTCAATCGGAGGCTCTAGTGTGTTTTACAAAAGATGGTTTACAGGAGGAATAACTTTTATCAATGACATTTTAAACAAAAATGGAAATCTTTATTCATACATAGAATTGAATGAACACTATAATATACAGTCCAATTTTTTTGAATATGAAGGTATTATAACTCTGGCTGTCAGGAATTATTTGGCAAACCTGAATATTGTGCATCTAGCCTGTAACAGCCAAACCCTATTCGTCCACTAATCCTATCCTTAATTCTACAAAATGAGGAAGGATGTCGAAACATATATGACATCATGATTAGAAATAATGTATATCCCAAAGCATTAAGTAAATGGAAAAATGAAGAAATGTTCCAAACTTTGAATTTTAAATATTATATGCCTTACCTTATAAAATAACAAAAGATCCTAAGTTACCTTGGTTTAATTTAGAATCAACCATAGGATATTTGGAACAAATTACCTTTTATCTAAAATGAATATTATTAATAACGATATGTGCAGCTTTTGCAAAGATACACCTGAAACTATCCAACATCTGTTTTGGAACTGTGGAGCAGTAAAAGAATTCTGGTCAAAACTTCAAACTTATCTTACAGAAAAATGCAATACAGCATTCGTAACTTTAACAGAAACAGATATTTTTATTTGGAAATAGTAAATTTAATACTGTTTTGAGCAAAATCATCATGCAAGCAAAACTTTACATTTATCGAAACAAGATGCAACGTCAAATTCCACAGCTTAACCTTTTTAAAACGTATATAATATCTTTATACAAAGTTGAGAAACTAATTGCATATAACAACTTAAAAATGAATACGTTTGAAACCATGTGGAGTCAATGCCTTGCTAGTATCATGAGTATAGAGACAATTTACTTTGTTGATTTTTCCAGTATCAAACTGTAGCAAATAAACTTAATGTTTTCATTCTGGGACATGCAAAGCTTAGCTTACTAATTAGAAATAACATACCCTTGCTTATATCTTGATCTTCCTTAATCAACCTTCTTGTTTTTTATAGAAAAAAAAATAATTTTGGAAGTTGTGTATATTAATCCTTTAAAACTATCCTAAAACATTGTCCTTTGATAATGGATTTATATACAGATATATTACACAGTATGGGTTATTGTTTTTTTCTCTTTCCAAAAACAAAATATGAGAAAAAATCAGTGTAGCATGAAACAATGTTTATTTTTGATACTATAACATTAAAATTATCTGTGTAAATCAAGTCTGTATGTATTGACAATGTGGGTTTTACACCGGGTTTTGAAACAAAAAATAATTTCTTTAGGGCTGGCATGGCGCAGTCGGTAGCGCGGCGGATTTGTAACCGGAGGCCCCAGGTTCAATCCTCCGTGGCGCCACTGAGTTTCGTCGGTGTGTTCTTGACCAAGACACTTTCCGTTAGCCTCGTCCGACGGATGGGGACGTAAACCGGGCAATACCGTGTATCGGTCTATCCTCCGAGCACGTTAAAGAACCATAGGAATCTATTTGATAATAAGAGTAGGGCACGGTTCTCGGATTCCTATGTATCCTTCCCCTGTCTCTGGGGCAGCTCTAAATAACCTATACTGTGTTGATGAGCCGTTAAACAACATTCGTTTCAATTCAATTCATACATTTATTATTGTTTTTTCCCCACAACCTAGCACTAGTCCTTCATAATAAGACTTTGCATTTGTATACCGTATTTCACATTTTTTGTCTCTTTTTTTTGTCTTTTTATTTTTTAACTTTTTTTTTATTTTGCCTAAATGCGAACAGTAGTCAATATGAAAAAATAAAGATCACAATAATGAAGATTAAACGTGAAAAAAGCTACTGTATGATATCTAAAAATGGATATATATTTACATAATTGTTATAAACTTCCATTCACGGCATTGATCTCATTGACTGAAGCGCCCAGTGAAAAGATGGAGCTATTATTTTTCAACATTTCAATTAAAGACACACCCGGTTAAAATGAGATACCGGTAATAAATATAATAACAGTCGTGAAAGAAAAGAATGTAGTTAGAAGAGTTTATGGATGTGTAAACGTCTTGAAAACTGGTCGACATCACATGTTAGGTTTCATCCTGCGCTAAAACGACCACTCATTAGTCTCTGTTTGGCTACCAAGATTTAAAGGGCAAAGGTCATAGCAAAAAGAGAAGAATATGGACAAAAGAGGGCCTCAGGGAAGATTTTTGTAAATATATGGTAAACATATTTAAAAAGGACCTATTATTGTAGCAAAATAACATTGTTTTTCATTTTAAGACCAAAGGGTAATATAATAGGGCCTTAAAGATGATGAATTGAAAAGAGGGCCTCAGGGAAGATAATTTTACTAACTGGGCGACTGTCTTCTAAGAGCATTCAATGCATTACAATATTAGGTAAAATATTTTATAAGAGGCTCATTATTGCAAAACCAAAAGAGGGAAACGGCTTTCAAAGACGAAAAGAGGGCCTCATGAAAGATTTTATTGCTAAATGGGCCATTGTCTTGTAATAGCTTCTTTCCCTCGTGGTCGTTTCCAGACATGCTGTAACTTATGATATTCGATTGTTTAAATTGAATTTGATTTCATTGAATTAAATTCAAAAGTTAGAAATACTAGAAATGCTTAATCCAGCTCTTTTTCCAAACAAATGTTTACTCCCACCAGGATTTGAACCTGGGTCTTCTACCCTCAAAGGGTAGATGTGTTTACCGATTACACCATAGAAGTGGTACATGTTTGTACTAAGAGCAAATGAACTAAAAAATTAAACTGAAGTTTCTAATTTCACAGAAAAGTAGTTAAACTAGATTTAGCCCTGGCAACAGGGATTCATTTTGAATTCCAAACAATTTGACGAGGGATCAACAAAGTCAGTGTCACTTATTGCAAATAAAAATTAAGGCAAAACTTACCGATTATAACACCATTTTAACCGGCAATTGGCTACTAATGACAACCCTGACGCCTATTTGTTGTGCTTATAATATAAAGCAAATATAAATATGTGCCTAATAAATACATAATTTTATATATGCAATTAATATAACATTTAAGCATGAAATGATTTAGATGTGAGTTGGCTGATGGGAGTCATCTGACGGATAGCTGGCAACATCCGTAAGATGAGGGTCATCAACATGAACCTGGTGGTTCAGTAAATCGGTTGGCTGGTTGTTTGAATGATTTACGTCATTTTTAGCACATTTTAGGCCATATATGATCATCGATATCATCCATGGTGGGGGCACACCACTTTTTCCTGGGTAGAAATAGTAGTGTATATCTTCTGCCCATCTGAAAGGACATGCTTTTTTATTTATTCCAACTCGCAGTGAGAGAGGCGAGGTTTCAAACCATCCAAGCCATGGATGCAGTAAATCGGTTTCAAACCATCCAAGCCACGGATGCAGTAAATCGGAATCAACCTTCTCAGCACATTAAACATTTAGGGCACTGCTCCCCGATTCAGATGTAACCTTTCTTATTTTTTTTTGGGCCCATTAACTTCTAGGTATGGTTACAGGGCCGTCGATCTGCCGATCCCCCTCCAAAAAATATGTTTTTTTCTCCCATTTCAGACTCAAAATTCCCCCCTGAAAAAACAAAACAAAAAAACAAAACTTCTGGTACGTAAAATATCGAGTACGAACTGTATCAGTATTTAATACAAATAAAACTTGTAGACTATTTAAAACAATGATTATAATCAAAATTATGGCCACAAAATAATTCCCCCTTTCCTGTAAAAACACGCTAAAATTCCCCCACCTAAGGGTCGCAGTCCCCCAAAACAGATCGACGGCCCTGGGTTATCTAAAATGTGTAACCTGTTGCTATAAATACTAAAATAATTTCCTCTGCTTTAACAAGGGCTTGCAACCTTCTACTAGATACGTATCATACGATGTATCTGTAGGCAACATTAAAAAAAATTAGTGACTGTCCCGTTCATTTGTTTTGTACAATTTAAACAGAATTAATTTGGTGCATATAGTATATATAAACCATCACGATCTCTTTCAGCATAAATCCACGTATATAAATGATGTCACGGTCTCTTTCAGCGTAAATCCACGTATATAAATGACGTCACCGTCTCTTTCAGCTTAAATCCATGTAATAAATGACGTCACCGTCTCTTTCAGCGTAAATCCACGTATATAAATGACGTCACCGTTTCTTTCAGCGTAAATCAACATATAAATGATGTCACCGTCTCTTCCAGTGTGAATCCACATATAAGGCCTAAATTAAAATATTGTTTGTTTGCAGTTTGCGACCGACCCACGGCAAATCCGCCGACCCAAACAATTTTTTTTTCATTTTTCTTGCATGTTCTGTTAATATTTAACTAAACCCTTTTAAAAAAAAACTCTATGGATAATACTAGTGAAGCACACGATATTTGCATGCTGTCGATGAGCATACGTTAATAATAAAAATGTTTTAAAAAATATATATATATCCCTACCTACCGACCCACCCCTAAAAGCCATGGGTCGGAAACTGCAAACAAACAATTTTTTAATGGTGGCCTAGTAACTTCACTGTTAATTTCAGGATGAATTTGCATATAATAACTTCACTGTTTAATATTTCCAGGGTAAATTTGCCGCATATATATATATTAACTCTCAGTGTTAATTTCCGGGTAAAAATTTGCATATATAGTAACTTCAGTGTTAATTTCAGGTGAATTCAGGGACTTCTCTGTTAATTTCAGGATAAATTTGCATATATAGTAAGTTCACTTATCAATTTTAGAAAAAAATAGTCAATAGAAAGAATAAAAATATAAGAACGATTTTAAATGCATGGGTTGACATTAATTACTGTAAACAGTATCAAAGATAGAATTATGAAATGAATGTTTTACTGCATTTTTTCTCAATTTAAAAAAAAACACGCTTGCGACGGTATGTGTTATGTTCCTAAACTATATAAAAAAATCCACATATATAAATGACGTTGCTGATCCTTCAGTGTAAATCCACATAACAACGTCACTGTCGCTTTCAGCGTAAATCTGCATGTTTAGAATCTTCAGTCAATTTCCGGATAAATCCATACGTATAAATAATTTCACTGTCTCTTTTTGTGTAAATCCCACTAAATAAACAATTTCAACATCCCTTTTAGTATCAAGTCGCAGTGATAAACCATGTCACTGTCTCTTTCAGCGTAATTCCGTCTGTACAAATGATTTCACCGTCACTGACTTTCAGTGTTAATCCACACATATTATTAATTCATAATTTTGCATTACAGAGATGTTGAGATTTTATTTTATTTTCAGTAGGTGATAAAATTTGTATTACTCGGTTCTTATCCTTAGGTTCTATAGTAAAATAAAAATCTTTGGCAGAGTAAAACGATGATAATTTTCAAGATTTTGATTTTATAGATACATATATTGAATCAATGTGCATGAATGTGCATGAAATAGGCAGGGTTTTAACAGAATCACACTGCAGATACCTTAATTTTAACAGTAAACTTGGTTGAACATCAAGGATAAAGACCGAGTTTATCACCTACCAGAATGTATTGGTTATGTCTTATTGCTGGTCACTGATTGGTCCGTTTTTTTGATGATGCTCTATCAAAATTATGATATAACTTCAATGTCACTTTCTAGATTAATCCACATGTATAAACAATGATAAATAACTTCTACTTTTTATTTTCTGTTTTAAATCTATGTATTTAAATATATCAATATAACGTTAAGACCCGTTTAAGGAATTTTCACAGACATATTCTATCTGGGTTCTATTAATTACGGTTGGGGGTGTTCCTGGTGGTGTTCCTTGTTGTTCCAGGCAGTGTTCCCTTTATTGCGAGTTTCTTTTTCCCATATCCCCGTGCCACTAAAGCAAGTCTCCACTCCTCAAATGACGACTCTACCAGGGGTGTCATTAAGAGGTTGGAGGCGGGGATTTCTCCCTGCTACTTTGACTGTTCTACCTGGCTACTATAAATACTTTTACTAGTATTTTATACAACTTCAAGTATCAATAAAAAATACCCGGCTATTCTGCTTTGGGTGTCGCTTACTTATAAAGGTAATGACACCCCTGCTCTACCCTGCCCTGTATATATTGTTGGGGCGTATGATCAGATCATTGATACCATGAATCATTGATACCATGATCATGATGCCCATGGGCCATGGCATGTGCTCGCACTTTATTTAGTTTTAGATGAAGAAGAGGTGAAACTCTTATAAATTAAGAAGCGCCCACGTTTGACGGAAATCACCATATTGTTTACCTTAGTATGAATACATTATTATATCAGGAATCTCTATGAATACTCCCTGATAAAACATATAAATATGTACCGCATTTTCGGAACTTGCCAGCAGTCGCCATTTTGTTTATCTTATAATTGAAGAGGTCGCTACTGCAGAGTTGTCGTTTCTTGAAAATAGTTCAATATGGCCTCGAGTACTCTCCGAGTCGGATTCCCGAGTGACGGAATCCGACGAGGCAGTTCCGATTGGTATCCGTGTAGAGACTGTATATAGGCGTGTCGAAATCGTAAGAACTTGTCACAGGCTCGCAAGCCATTATCCAGAATAGTCAGTGGCCAATATTATTATGGCAAAGGGTAAATCGAATCTATTTTATTGGTTGTAAATTGTTGTTCTGAAGGGATTATCTGCCGGTAAAAGCTATAGATAGTTAGCAGGATATTGTCTCTAAATCTTGTACGTTTTCAAACGTCAGAATATTTTAGCAAATTATTGTCTGATAAGATTATCGCGGCATATACACTCAAGAGATATGAAAACGCAACACGGGAATTTCCGCTATATATTGTATGTACAATATGCTGCTTTTAATCGAATGGCACATGGCTAAGTAAGACCTTTCCTTTTGAAAAAATACTGAAACCACAAATAATACAGCAAATAGTATTCCTTCAAAGTTTCATTATTGACAGAGTACGCGTTTGGCTCAAGCATGTGAGCAAACTTAGGATGGAAAATTTTGGAAACTATTTACGTTAAATACAGTACTGAACTAGCTCGGTTTTTCAAAGAGCAACTTCAACATTTATGAAGTTCTTGTTACATGGTGTAGTGTGATTAAAACGTCTACAACATCACAGTTGTGTCCTTTCCCTAATTAACTGCAACTTTGTTTTTACAAAACATCTTGGGATTTCTTTGGAATATTATGTGCAATTAAGTGTGCAGTATATACCATATATAGCGGAAATTCCCGTGTTGCGTTTTCATATCTCTTGAGTGTATTTACATTTGATAATGCCAGTTGTTCTGTAGATAGTAAACGGAATACGCGATTCAGATTGTAGGTACTTTTCTACGAAGGATTCTAACTGTCATTACGTTATTGCATAAACGGTTATTGTTTATTGTGCAGTATAAATCTCTCTGAGGTTGGTTTTCATATTGTCATTGTTATTCAATCACTCTGTGGTCGCTGTACCAATATAGCCTATACTGTGTTAACGGGGTGTAAAACTAATTATTCATTCCGTCTATGATTGAATTATTATGGTGTAAGTTTGCGTTACATTTAGGAATGTGAGATTTCATTGTCGATAAATTACATCTGTAATTGTTTCACACGTTTTGTTAAAGTTTAGCATATTGTATATTCGAAGAAAGTTTATAATTCGGGTTTATTCATTCTGAATAAAGATTGCTTTGCAATCAGTATTAGGTATGGTGATACCTTAGCGCTATTATAAAATACATGTTGTGATAACATTGTAAGACTGGGTATATATTTTGTAGGCGTTACGCTAGGAGCGTAGAGCATGTAGAACGTATCGTCGGGAGCGTGGTCTACGAGGTCGTCGGTTGGGAACGCAGTCATAGGACGCGAGAACGACATCATTCGCCATTTGGGCGACAGACCAGACGGTAGCCACGGAGAAGCTATGCAAGAGGGCCTGGTTACGCAGATAACGTCACCGGATGTGTAATACCGGGACTTGGGCCATCGCCGGAGAGTATCGTGCGAGTGGGCGTCGCGTATGGATTACGTCACCGGAAGTATACCGGGACGAATAGCAACCGCTAAGGTCGGGATGCAATATAACACGGGAGTGAAGTGTTAGTGCCGGTAACTGTACCGGAAGGACTCAGCTAGATATAGCTTTGAGAGATAAGATAGCGTGTGATATAGTATAGATATATCATAAATACAGATATCAGATATTCAGTCTGATTAAAACCGAACAGCTAATCTAATGCAGTGACCATCCTTTTAAACATGATTTAAAACTTTGATATTTCTACTTTGTCATTGGTATTCATTTGTATATATATTCATCTTGTTGTAAATAAATTTGTGAATTTATTTAGTCTTGATTCTCCCTTGGAGAGTTGTCTCCACTTGGTTACAAACACACAGTCATGAACTTTCAACGATGTTTGCGATGTTGTATCGATTTTTTACGATAATTTAGCGCAACAATCCAACAATTAATGTTTATTTTACCAAGTTGCAATGATAAATATGCACCTTTATCGATGGTAGTGACACAATACTATATCCCCCATATTGTCATTTTGCATATTAATTAAATTCCCGTGATATTCTCGCGAGAGGTGAAGGCATTCATATTTCCCTCATCAAATAAGTCCATTATCAACTGACAGCATCGAGGGATTTTTGGAGTGGAACAAACCCTTCCCGGAGAATAATTAGTGTCTAAACCTTAAAGATAAACAATTGGATGTTAAGAGAATTACTAGTGCCACAAAGAAAAGTTGGTCGCAATTTTGAAATTGTTTGAATTTTGCGGGAAATATTTATCGGCGCACCGGTCACGATCACGTGACATTTGACCTGAATAATAACAAATGATGGAAATTTAATATTTTTCAACTTCGTCTGAAAAGTTTGAACCGTACAGCTTTATTAAGGTTAATAAAATCAATATTTCGGTTAAGATAGGTAAATACACATATTGATAATCGGTTTATATGCTTGAAATGTAAATCCAATGAATACTCACATAAATATATTGATTTAAAACCAACATGGTAGTTCCTCTTCCTCGGGGGATAAACAAAGAGGGAAACTTCATCATTGTATCGGCGAACTAAATGTGGATGGTGAAAAATACTGTAATTTAAAAAAATTACAGACACACGTTTCCGGTTTAAATTTTTTTCTGCACAAAGTGTCGAGACGTTCGTATTTACAATCAAGCGTCAAAGATGATCAAGACTACCCGAACGATATAGTGACTCTGCCCTTCGTTTACAGGGGTTTACATAATTATAATAATCCTCCATTAGTGGCGTTTGACTCAGCTCGTAAAGCATGGAATCCTTTCATAAAGACTTACAAACTTATATTAGAAGTTATACTCATTTTTATAAGTATAAAAGGAGCCATAAATATGCAGGGCCTGTTTATCCTTCTTTGCAGCGGCCTGTATAAGGCCCATCCAAATTTCTTTTAAAATCATGCAGTTTTTCCCATTTTTTAAACTTTTTTTTTTTTTTTTAATTTCAATCACCAAATTAATGGTGATCCATTTATTCACCCTGTCATAGGTTTGTGAGGGTCGGGGTGGGCCACCCCTCAGCAAACCGTACAGTTATATGATAAAATATGCGTCAAATATGTATTTAAATATAATACAACAAATATTTACAGAAGCTAGACTAAAGCATATCTTAATATAGACATAAACAAATGGGGAGGTTTTTTCTTTCTTTACGATTTCAGAATGAGTGCAAACATGAATATTGGCCAAATTTGTTAAAGGGAGGCATTGCAATATGTATATATTTCAAAATATCTTCAGTGGATAATATGTCATGATTGGCATGTACCTTTAAAAATTGGAAGACATTTAATTTCACAATCTTCAAATGATAAACGTTACTTATTTATTATATTTTGCATTCATTCTAAAATCGCAAACAAACTTTTTCTTTTCAAAAAACCCAGTGGGTGATTTACATATATTTATATTGAAAAAAAGTTATGTTACATTGACACTCACAAATATTAGAACAATGAGACATGCATGTGACTTTATACCAGACCTATGTAATATCTCCACTGAGTTTTCCTATTATATTCTTGGAAAAAAAGTTGTGGTATATAAACAGGATAAAAAAAAGGACAAGATGTTTCTATGGAGATGTGACTCTTCATTACTCAATGGGAACAGTGGGAAACGTAGTGCAACAATATATTTACCGTTGTTATTTACTAAAAGCACAGAGTAACATTTAGCGAAAAAGGATTTGATTAGTGTAAAAGGGTTTTATATGCCAACCAGGGCTTTTCAAATTTTTCCAATTGATTATTTTTAATAGCGTTTATTTTTTCAGTATGATATAGGTATTTAATTTGTGGTTTAAAATTTCCAAAGAATGGCGATCTCATATCTAACTTGCACTTATATATGAAGTATTTTGCATGTAGAAGTAATTTATTTAAAACAATGTCATATTGAATGGAACCAAAAATAATAATTTTCATAGTCCATTCCGGTTGAATTTGTATATTCTTTTCTGTGCTAGTAAACTTGAAATTATCCCAAAATGTTTTTAAATATCTGCATTCCCAAAATAAATGAATAATGGTTTCTGAAGTATCAGTGCAAAAACTACATGAATTGTCATTTTTTATTTTCATTTTTGTCAGAAGGAGGTTTGTGGCAGTAATTCTGTGATTCATTTTTACTTGAAACCATCGTAACTTTGTATCTTTTGTGCAAATGAAAGGTATTTTAAATAGTTTATTCCAATCTCTGTCTATATTTAAACCGTACTGACCCCATTTTGCAATAGATGTTGGCTGCACCGCTGATTTATTTAAAACTTCATAAATAGGGCGACAGCCCTTTTTTGTTCCAGTTATGAGAGAAACTGCTAATGGGCAAACAGGGTTTTCTAGGTTGATGACCAGAAGTGCAAAATTCAGATTTTGAAGGTACTCCCTAATTGCCGCAGTCATACCTTTATATTCTATAAAATTTGAAAGTATGCTAAACTTTTCTATAAATAGTCTAAAAGAAAGCAGATTACCATTGTTATCCATTAGATCATTAATAAATATAATACCTTTGTCATACCATCTCTTATAAAATACACTTGATCTTCCGATCTTAATGTTATTGTTGTACCATAACGGCTGTGTTAGAAATTGTTTCCATGACAGTGGTTTAACATTTAATAGAGTATCCAGACTTGTGTATACATCCTTCCAAAAGGGATTGCATATATTTTGCAATTTATTTTTTACATAATCATTACCCAGAAATAACATCTTAGTCGTAAATGGATACATATGTTTATGGATTTTTATACATTTTTTATCTCCAACTAGGAATCTTCTAATCCATGTTAGTTTCAATGAATATATGAATTGTTTAATATTAATCATTCTTAATCCCCATGTTCATAATCTTGGGTTACAACAGTTCTCTTTAATTTGTCTGGGTGATTATTCCATAGGAAATTAAAACACATATCTTGTAGTATTTTAATCTGACTGTCCCATTTTTTAAACTTACCTCTGGGAATTTCATTCCCCATTCATGGATTTCTTCCCCAATTTAGGCCAAAAGGCCCCTCCCCAAAACTGGTAAAATGGCCCTGATATGTTAATATAAACGCATGTTGTCTATTGATGCCTTAGCGCTGTAGATAAGGATTTTAATATAACATTTGTTTACCCTTCATTTTTTATTGGATATTCCGATTTCAGGCCTGCCAAATCCCGGATAAAATCCGCTCCGGATCTCCGGATTTAAGTGTACAATCTTCGGATTTTCCATCAAAACAAAATGATTTTATCAGCTAGTTCATGCAATGGCCATGTTACTAGTCAGCGATGCAAAGGATGGTATGTACACGTGACAAATCAATAGGGGCCATTTGACTGAATATACAATTAACGCCTGAGGACATAAACTTTAGTTCCTTCAGTGACATAACAACATGTTAAATAGCATCACTATATCGATTGCTTCTTTAATTGGTCAACCTAGTAATTGAAATAACAAGTGCTAGAAGCCAGCGACCCCTTTTGCAAATTTGCAACTTTTGGCCCAAAATATCCCAGTTTTTACAAATCTCTGATCCTTTAGAATTTTACCTATATCTCAGGACATCTTTAGATGAATGAAAACACTTTAAAACCTTCTATTTTGTTTAAGTGGAAAGGTCAATATTTTTTTAAATAATTATTCCGATACCATACCCATATTTTCATGTACATATCGCAATATACTGGTTGAGGAAGCTATCCAGCTGGCTTGCGGAACGTCGGTGGTTCTACCCAGGTGCCCGCCCGTGCACGAAAATTGCCCGAGGGGCACCTGGGGTCTTCCTCCACCAATGGAAGCTGGAAAGTCGCCATATGACCTTAGCTGTTGGTGCGACTATAAAATCCAATTCAATCAATTCAATATACTGCTACATCGGTATATCGTAACATCCCTAATGGTCGACATTTGCCCCACGATTGATCACCTTGCTGATTGAAACAACAAACATAAGATAATGGTACTACTGAATACTGGATTTTAATAAGTTCAAACATCAAAACAACAAATAGCTTGAACATTTTAAAGTGTGTGTCAAGTGCGGTTCAAAAAATACTGATAGACGTCCCTTCTACTTTCTAGTTATGAGTACTAAGGCTTTGAAACAACAATTACCATTATTTCCTCACAAAATATAAAGGACACATAACTATTAAATGAATATTTTCGAGTTATGTTCCCTAGAAAAAAGGTTTAACTGGAATAATGATTTGATTTTATGAATAATGAGTTCTGCTCAACCCGGGGCTAGGTGGCGTGAACGGTAGCAAGCATATTTCACTACTGTTCATGAACAGTCTCAATCAAACCGTGACTGCAATATTTCGTATTTATCGTGTTCGGTCATTTCGAAAGGTCCGCTCTCATACTCTTTTAATACGAAACTTTACTTGGTAGAAATAATTCCAAACTATTTAAATACATCCTCTTTCCATGATTCTACATTACCAATAATGTCTAATGCGGACTAGGTATGTTATACGACGGACATATATGCCTCGCTGAGAATGTTCTTGTTGTACACTCGGTTTGTGCTTTTGGGACCATTTCTGTTGTGCAAGGAAGCATGCTTTTCTTTCGAGAAAAGAGATGCAGGTTCAAATCCTGACAGGAAACCTGTCACACTTACTGAGATGTACACACACTTTTGACAGAATCAGAGTTCTTAAAATAAATACCTTTAATAAAATCATTTATCGCATAATTAATATGTTGTGAGTATAAATCATTTCGAATCGTACAATTGATTACTGTGAAAAACTGGGTTATAGGGCTATAGTTTAAAAGATGCATGTAAACATATTAAAACTAGATGTATATATATATATATATCTATAGATGGTTCAAAATGAATAGTAATAAGGCATGTTCATTTTAAATATAATTATATTGCATACAATCTGATTAGTGTGACGATAGCATATAGATAAATACATGCAATAAGAAGACGCAAATGCTGATTGACAATGCAGTAGTGTAGAGGTAAGACGCAAGGCTGCTAAGCCAGCGTTGCGAGTTCGAATCTCATGTTTTACAGACTTTTTATTTTATAAATTTTACTCCATTCAAGATGTCAGTTTTTTAAATTTAATATTAATTATGTTTTCACTTCACTTTTTATTACTTTTTTTCTTTCATGTAGCCTATGCTTTATATTATAATAAATTATATTATTTTTCTCTATATTTGTCAAACAATAGCAACTATAGTGATTACCAGTATTCGCCTTCGCTAGCAGTATCTGTCTGCTCATCATTTGATGCGACGATGATCGTCTACATCTCTTTCAACGGCCAGTAGCGCTTTTCCGCCTCAATGACACGGTTACATATTAATTGTTACCATGGCTTCAGCTGTGATTTTCTGGGGGTCTTTCTATTTATATGTGTGTTTTTTCTTGGAATGTATCTAGGAGCCCCGTGCAAATTTGGAGTGTTACAAGGAAATACATGTTGTAATTGTGCAAATTTTAATATTTATACAAGTCTATTTCTTTTCACGATAAATAATGTCTTTAAAAACATTTCAAATCATATAAACCGTAGTTATGTATTTTTTTTAAATACATTGAAAAAATAAAATATAAACTCGTACGGCTCGAACCCGTGACCCTATTCAGCAAAAACATCACTTTGAAGTATGTTATTGTATCCACTGGGCCAAACAAACTATACACTAATCCATTTTTAGATTACTGCTACAACATAAACACATAATGCTGCCCTACCTATATTACAATGGAATTATTTTTTTACAGCGGTTATGACTTATCGTTGAATCATCTGTACACCAGGTTATATTTATCCTTCATGAGTTATAATCCATTTTTAGATTAATGCTATAACATAAGCACGTAACGCTGCCCTACCTAAATTGAAAATGAAATTATCGAAATTTGTTTACAGTGGTTCTTAATTATCTTTGAATCATCTATACATATACAGAGGATCTTACATGAGTACTCATTCATTATTGCATTTATTAAACGAGTTGGCAAAATGATTGCCGAGCATTATACCATTTTTGCTAACGAGTTTAATAAATTCAATAATGAATGAGAACGAATGTTATATTATATTTATCACATAACTCACATATTGACTTTAATTGCATTTTGCCTGTCGCTTTAACACGCGAAACCGACATAAACCGTGGGAATTGGATCATAGTCATTATCGATTTTTTTTTGACAGCGCATACTAGACTTATTTGCATAACTAGTGGTATATTGAAATTATAGAATGGTGTTTTTCCATTCCCACACCGTAAGTTATGTGATGAATATATATATATTATAATCGCTGATAGTTATGTCTCCAATGTGTTTTTGCACAGTTTATATCCTACCCAAATGTATAAGAGCGTCTTTTTATTGTTCATCGACTGGTCAAATTCGCTAAAATTATGAAGTAATTATCCATTCAGTGACATGTTGTTTGTAAAATTCATGCTAAAATTATGAATTAATTATCCCTTCAGTGACATGTTGTTTGTCAAATTCATGATAAAATTATGAATTAATTATCCCTTCAGTGACAAGTTGTTTATTTCCATGCATGTTTTTGGTTGAGTGTGGTCCCTGATTGTTACATTTCCTGTTCGATGTTTATATCTACATACATTATGTCCATACTCCCCATGCTATATAACACATATGTTATAGTTTTTCTTGTATTTCTGTAAAGGTATTTCTAACTCACATTAGACAGTTAAATGTTTCATAGAAAACTACAATACTGCATATTGTGTGTGTTACGTACACACTTTTATCTGTTTGGGAAACCAGGCGTAATGACATCAGATTATTTTACTCAAACAGTTATGTAAGATAAAAGGACACGTCGACAGCTCAACAATGATCAAATCTAAGAAATGTGTTTATCTTTGATTTCCAGTATTTACGCAAGAAATAATGTAAACAATAACAATAAATACTGATAAAGGTCATCCTTTGGGAGCAACAAACACAATTAAGAGAATAAAGCATCAGATTCGGTTTTATTTAGTCTGTTCATGAGAAGTAATGAAAGAAGCAACACCTCTTACGCCCCCTAGCACCGGCTTAAGCGGTATTCTACTTCAAAGCCACCTATATTGGGCTCGTTGGTCCCAAAGGACCAGTTAAAATAACACTACTGATTCGTAGCACGAGGAGACGTTTTACAGCCGCCACACTGCACTAAACGAACGCTAGTGTGAATGTCAATAAATACTGATAAAGGTGATCCTTTGGAGCAACAAACACAATTAAAAGAATAAAGCTTCAGACTCGGTTTTATTGAGTCTGTTCATGAGAAGTAATGAAAGAAGCAACATCTCTCACGCCCCCTAGCACCGGCTTAAGCGGTATTCCATTTCAAAGCCACCTGTATTGGGCACGTTGGCCCCAAAGGACCAGTAAAAATAACACTACTGATTCGTAGCACGGGGAGACTTTTTACTTTTTACAGAAAGAAGTTTCCAAACTAAAACTCTTGCAATTTTTGGTTACAGCAACATTTCTAGTTAAAAGCCAATTTGTAAATTGTTGTTTGTATTAAGGAAAAAAGTAAAAAAAAAATCGATACTGCCTCAGTCTGTCTTAGATTATAAGGATAGTTGGTGGCTTTAATACAATTCCAATATATACAAAATAAAATAAACCGTCCTGACTAAGCGGTTGTTTTCCTATTTTTATGATAACACTGTTTCTCTATATGATTAAGCTTGCTGTAAACACTTCTAGTTATACTGATTAGCTAGTGAACAAGTAAACAACAAGTTATCAGGCCTATTTTCAAGGTAAACCTTCTATACTGATAAAATAAGTTTAGCAAGTAAGTTACGTTGCAAATTCATTTTCGCATATTCTAGGCTATGCGTGGCAGTGGTCATTAACAATATAATTAACATAATTAGCAGATATATGCCGGGCACTGTGTTTGAAACGTTATCTGCGAACAAAATGTTTTAACCTACCTGCTGTACAGATATTATAATTTCGTTCTTATTTCTATGTAAAGGGAGGTAATTTCATTTTTTTTAAATGTGTTCGTTATTTCATTACAATGACAAGGGAAGTATCAACTGATTTTGCGGTTTTTATAACTTGAAACCCAGAACTGTAATTTAATGACGTTTAACCATGTTCTTTATCATCTTGGTATTTTTAAATATGAAATACGCTGTTTTAACTAAATGGGACATAACTATGATAAATACATTGGATCACTAATTAGTGAAAGAGATCACCCTTCTTGCATACCGGATAAGGCTATCCACGTTTTACATGGGGGATGGAAAGTCTTTTCTTGCATACCGGACACGGAAAGTCGTCATATTACCGGGGCTAGATATTTCCATCTCACCCTAGGATCGAGATAAATGTCACGCGCGCGCCAACATCCGGTATGCAGGAAAACATGCAAAACGTTAGTAGCTGGCAGCGTCAACGCACAACATATATCTGATATGCAAGAAAAAGAATCTATCATGATATTCGTTTAAGATAGGAAATTCCAACCCTCTGTATAAGTGTTATAATCGGAACATTGGAAGCGCCTCGGTTCCGATAAAAGCACTTATACCTCGGGTTGGAATTCCCCATCTTCACCGGATACCCATGAAAGATTTTTATAATGTCAAGCAAATGTTTTATAATACTTCACATTATAAAAGAGCATTCAATTTCTTTAAGCTAAATGTACATAAGTACTTGCAAAAAGGTTTTTTTCAGTATAATATTATATAGAATCAACATTAAGCTGATTGACATATCTCATATATTCCACCATACACCAAGAATGTAGCTAGTGGGTTCTCTAAAACTTGCGATTCTTTCACGATGGATGTCAACAATTAAGAAGAGAATCAGGTATGAAAACAAAAATTAATTTCTGAAACCATATATTTTTGCTGAAAAATTATAGGAATTAAAAAATATACACATATTTAATATATAAATGTGGTTTTGCCATACAAGCTGCAGTAAAATGTTATCTTATGGTCGCTATCAATTCATATATATTTTCAGAGAACAGTAATTTATTTCAAATGTTTTGGGTATTGTGTCGATAACTGTTCAAATACTGAGTACAATCGATTCAAACTGTGAAACACAGTCATTAACAGTGGGAAATCATCATATGTCGGTTTATGTCGATTTAAGGGATGTCGGAAAATAGCGACGCCTTGAAGGCCTTTAAATTCGTAACAGGTATGGGAAGAAATGTTTGGTGTATCTGAGACTATTTAAGTGACTGCTCGACCTCTGAAAAATTAACTTTAAAATGTTCATCACTGCCCGTCCTTATGTACACAGGGCTTCCACTAAGGTTCAGTTTAGGAAGTCCGAATGTCCCAGAGTTTGCGAGATGGTAGACGTGTAGTTATTTTCACAAACAAACGGATGAGAGTGAGTGAAACAAATAAACACGCCTACCATCGAGTGAAGGATGTTCGCTTAATGGAACCCAGCTGTTAAATAATATATTTATTACATTTTAAATCACTTTGTGTATGATTTTAACCCACTTTGTGTATGATTTTAACCATGTTTTGTTTTCTTGAACGTTAGATTGGCGGATGTCGTCGACGACGTCGGCAAACACTTTACCTACGTCATGACTAAAAGTCATAGTTAAGTTTGTGTTCGGAGTTAATTATAATTATTATACCTCACGTTTACACTCCTGTATAAATTTCCCATAACATACATGAACAATATTGTTTATCATTAACTATTGCACTATTGTTCTTAAAAACATATTTAGGCTGTCGTAGTTAGTAATAAAATCTAGAATGTATTGTCATAAAACCGGAAGTTGTAAATCATCAATCCCCGCGCAAAAAAGTAAACAAATGCACCGCTCGTCATTCAAGAATAGTTTAATGAAGGAATCCCTGTACTTTTATTTCCGAAGACCCCACCGGAAAAATACACACACACACGCAAATTTGGCCGCCACATTTGCATTGAGAATTCTGATAATCGAATCACAAAAAACGCCGGGATATCAAAAATATTGTTTTTCAATGTATAAATTGGCGCCATTAAATACATTATAAATATGTAAGCTACATTTTTAAAAAAGTGAATCGTTAATGAAAGTTTCATTTCCGTGAAGTAACAGAATGTGTTACTGACGCGTGTTACGACATTGTACTCTCACGAGATTATGTCTCGGGTACATTTCTGTTAATTTGAGGGCCTTTCTGGATTTCGATAATTTTCGGGTACATTTCTGTGTACATAAATGTAACCCGGTTGCCTTTCTGTAGTACCCAGTACAATGACCACCATCAGCAAAAGTATGAGCTATCTTTATGACGGGATGTAAAGCTTTCGGCACTGTGTGCAAGGAGAGCCACACACATTGCTTGCAAGATCTCACCGTAATTTTTAATCCAAGCATTCTTAGACCCTAAAAGCATTATTTTTTTATCTTTTTGTATGTGGCTTTTAGGCAGATGAAATATCAAAATCGTAAAAAGGGCAGGTAAGGTCAGAGAATGCTCGGATTATGGTGTGTGTTGGGAGGGTGGGTGGGGTTAAGGGCATAAAACCTTGCCTCCGAAACGGGCTGCATTGATAATCAGAAATTGATTGTGTGCAGTATCGGAAAGAACATTATCCTCAAGAGATTGGTTGTTGGAGAATTTTTTTTGAAAAAATAATAGAAAAACTTCAAAAAAGATGGTCCCATTCCAACGACTACGAAATCGATCGGGATTCACAAATGTTTTAGTTTTTACACAAACTTTCCCCATCAAACAAAGTAACACTGACTTACCACTTCGAACTTGATCACCGACGCTTTTGGAATATTGAAATAACTGTACTAAAACGATTTTATACACACATTTCTTTGTAAACAAGACACAATCTCAGTTTTCCGCGTGAAATTTTATATCCCTGCATTTGATTGGCTGGGTCAGCATTTCCGTTAGTGGCCTCCTAGCGGATATCCAGGGGAGGTAACATCAGTTATAAACTTCCGACCGAATAATTACGATAAACGTTTTACGGGTTACGCTGCCTTTGCAATACAACGTATACGACATTTTATTCTTGCAATTAGGCCTAACGTACGTTACTTGCAAAACAAATTCCGCGGATGCAATTCGTCAATATATATGTAATTAAAGAGGAAATTTAAGGACTAATGTATATAATTCTGCAATGATTAATGATGTTATCTATCACATCTTTCATTTACCTACACCTCGTTATTAGTAATTATATGATTGATATATCATATATATATATATCCACAATGTTGAAAGGTCAACCTTATATCAACGTCTATACGACGTTACAATTCTAACGATGTTCCAACGTTGAGAACGGTAACGTTGAATCAACGTTGATACAACGTCAGTACTCATACCCATACAAGTTGATGGTTGAAGGTTGAAAAGGGCAACGTTGATTCAACGTTGAAGTAACGTTGATCGACGTCATGACCAAAATCCAACCACATCTCAACGTTGAATCAACGTCGTGTGCCCACTGGGTTATGTCCAGTCAATAATAAACGGAGGGAGGCTTTTAAATGTTTTTATAAACGCAGAATTGTTGTGTTAAAATGAATATTAAAACAGGATGATATAAAAATTAGTATTTTGACTTTGTATTTAAGAAGTAACTTTCCGGGCTTTTTTTAAATTGATGATCATATCTGGACCAGCCGTACTAATTATAATGTTTGGCGTAAACTTCATATTCTTATTATTTAAATCGGTATGTATCAATGTAGGATGGCTTGGCTGAATTTGTTTATAAACAAATATAATAACATGGCTTTGCCATTAATGATTTACTTTCAGCCAAGAGTCATGTAGTCTCTATTTTCAAGTGTCCCTAGTCTAACAAATCTCGGGGCTAGTCTAAGAATCTCGGAACAATCAAACTGTTCAATACACATAATTATTCCTATAATACGTCATATACCCGCGGGGTTGTTAACCAGGGACCGTAACCAGCTGTCAGACGGTCACTAATTAGTCGTGTGATTTCAATTGTCGCTAATCCACTTATATTCTTCTATTAAAACAAATGACAAACAAAATAATGTTTTGACTTTTTAATTTAATACCAACTTTCCGGGAACGTTTTTTGAAACCATCATATCACAGTTATTATACCTTATATTTATCAATCAAAGATGGTATAGCAAATCTAACTAAGCCTCTGTATAAACAAATAGACACGTTCCTGGTGGCTAACATGAGTGTTCATTTGGAAGTCAATAAATGTCATACGCTAATATTTGATTTTGCATTTAATGTTATTTAAAATATTTATGTAACATATCAAGTTGATGGTAATACGCGAATAGTTTAGAACAATATTTACAACATATAGACAAGAAAAGAAGTAACACATATACACGTTCTTAATATTTAATATGTCATTAGCTCGACTTTTTTGAAGAAAAAAAGAGCAATTGTCATCACTTGATCGTCGTCTGCGCCCGGTTAAAGTTTGTATGTAAGCTTGTATCTCCCAAACTACTTTACATAATGGATTGAAACTGTGCACATGTGTTCGGCATCATTATGCAACCTCATAAAGCCTGGTTACGGTCATAAAAAACTATTAAATATGAATTAATTTAATATCCTCTCTCTATAATATACATATTCATCATTATCACTTTTATATTCATTATATGTATGAAAAACAAGTACTTTATGATTTGCAGACTTAGTTCAATTCAATACATAATTCCATGTTTACTGATAGTGATCAATATTATTATGGTGACCAATCTGCGTTTATTTAAACGATTTAAAAGATCTGGTAACCCTTCGTTTATTATTTATTGGACATACAGTATCAACACTCCGTGTCTGTTTGATCCAACTCCCAGGCAATTCAAAATCGTTCCGACTTTTAGCAGTCACCATGAAATGACCGCAATGACCGAAACTCGCATGTCAACCGGAAGGCGAAAAGTCGACAGAACGAAAAGACGTCAAAACGAAAAGATAACAGTCAAAACGAAAAGACGACAAAATGAAAAGACGACAAATGCAGCACGAAAATACAAGAGAACGGAAAGACGAAAGGACGACATAAAGAAAATACGACAAATTAGAAGCGAAAAGAAGACAAAAGGCTACACAAGGCGTTCTTTCGTCTTTTCGCCCTTGAAATGTCGTCTTTTCGTTTTGTCGTTCTTCCGTATTTTCGTTATGTCATCTTCTCGCGCTGTATTTGTCGTCTATTCGTCCTGTCGTCTTTTCATTATGTCGTCTTTTCGCGGCGAAATAAGGAAAAGATTATGGTGGTTGATTTCTGCCATTTCGTCTTTTCGTTAATTCGCCGCGAAAAGACGAAATGGCAGAAATCAACCATCATAATAAACACATATATGTTACTGAATATTATGTGGGGCGTAGCTGATTTCAGTACATACTCATTTACCATGTGGCATATAAAGTTAGCCACTCACATTTCAGACCACTTTTTAAACAGAAAACATATGATAAAAAAGCGACCAATGCTCTATAGAAAATAAGATGGGGATCCATCACGGGGCGTGGGCATAGGAAGCCCGATATGATATGTGGTTAAACTTATCACACAGTTTAATTGCATTTAAGTCACATAATAATTATTAACTTATTTTTAACATACACAGTTGAACGCACACTTAAACGTTCCAGAAATAGAAATCATGGATTGTTGGGTGTATAAATGTTTGGATGGGGAAATTGGACAGGTGAACTACTTTTGATAAACAGAAGTCAACAACAAACTAAATCTGGTCAAATTTTCAGAATGCGTGAGAATGCAGAATGTATGTGTGCGAGCGTGATTTAACACAAACACGATGCGTCAGACTTGACAGGTACATGTATGTGATTATCAAGTATATACGTGTACCGTCTATACTTGAAAAACAGAACGTCAAACAAAGAAGTACTGTCTTAAAATAACTGTTAGTTATGGTAATTCATCGTCGATATTCTTATACTGTATGAAATATTTACCTTTCTATTGTAACTATTTGCATATATTCTATGAAAATCAAAATTAACAACTTCAGTGCGCAAAGAACCATAAATATGCGACGAAGAAATTCACACGGTCACGGTAAGTTATTAAGTTTACCTCCCGTACATTTAGTCAGTGTTTAAAAATAAACAAACGAACACATCCCACTGTTTTCACACGTACCAAATACAGTCAGACTTCTCCGGGCAGAAGGTAAACTTACACAGTGTCACGTCTTACATGAAAGAGACATGACGTGTATTTTGCTGTTGAAAATTAATTTGGAATTGATATCATAATTAAATTATTATAATATTAAGTTTGAATGATTTATAACTTACACTATAATATCATGAACAAATGTTTGCTTGAAAACACAGCGTTGAAGGACATTGGCTTTGGTGTCAGTTCAGTTCTATGTTTCGCAGTGCTTATAATGTACAACCGTTAGGTTTAAACCGCTCATTGGCATCTATGTCACAGAAACCTCGAAGACAGAGATCCTTACGCTATCAGGTTTAGGGCTCTCAGTGGGATTTGTGTCACAGACCATTCTAGGCAATAACCCTCTTCATCATCAGGTATAATGTCATCAGAAAGAGTTGTGCCACAAGTCGTGTGATTTGATCAAAGCCGTTCTAAAGTAATAACCCTTTCACCATTAAGTGTACGGCCCTACGTTGGAGTTATGCTATATGCTGTTCTAAGACTAATTCTTTTAGAATCAGGCTCAACGCGAGAGTTTTTTAAAATTGTTCAAATACATTAAATCATCTAAAAAATAATCTAATTGAGCCCTAAGATGTAAATTAAATTAAACTGAACATATAAAATAAAAGCCCCGAAGAAGGTATTTCCTAACTACGGACATGCGCCAGGGTTATCATTGCAACGTGTGTCATTTGTAGATATTTCCGAGTTGATCCGAGTGAAAGCTATTTATAATTTGGGGATTCCTCTATGTATGCTTGATTTTAGGCTTGATATTACAAAAAGAGTATGATAATGGACCTTTGGAAACGGCCGAGCACGTCACATACGAAATATTGCAGACTCGGTTTGATTGAGACTGTTCATGAGTGGTAGTGAAATATGCTAGCTACCGCTCACGCCCTCTAGCCCCGGGTTGAGCAGAACTCAATATTCAAGTATTGTGCTTTTTATTGTAATAATTAGTTATTTTGGCATTTATTTGTTTTGAACAAATTTAGTCCCACAACCTGATGTATCCCCTTCAACGTTTAAATGGGATCCCCTTTAACTGGAATAATATCACATTATAATGCAGTGACCCTTTTAAATCAGTGTTAGACATACTGAAGGCAGTAATCTATTCACTACAAGGGAACTTTGCCTTAGCTTACATTGGTTTATTACGTCTTAGGTTTAATCAGTGGAGAAGCAGTCCAAGCTTTTTTCGTGAATATACCGCATAGCTCTCTTTTAAATGTCAAGTGTTTTTACACAACGTAGTCCTATTTTGTACGCACGTTTGGAAATTGTAGTGGTCTTACAAAAGTCACTAGTTTTAAGTTTATACTGAATGCCAGAAAACAAAATTTTACAAAAAGTTAAGTTAGCAGATGTCAATAGTAAAAAGTTTTGACTTGTTTTTTATTATCAGATGGACGAAATCGTCATGTAAAAGGGAAGATTAAAACAACGAGTTTTTCTACTGTCAAATTGCTAGTTTCAAGACGGGTACAAAATTAGGTAGCTTTACATTTTGTTCATACAGACAGGATGTATAGATAATTCCTTTTTCTTTCATTTCGGAAAGTTTCGCTAAAATCCAAGACTACGCATTGTTTTGTGACCGTTTTGAAAGATGGTCAACCCTTTTTGTCACTCAAAACACACATATTCAAAATGGTGGCTACAAGATACATAAGAAAAAGTGAAAAGCAACAATAGAAACTAAACTTGTATTTTTTTTCGTCAGTCTTTAAAGAAAGAAAATTGCGGATAAGACGAAACAGATTGTTCTCAAAAGTGCTAAAGTGCTACCATTCGTTTCAATTATTCTGAAGAGGCGGGCATGCCCCCAGCACCTTCCTATATCGGTTCACGCCTTCGACGTTCACTTATTTAATTATGTTCGTATAATTTATAAAAAAAAACTGTTACTCACTTGCCCCATCCCCCCATTCCCACCACCACCCCAATGCCCGACCAAACATATAGCGAGGAAAACAAATTAGAATAGGCATCTAGAGCAGTACTATAGTATTAAAATATCTATTATGGTATAGTATAGCAGTATATACTTTTAAAGCCTGGCCCTGGGTAAGCTAAAGCAATAAACTTAGTAGATTTGACCTATGTGATATAACTTAGGCTAATAACCTGGCACCAGCTCATTGCACATTGTCAGCGAATTGTTAATTAACTTAACACATTAATAGTTCGAGCCGCCCCAGAGACAGGAATTCGGGAACCGTATCTAGGCTACTCTTACTATCGAATATTATTATATCGAGCCGCCTCAGAGAGGGAACTTCGAGACCGTAACTAGGCTATTCTTACCATGCTTACTATCGAATATATTGCTATGGTTCCTCTACGCGATTGGAGGACTGATAATTATTATCATTTTAAATACATAGTTTTCATTGGCTAAAAGGCAGTCACGTGTAAGTCATTAGTATGAACTATTGACTTTAGAACGTTTCCTATCCGGTTCAATCTGGTTTTGCGGTCAACAGCCTTTTGTTTGCAGGTCAATAGTCTGAGAATGACCGTGACGTCATGCATGTAAACAAGTTAGCAAAAAGTAAGCAAACTAATGGAGTTTATACAATTCAATATAATAAAACAACTATCTACTTCTGTTTCTTTCAACGGTTAAAACTATTTATCCTCGGTCAATAGTTTACTGTTTCGGATCAATAGTCATTCTCTTGGATGAATAGTTTTAACCATATACCTCAACAGAAGTAGATAGTTGTATAGTATCACAGGGTGACTATACCACAGGGTATCACAGGGTGACTATACCACAGGGTGACTATACCACATGACCTATGACGTCATTATTGCTAATTCGTGAAGAAATAAATTGTAAACATTCGCCCACATCGAAAGCTTCAGAGTGCGATAAGATGTGTATTTCTTAACCATTTTCTACCAAAGAAAGCGCATTCGAACGCAAAAAATGTACTCTACCCTCGACTGATATTATTTTTTTGTGAAAGTTGGTACTTTTGGTAAACACTTTGGAAAACTTCTGAAAATGCACCAGAACAAATTGCTAATCCGTGAAGCGTACTATAATTTTGCGCATATTATGAACAAAATGCATGCTTATAACCCCGTTTTTATCACGAAAACTTCCACAATATTATTTCACATCAGGTAAGCGAAAGGGTTTTGTGTCAAAGAACCTGTCCGCAAGAATTAATGCATTTTTAAAATAAGCTAATCCGTGAAGTCGATTATTTTATGCTAAACCGTGAAGTCCTTTGTGTTGTCAATTATCTAAAACTTTATAAAACCTATATTTTATCGTTATTTTGTCCGTCGTCAGACTTCGTCCGTCGTTGTTGTCTTCCGTCGTTATCGTAAACATTTAAACAATATATGTGAAACCACTGGGCGAAATTGCATAAGACTTCACAGGAACGATTTCTGGGTGGTTATCTCTCAATGTTATTCAAAATCTGGCAATCAACCCAGAACTCGGGTTGGCCAACAGAAGGAAAATATAGGAAGGTGGGATATAGTCCTGCAGTTTTATATTCCAGAAAACATCCATTATAAACCCTTACTTAACACAGGGCTTTATATATGACGGGGATATGACACGGCAGTACAAACGCTGTATTCAACTGAGAACACTTGTCGTCCAGGTAAGTTTATCGATTATACGCTGCATTTATCGATTTTTACTACGCTTATCGTGGCTGTATGCGAGAGGCCTCGATGTACGGCACACCCATCTACATTGCAAACAGACATTATATATCCTTGTTTTAATGATTTTGTAAATATTCTACATTGCCAGAAAGCCAAATAAATAACCTTTCTATTAAATGGTATAATTTTATTCCAAATAACGGTTAAATAAATAGGTAAAATCTCGAGTTGGAAAGGAAATATATCGCATGTTTTTCTTTTCTTAAAGCGTTTACACACACAATTGAAAAATTGAGCTAGTTCAGTACTGTATTTAACGTAAATAGTTTGCAAAATGTTGCATCCTAAGTTTGCTCACATGATTGAGCCAAACGCGTACTCTGTGAATAATGAAACATTGAAGGAATACTATTTGCTGTATTATTTGTTGTTTTAGTATGTTTTCCAAAAGGAAAGGTCTTACGTAGCCATGTACAATTCGATTAAAAGCAGCATATTGTACATACAATATATAGCGGAAATTCCCGTGTTGCGTTTGATATCACTTGAGTGTATAGTTCAGTTGTATTATACAAATGATAAACCATTCACCTAGATGATGATCTATGTAAAACATATTTCAATTTTGTATTTATTTACATATCTAAAACTGAAAAAAATGGGGAACACAAGGTCATTTTGTTTTATTTATCGTTTTTTCAAGATGTTTAGCCGGATTACGTAGCAAATCCATTCTTATAGTTTGGCGACTTCCGTCTGTCAGTCTACGCTTGTCTACGTTTTGGTTAAAGTTTTGGTTAAAGTATTTATTTTTCTCCAGTTCTCAAGAACAAGTTTGAAACTTGGCACACAAGGTCAATATTATTAAACAATGTTGTATGACAAGAACCATAATGCTGTCATGTATTTTATCTGAATTATCCCCATTTCTTTACTTAGAAACAGATAATTTTTCAATTAAAGGGACAAAGGCAGTATTGACGTGTATATCGAGCACTGCAATTAGCCTCTCGATTTATTTATCAAGTATCCTTTGGACTTTAAACCTGCTTGCATATAGTTAAATAAAATTTGAATTTCCGTTGTTTCATCTTATTCTACCAGGCTCCAGTTCCACCAACATTTCGTTAAGTTTTACTTAAAAACTTATCAAAATAATTAACTAAGTATTTAAGGAATTCTTAGCGAAATTGTGTTCCACCAACATTTAAGTTGGCAATACTTAAAAACTTACGTAAGTAAATCGCTAAGTATGCTGGGACAATTATAAAGATTTATTTTAAACGAAATCGAATAATTCTAATATCATTAGACTAGTCTGACGCTCTTTTATACGTGTTAAAGTTGTTAAGTATCTCTGCAAGTCACCTCCAACGCAGACTTTAGAAATCGTTAAGTATATAAGGTAGTATACTTAAATTTAATTATTTAAGTATCGAATATATGTTGGTGAATCACGTTTCACGTACTTTACTTAAACACTTAAGGATTTTAAGCTTTTAAGTTTTTAAGACGCTAAGTAGAGCTAAGTAAATGTTGGTGGAACCGGAGCCAGGTTTACATATATAATTGGTGCAATGTAATCAAAGTATAATACTATGCAAACACAATAATACTATGCAAACACAATAATACTATGCAAACACAATAATACTATGCAAACACAATAATGCTATGCTAACACAATAATACTATGCAAACACAATAATACTATGCAAACACAATAATACTATGCTAACACAATAATACTATGCAAACACAATAATACTATGCAAACACAATAATACTATGCAAACACAATAATACTATGCTAACACAATAAAACTATGCAAACACAATAATACTATGCAAACACAATAATACTATAATACTATGCAAACACAATAATACTATGCAAACACAATAATACTATGCTAACACAATAATACTATGCAAACACAATAATACTATGCTAACACAATAATACTATGCAAACACAATAATACTATGCTAACACAATAATACTATGCAAACACAATAATACTATGCAAACACAATACTATGCAAACACAATAATACTATGCAAACACAATAATACTATGCTAACACAATAATACTATGCAAACACAATAATACTATGCAAACACAATAATACTATGCTAACACAATAATACTATGCAAACACAATACTACTATGCTAACACAATAATACTATGCAAACACAATAATACTATGAACACAATACTACTATGCAAATACAGTAATACTATGCAAACACAATAATACTATGCAAACACAATTTGCTTTACACTATTCTTATTATCAATCTTAATGAGTTAACTAAAGCAATGCAAGTTATGTAGAAAAACTAACGGGATGCTGGACGTTTTTAAAAAATCAATGTGTCCTTGTAATGCTTTTAATTATATCAAGATATAGAAATAACTCACTCTGATAACATAATCTTCTCACTTTGCATGCTTTTAAGCATGTTTTGCTATATGTAATTTAGTACACGTCTGTTAAAGCAAATGCCACTAATAAGCCTGGTAAAGTAAAATGTATCAGGTTGAAGAGTGCATAACAAATATCCTTGTTTTTGTGTCGCCTGTGTAGCATGGCAAACACTTAGGGATCACTTTGTCCGTCGTCTATCTTATCCGTCATGGTCGTCCATCCTTCACACTTTAACCTCCAAGCTGACCTTGGCTGTAACTTGAAAAAAGTATTGGACCTATGTTCATGAAACTGCATAAACATCTTCATCCTGCATATAATAAGGTCGTTACACATGTCCAATAACTCTGACTTTCAATACGGCAGAGTTATGCCGCTTTTCATAAAACGTTAAAAATGCACTCTGACCAGGCTCATAACTTTAAATAAGCACAAGGCACTGCAGGCGGCACAAGTGTTCCGTGGAACACGCTTTTAGTTCTATACCAGAAAGATCGGTATGAGATTACCATGTGTACCTTTATTTTTTTTACTTCTCTTTATACTTAGGTCCCCTTTAGTGTAATCCCATTCAAATTGCACTAAAATGTATAAAAACAAATTAGAACTAAAATAGTCCTGACTAGTTTAAAAGGCAACTTACAGTTTAATATTCTTACACATTTATCTAGACAGTGCGTCACTTGAATAATAAATTACGAACTTGATAAAATGTGTATTGATTAAAACACGTATTTTGTGTGTACTGATTAATTCACATATTTATCAAGTATTTATTTATTATTCTAGTATAGCACTATTTAGATAAAAATGTAAAATATATTAAGTGGTTAGGACGGTGCCTCGAATTTGTACATGTAATCTGCAGGACCCGGGATCAAGCCTCACAAAATCCCCTCCCGCCTTGATCTGCATTTGGAATAAGGTTCATATTCCTACTTTTTTAGCTACTTTTTATTCAAGGTAGGCTTAGTGACACCTTTCTATTATTGCAACCAGGGAGTATACTCCCTCCCTGTTGCGACCAAGTACAGTCTGGAAACTGATATGTACATACCTGTAGTCCGACATATTAAGTCGTTTTATTTTTTGTTTTTGTCATGGGGCCAGCATGGCACATTGGATAGCGCGGTGCACTTGAAACTGCAAGACCCGGGTTCAAGGTTCACCGGCGCCACTGAGTTTACTCATTGTTCGTCATTTTCCTTTAGCCTCGTCCATCGGACATTAATCCTCCTGTCCCATGTATCGAAGTCTGTTTTCCGAGCATGTCTAAGAACCAAAAGCAGAGGTAGGGCGGTTTTCCAAAATGTCTATGAGAAACCTACTAATCAGCTCCACCTTATATTTTGAAGGGTGGGGTAGGTTGGATGGGTGTGGGGATAGCTTCATAAATTGGACTGCGTCTTTGTTTTAATATTCCAGCCTGGGCCCTCAAAACACACCAAAAAGTTCAGACTTTAGGGAAGTTTACTATTACCCATTCACCGAATATGCCTCTGTAGATGTTCATTGACGCTCGTTAATCTTTTTGACCGACAGTGCCGAGTCGAAATAATTATCGCTTTAGCGTGACATTTTGATAAAGAAATAACATAACTTTCGTAACATGTAGCCTACATGTAACATATAGAGGATATTTGTTGTTTTGGAATGATTAACATTTTTTATTTTATCGAGAAGTGAGAGAAGTTCTCTTACTTCGAGATGAAATAAAATATGTTATTCACTCCAAAACAACAAATTTTCTTTTTATTTTATGATTTTACAAACAATTATTTAAGACATTCAGTAACTAAACCGTTTTACACACCTGGCTACGCGCCCTGTTCACGATGACGTAACGAAAAGTTACATGACGTTATTTTTTTTGAAACCGTTAACGTCATAGAAAGAAAGTAATTAAATAATTAAGTAATTAAATAAACAGTGGATGTAACAGTATAACAGTGGGAATATCTTGTGAGTCGTGTTACTGTGCATTTATGTTGGTTGTACATTTAAAAGTAGTCCCAGCAGCTACTGTGGAAATAAAACTCTATATTCCACAGTGTAGAATAACACTTTTATTTCACAGATAAAATACAGTATTTCATTGCTTATCATAAAATAAATGAGCTTAAACAATGTGTTTTGAGTATTTCCTTACATTTACTTAAAAAACCCACAAATGTTATTATTTATAAACGTATTTCAACAATGGCATCTCTTTGAGTCATTTCCCCTCGCTTCGAAATTTTAATTGGTAAATATCTGGGGCAGTAAAGCTTCTAAAAGTCAATACAGCTGAAAATTACGAAACTTGAAGGGGAACTGAAATTTGAATCATGTAAAATTGTCACAATCTTCTAAATTACGGGTTTAAAAAAATATTATTTTTATTTGACGTTGACGGAAAATGACGTACTACATTCCGTTGTCATGTGCATGTTCACCGCCATATGCATGCCATCTTCGGGATAGTTAAAATTCTTTACTAATGATTTTATGAATATTGAGTTCTGCTCAACCTGGGGCTAGGGGGCGTGAACGGTAGCAAGCATATTTCACTACCACTCATGAGCAGTCTCAATCAAACCTAGACTGCAATAAACCTAGACTGCAATATTTCGTATTTGTCGTGTTCGGCCGTTTCCAAAGGTCCACTCTCATACTCTTTTTTTTTTTGCTATGAAATGAAGACGGCGTATTAAATAACCACTCTGCTTCTCCACTGGTAATGCGTTCGCACAAGAAATATGATGACACATTAAAACAAATGTATCGTAACTAACATGCATTTTAAGAACTAAGATTTCAACTGATACATATTGAAGATGTGACATACCACGCGAACAATTGGGACTAAATATTTGACTATACAAATGACAGTGATGCGGTCCTCATTTACATATATAATATACGATAAATAGGTCAGTGCTTTGTTACACTCACAGAAGCCAGTTTATGTTATATTAACAAGATATGTTTCATATTACCAGATTCCTTTTTGTAAATGAAAAAATAACTACGAAATAATTAACAGAAATGACGGGTTTGATTCAGTGTTTTAATTGTTGTTCAATTCACAATTACTATGAAGACGGGGGTCATGATGCACCACCACGTTATCCTGCTGACGGTATCACCTTGAGTGTCTGCATGTCCAGCTGTCCGTGTTGACTCAGATACAATAAACGCACTGGCAGAAGAAGTATGCAAAAATATGAAATCAAAATATGAGCGTGGAAGCATGTATAGAATCACAAAATCTGAATTCATTTGCTTGTATTTTTTTCTTCGAATTAATGTAATGCTAACAAAAAATCATATTAGAACTCCAAATTTAAATAAAATATCTGACATACTGGGTATGTATGGATATGTTTACGGTGACAAATTAACAGAGCACGTTTCTAGTTAAGACCAATCACATGTGACTATTTTCCAATAAAATGAAATTATGAAAATATAGACACATACATGACTGCTTTTACATTTAGTCGTTTTATTTCTGGTTATTCTATCATTTCCTTTGTTTGTATCCTGCATATACAAGTAACGTACCTCGAAGCTCTTCACAAGTTATTGCGTTACACCCGTCATCCCCACAACACCTATTACAACTGACAGCATCATCATCTCGTTTGTCAATGCCGACATATCTTTGTTTACCAGTTTCACTCATTAACAACAGACACACCTTAAACAAATATTCAACGGTCTATTAAGTGCATTTCATGACATAGCCAGTAACTCAGAATAAACAACTGCACTATCACGGTTATGTTCATAATTAATATACTGTGAAATCATTACTATTCGTGGGGGATTTAATTTCGTGGATTTCGAGGTTGACCCGAACCACGAAAACAAATCTCCACGAATGTTTAATGCCCATAAGTTTGAATAATGCGTACGAAAACGGCCGTGATTCGGAATCCATAATGTACAGTCAGGGGGGAGGACGTAAACCTGCTCATGACGAGCTTTAAGTGGAGAAAATGTTTCTGATGTGACAAAATGGCGATTTTTGGATGATTTTCGTTATTGTCGGAAGCAATTTTGACAGGTAGGCGCATATCATATGATTTATTTGTTAAATGATTGTGTTAATAAGGGGCTACTGTATCTCCGATTCACTCGGTTTTTTATTTCAATGTCCTAGCTAGCGGATTTAAAAAGTTATTCCATGTACAGTTTGAGAATGTCTTTGTTTACAAAGTTGAATCTGTCCTTGCCGTGCCTTTTTTTCGCATTTTAAAAGAAAATACATTGTTTATACATGGTTTAAGCGTTGAATTCGTATAGAAAATACATAATCAGTCTTATTTTCCTTCATGAAGTTTTGGGGAGGCATTTATGGCCGAAAAAAACAGGTTTATGCAGATTTTGGCACATGACTATAACTTTATGCAATTTTGGTTCCCTGATGAGGCCAAGTAATTGGACGAAAAAATGCATTCCTGACTCTACTATGTTAAAATAAAGAACAAAAGCTGATCCAAAGTATCTAATAATATTTTTCAGAGAGACTGTAACAATGCCGAGATATAGGAAGAAAACTTCCCTAACGTTGTATGGTAGGAAAGGCCGGAACCGATCCAAAATAGTAAATGTAGTATCTCCAACTAAAAACTATAAACGGCCTTGTATAAGATCTACACCTATACGGTTTAAACGGCCAATCATATATTCAAAATCCCCTATTGTCAAAGCAAGGTTAACGACGTTGAAGTATTCTCAGACGCATGCCACTTAAGGGAATCGCGAAATAACTGAAATGATATACTAGATGTGGAGTAAGTGCCTTCATTTACTAGTCTAGACAAGAGCTGCATTGTTTCAGAAATTTCATCTGCACTTTTTGTCACATTCTCCTGACTACTGACTTTTCCTATTGTTACTGTTTCAGCTGCGTCTGTGGTGGCATGTCCAAATTGTAACGTTTTCTTAGACTTTAATGTTCTGATTGGTGAACATTCTTGCACGCACATGCTTAGTCCTTGTTGAATTTTAACAGGAGTCACAATAACATCGTCCAAAATAGAATCGGCCATGAAGTCGTTGATTTTTACTGGCGATTCCGACAATTTCGTTGCCGTGTATATCTTTGTCAAGGAAGAGTGACTACTAGGTGATGTCGTTAACCTTGCTTTGACAATAGGGGATTTTGAATATATGATTGGCCGTTTAAACCGTATAGGTGTAGATCTTATACAAGGCCGTTTATAGTTTTTAGTTGGAGATACTACATTTACTATTTTGGATCGGTTCCGGCTTTTCCTACCATACAACGTTAGGGAAGTTTTCTTCCTATATCTCGGCATTATTACAGTCTCTCTGAAAAATATTATTAAATACTTTGGATCAGCTTTTGTTCTTTATTTTAACATAGTAGAGTCAGGAATGCATTTTTTCGTCCAATTACTTGGCCTCATCAGGGAACCAAAATTGCATAAAGTTACAGTCATGTGCCAAAATCTGCATAAACCTGTTTTTTTCGGCCATAAATGCCTCCCCAAAACTTCATGAAGGAAAATAAGACTGATTATGTATTTTCTATACGAATTCAACGCTTAAACCATGTATAAACAATGTATTTTCTTTTAAAATGCGAAAAAAAGGCACGGCAAGGACAGATTCAACTTTGTAAACAAAGACATTCTCAAACTGTACATGGAATAACTTTTTAAATCCGCTAGCTAGGACATTGAAATAAAAAACCGAGTGAATCGGAGATACAGTAGCCCCTTATTAACACAATCATTTAACAAATAAATCATATGATATGCGCCTACCTGTCAAAATTGCTTCCGACAATAACGAAAATCATCCAAAAATCGCCATTTTGTCACATCAGAAACATTTTCTCCACTTAAAGCTCGTCATGAGCAGGTTTACGTCCTCCCCCCTGTACAGTAGCGCTAGTAGTTTTGGACTCTTCATTTAGCCAATAATTATTGAATTAGGTCATATGTTGTCAGAAAAATAGGTTTATGTATAAGAAAGGAAAAAAGAAACGCAACTCGGGAATTTTCGCTGTATAATTTAAATACTGCACACGTAATTCCATGCAATATTCCAGAGAAATTCCAAGATGTTTTTTAAAAAGAAAGTTTGCAGCTAGTTAGAGAAAAAAGAAAACTGTTGTATACATTTTAATCACATTACATTTACACGAAACTTTGGAAAAAGAGTCATTTAAGTACTGTATTTAATTGAAGAGATTGCAAATTATATCAACCTAAGATAGCTCCCCTCCTGAAGCCAAACGAGTATTCTATCCATACTGAAAATGTGAATGGATGACATTTGGTGATCTATCTGCTGTTTTAGTATTTGTTTCCGAAAGGAAATGTCTAATGTGGACATGTACCATTCGATTAAGAGCAGGATATTATACATGCAATATATAGAGGAAATAACCGAGTTGCGTTTTGTGTTTCTTTAGTATAAATCAGTATTAGATACCTGACAATCCAGAGTACAGTTAGAATGTGACTTTGTTGCTTTAATTACTTTAAATATCGTTTGATATAGTATGCCTTTAAGCTGAGACACTGATATTTTAGTTCTGATGATCAAACTATGACTCGCTTTGCCTCTTGTTAAGTAGCATTTACTTATTTCAAGAAGGTCAATTGAATGTTTTTTAACGGCTCATCAACACAATATAGGTTATTTCGAGCCGCCCCAGAGAGAGGGTTACCGGATACATAGGAATCCGGGAACCTGCCCTACTCTTATTATCGAATATATTCCTATGGTTCTTTAACGTGCTCGGATGATAGACCGATACACGGGACCGCCCGGTTTACGTCCCCATCCGACGGACGCGGCTAAGGGAAAGTGTCTTGCCCAAGAACACGCCGACGGAACTCAGTGGCACCACGGAGGATTGAACCCGGGGCCTCCGTCAAGAAGGTCAAATGTAAAAACTGTTTTAAAGAACAAAGAAACATGCTCCAACCGAAACACGGCAAAATAATATAACGCGTCTGTCGGAATCGGTAGACATGCAGCTGCCAATTAAATATTTCTAGGAAATCATCCAGTTATTTTAAGCTATTCCGGACTTTATGTAAAATGGAAGTACTTACCTGTGTTAGGAAACAGTCAGATTGGTACTGAAGCCCATTTCCACTGGATGCAATAGTCTTGGCAAGGCACATCTGTAAAGTCATATTTTAAAAGCATGCATCATTACGTGGTCTCAGCTTAATTCAAGGGAGGTTTATTTATCACATAACATGGCTTCTGGGAGTGCAATAAAGCCATGACTTATTTCTCGTAATGCACGTGTGTATTACAGATGCAAATGAAGACCGAATCACTGTGTTTGTATACAGTAAAACATTTAATCCCAATTGTGTTCATGGCATATCAGACGCCTGAATTATTTATCATTATTTGAAATCTTACTTCATAAAATGAATGTTAATAACGTTAAATTTGGTTTAAGGTATCGCATTATTTGTATGGCGAACGCATTTACCGCCGCGTAACGTAGCGACGTCATGTAAACAACAAAACGACGTCATGATTTGTTTTACACACTGCCGCCGTATATAAGGAAAATTGACAACATTAAAGTTAAACTATCACGTCGTAGGTGTGTTATGTGATAAACAGAATCTTAAATTCTTGACTGTGTATTATTGACTTTAATAAACTCGTTGGATAAATAGATAGGATACTCGGCAAGAGCCTCGTATCCTATCATTTTATCCAACTCGTTTATTAAAATCAATAATACACAGTCACTCATGTAATTTCCTCTATATTAGCAGGATTTTATAATGGATATTTCGAGAATGTGACATCACAAGCCTAAAAGGGTTGACAATAGGGGTATAATCTTGGCACTATCTGTGATAAAGATGAAGCTTGGGGTCTACACCAGGGCCTATATTCATCAAATATTTGAGCACAAGAATCAGTCTCAGACTCAAAATTCAGACTCAAAATCTCATTCATTTTTTGCAAACCCTATCAAGTATGGGTAAGAATTGAGATTTTCAGACATTTTCTGTTAAATTACCTTTAAAATTACTCGTTTCTGTAAGTAAACATAGTAATTTGCTTGTAAATTTGTTTTTATTTGGAATTAAAAAAAATTGAGATTTGAGTCTGATTCCTGTCCTCAAAAACGTAAGGAATTTAGGCCCAGGTTCTAGGGTGCACCAAACCTCACTTTTACCCTATTGTCGTCCCAATTAAACGGGATAGTTATATACTGACGGGCAATGGAAACGCACCAGTAGATTTGGTGACGCATATTTTGAAATTGAAGCATGTTAATAGCTGCAATAACTGATTTTATTTCCTTATATTAACCATGTGTAATACAAGGCGACCGAATCACTCGTCCTATATATCACTCCGCGTATTTACAAACAAGCATGGCGGACATTTGGCCGATAAACGCGATTTTGTGTATTGACCTGTGAAAAATAAGTATGAAAAATTCAATTTCGATGAATATTCAAAATTTCAAAATTCAAAATTTCAAAAATTCAAAATTCAAAATTTCTAAAATTCCAAAATTCAAAATCCCAAAATTTCAAAATTCAAAAGTTCAAAATTCAAAATTCAAAATTTTACAAAATTTCTCAAAATTTCTCAAAATTTCAAAATTTCAAATTACAAAATTTCAAATTCAAAATTTCAAAATTTCAAATTTCATGTAATAAAAAGGATCTGACCCACGTCATTTCATACACAATTTTATCAAACTCGTCCAGGAATATGTTATTAAGCTCGCCAGAAGCCGTGTTACCGTTCCAAAGAAATCATTCCGACACCTCGTTTTGTCGAACACCCATTTAATATTCTATTGTATGACACACGTGTAATACAACCTGGAAAGATTTTGATTGGTTGCGTTAAACCTGTAACACTATGCAAGTTTATTAACTGAAACTATTTTATTTATTACAGATTCATCCAGATCTGAGTCATAAACTTATTATTTGTGACAGGTTATAAAAATATGGCACGTTATACAAAACATTGTTGTTGGTTTGTTAAAAAGTTGACCTAAACTGCTATTTTGTGAAGAGGTAAAACACAACTATTTTATACGCAACGTTATGTGTGAGACGCGACGTTACGACGTCACATATTTTATGGCGTTTTGGCGCTAAAGTGTGTCTGACATCGTGGCGGTTCTATGTCCATCAGAATTAATTTTCACTAATTCGATTGCAATGTTATGTGATAAAAAGGATCTTAAACTCGTTCCCATTCCATATAAGATTTATGAAATTATATGAAATGGGAAGTCGTTTAAGATCCTCTAATAGAATATCTCAGCAAGATAACGCAAAGCCACATTTAGAGCTAGAGATGACGTTATCTTGCTGGAATAACGTGATGTCAGGCTGATTTGGGTTTACACTGTTCGCCTCTCAGTAAGAACAATTTATAAATATAATAACAATGAAAGTTTTGCATTTAATTTTAGAATACATTTGAAATTTTGCTGCGAAATGGTTAATACACTACAAGGCAAAGCATGGTAACCCAGGCACGCAGTTATATCACATTTAAATAGGATTTCAAGGCAAGGGAAAACGATAAATGTTTTGTGTGTGGATGTCTCACCTCACTGGAACTGCACGTTTTGATATTCTGACAGGCCGATATGTTGCCGACTGGAAGATCACAGTGTAAGCATTGAGTTCTTGTTGGATCTGAAATGAGAAAGTATTTATACATCGATGATGAAATAAGTTTGTTAGAATGTCAAGTCCAACTGTAAAACATGTAGCATACAAAGACCAAAAACCAAAAACATTTAAGGAATGAAATGCGCTATTTTGGTTTTCATTGGGGTATGAAAGATATTTGAGTGGTTTAAAGTATGTGGAGTCCGAAGTCCGAAGAAATGGCGTTGATTTCTTCTCTATATACGGCAGATTTACTATTTATTTCGAAAAAAATAGTTTATTATACGGAGATTTTTATGGAGTAAAATGTAACAGCCGTTACGATCGGCAACATTTTAGACACACCCCTCATGCGCAATATTCTATTAAGTTATGCTCCGCCCATCATCCAATGAAAACCGTTAAAGGGCATATCATGAGGTATTCCGAAGGTAATGGTATTCATTGGAAAATTAAATGCAGCGTGTCAAATAAGATTCATCGTAGCGAATGCAATAGCGATGTAAATATACTAAGATGAATAAAAGGCAACATATGACATCACAAACGTAAACTGCTTGACAATAGGACTACAGCCTACACCCTTGGTCAGTGCCAGAAAAAGGTCGCTATGTGTTTAAACCAGGTGCAAAATAGGGTGCACCAAATCTTACTCTTACTCTATTGTCATCTCAATAAAACGGAATAGTGTAAATAAAAATATCTCCGCCAGGTTATATTCTCTAACGAACAAGGCAATATTAATAGGCTATACAAGTATAAAATGAATGATCATGTATATATGAATATGAAAAAAGCTTAGAAAACCACAAAGCAAGTACTCAACGACTTGACATAAGCCAGAGCAGCAATAGAACAAACCGTTACGGGTACGACAAGACAAGAATTAAACGCTACTGTCTTTTGAGGATTTAGGTAGACGTCATCATAGGGTCGACGCTATGATCGATAATCGCAAAGAGACAGAGTGGCGAACTGTAAACGGGTCAACCACTAAACGTGCAGTACGTTGCATTATTGTATACTTTCATATTGTCCCGTTTAGTTTGCATTGAGCTAAGTGTGCAATATTTTACGATATTGCACACATTGATATTGCACCGGAACTTTTTCTCGTGCTTGCTAAGAGCCGCGAAATAGAAATAAGGAACTACTTTTCAAATAAAATAACGGAATCCTTCCTATAGCGTCATCAAAAAAATACGTGGGTTTTTTTTCAACCTTTTAGGTCAGAAATTGATATAATTATTGAAATGGTCACTCACCCACTGTTTTTAACGTTATCGAATGGTAAACAAACTTTAGAAAATCGCTTGATGTTTTTAATGACGTCATCCGACGTCGACGTCGTTTTCGCGCAAAATAACCACACAAAATGAAACTGAATGACAAGATAAGAATTCCATCAAAAGCTATACAAATAACACAAATACAATGAAAAGTAATAGTCATACAATTAACATTGATCGAAAACAATATGAAAGTATACAATAAAAAGGTCGTCGTCCTTTGCCAAAACAACTCGTACCAAGTAATATTTAGCCATACAAATTCAATAACCTATAAAATGATAGGGTCATAACCTCTATCTTACGTTTTATACCTGTATTGTGTTGAATCCCGCATAATTTGCTGTTACAACCTAGAGCCGCAGTTTTATACCTGTATTGTGTTTAATCCCGCATAACTTGCTGTTACAACCTAGAGCCGCAGTTTTATCGGCACAGCACTCCGAGCATGTCACGTGGTCTGATCTACGACCATGGCTTGAAAGGCATGCCTACATTTAAAAAGGAAGTTATGAAAACAAATACAAATTAGACATAAAGACCCCATTGGAAATAAAGCCAAACTGGCTTGATTTTGTTAATTGTTAATTTCGTTTTCGTTTTCGTTTTTAAACTGTGATTTTGTTTTATTATTCGGTATATTTCGATGAAATTTGTGTGAACATCAAACAAAGATGTTATTAAAATAAAATCCTGCTACAGTTCTAAGTTCCTTCTTACAGTCTCAGATTTTTTAGATAGATACTTTTTATTTTTGCTAAGTTGGTTAAAATGCTACCACTTTAAACATTTATCCAGCAATAAAGAATCAAGAGCCCCAAACGAGCATGTTGACGCTTTACTGACTAAATACATTGGTTCACATATCAATAGATTAGGTCAGCATGTACTCTGTCAATCAAATGAGAAATAACACTAGCACCAAAAAGAAGCTTTCAACATAATGGCTGTATTTAAGAACAACATCTGCAACACACAACCAGCAATGATTTTCATAATAACATGACTATAAACTATATTAAACTGTCACCATAAACTATATTAAACTGTCACCGCATGGAGCGAGGCGAAATTTGACCCCACAATTTATTTTTTAACCCTTTCGGCGCCAAATATATAGCAAAAAGTTTCCCTCAGTGCCAAGTATTTTTGGTATATATAGAAAAATCAATAGTAATGCAACTAAAACTTCTGTAACTTTTTTATATTTAAAGATAATATCTTCAAATTTAGGGAGATACTAGCTTATGATATGTACTTATAAAATATATGACAATTTACACATAAACTACTTACTTTATTACAATTTCTCGTAATACCAATATGGTAAATATAAAATAATTGTTTGACTTTTTTTTTCTTTCTATGTACAGTCTATCCAAATTCATATTGTCTTACATTACAGTTATTTACACATATATTTCACACTATCCGACACATAATTAATAGTTATGTCAAATATTTACCTGAATTTATTCAATATTAGTAAAATAAAATGTAAATTCCAAACTGTAAACAAATATTTTTTGTTTTCAGATTGACCATAATTTCGGATAAACGAAATTCGAACATATTTAAAAGATAATATTTTTTATACAAAACTTTTGTAAATTGTAAATACATGAAATATAAATATAATGTACATACATGGATGCTATTTGTAACGACGGAAAAACACTTGATGCACGTTTTTATCAAAGAAAAATAAAGCAGAAAATAATCAACATACCTGATTCTTCATTTACCGACGGTGTTTGCGACCTAGATGACTGAATAGACATCGTATGTTCACTAAAATCACTCAGAACTATCATCGGACATATCCGAATCATATTGATGATATTCGCAATTATTCCGTCGCTATTACTGACATTTATTAACATATCAAGCACTTATTGTCCACTATATTTTCGCTTTCCACTGGCGGAAGCCATTTTGATTTAATCAAAGTCAACTTGAAAGTTCTATATCGTAAATTGATATATATTTACACTAAAAATGCGATTTTTTAACAAAATAAACAACCATTTGATAGTTAAAGCCTCGTTTTCAAAGATAGCATGGGGTTGCCGGTGTATCATGAGAATGTTCACTCTATATAAATCGCTTTTTAAGGACGGTCGATTTTGTCGCCAAAATGCTACTTCGGCGCTCAGCCAGGCAGTCGCATTTTTGCGATTTCGGCGCCAAAAGGGTACATTCCATAGATGGTCATAAGCAAATGCTGCATGAATTATTTGAGAGCTTTTTCATTCTAGTTTTTCTCTTTATAAATCGTTGTTAAACATTTGGCGTCGTTGTGGCATATTGTAAACCCAAGGTCACAATTTGAACAAACTGGTTAGAGGGTCATAAGCGTAAGCAAGCTGCAAAGGACCTATTAGTATACCTAACTCTTGTCGTTTAAGAGAACCAGTTGCGGAGACAAAGTTGACCCCATGTTCACCAGTCCACCATACTGGGTGGGGGACTAAAGTTTCGTCCCATAACATGATATCGCCCAGACGTCTTTCACATGCTACCCTATAGTTAGTGTGAAGCACGCTCTTCTCTATTCATATTATTCCATGTTCGGTCACAGTATGTTATGGACGTACTAAAGAAAATTGCATGACCTGTGCAGAATGTTACACCTCATTTTCGCAATATATATGTAAAATGGGGGTCCTGTGGTATTTTTGAGTTGCCGAAAATACCACAGGAATTTTTTAATTTTTTTAAACACACCTATCTACAAATCAGCATGAAATGCTGATTTTGCTTGTTATTTGTTGATTTTGCCCAAATATTTCATGAAATGGTGATTTTACTTGATTTATTAAAACTTTTTTAAAATAGGGGTAGTGAAGATTGCAAGTTTAATTTTTTTTATAAGTTATCAAAATTATAAAATGTTTCTTTAATACAAAACAAATTTGTTGATTTGTTATCAAAATTACATTTAATTAACAATTTTCTGACCTTGAATACAAAGGTGGTGGATCGTACTCATACACATTACTAAAACAATTTATTACACACTTTTTAGACTTTTTTGTAAGGTTGCCATTGCTTCTTTTCTTCCCTGCTCCACTAGTTCTTTTTTTTGAGCTTCACTTATTTTAGCCTTTTTTTGTTTGGTGTCTTCTTTTAAACTATAATATTTATCTAACTCATCTAAAATCATCTTAAACTCTTGATCAGATATTTGTGCATCACTCAACGCTTTTGATATTAACTGCTTTATACTATTTAACTTAGCCTCTGCCAAAGTTTTTATTTTATGATGTTTTTGAGCTTTTACATTAAGCTTGCGTCTGATAAAATTAATACAAACACCTGTAGCTCCACATACTATTGCTGCTATTTCCAAAGGTAACAAAACTGGAATAACAAATCCAATCCCAGCCATAATAACACCTGCTGATATCAAGGTAGTGTCAATTCCATCTGTAATATTAATACCACGTTTATATTTTTTATAAAGTGACTGACGTATATCTCGTTCTGTAATTAACTTTTTTTCAATTTCTGAAATCTTTTGTAATCTATAATTTTGTCCGTTTTCCGCTGAATTTTCCACTGGCAAATCAGGATATAAACTTGGTGCTGTTGGTTGCTTCGGCATTTTTTTATTAATAAATAAAAAATTAAATTAATTCAATTAATAATGATGCCACCGTATTTACAGCTGTAGCGTTAGCAACCTTGCATACAAAGTTAACAACAGAACCAGCGCCAATCTCTAAAGGTTTATCAAAGTTATCATGATTGCGTGGAATGATGTGAAGCGTTATACCATAATTTGGTTGTTCAACACCATTGACAGAAACTATTACAGTTACGTCACCAACTAATCGGTCACTTGCTAAACCTATTCCCATAATTCGTCCACGGCGTGTCATTACATGCCCCACATTTGTTTCTGCTCCACCATTACCAAATGAGAGTATTCTATTTAACACAAGTGGGCCCTTAGCCTCCGCAAATATTGTTATAATCCCATATTTAAGATTATCAACTTTATTTTTTAAATGATTAAACTGGTTAACAAAAGGCACAATTCGTCTATATAAATCTTGAACATCATTTATCAAAGCCTCTAAGTCTTCTGTTTTTTTAGAGCTTGGTGGTCCAAATATACTCATTGTTTTTTTTATAAAAATATATTTTTTAAATAATTTCTAAAACACAACTCATAGGCAAACCGTGATTATCTATTTTGTTGTCATACTCATCTCTAACTTCTATTTTCAATTCAGTAATTGCACCATTCATAAGACAGTGATATTCAGGATAAAAACTTGTATATACTATATCTCCAAACTGCTTATTTACTACAGGTACAACACCTATAATAGTGCTTGGTGCACCATTGAAATAATTACTACTCGTATTAACTTGTTTCAATGAACATATAGCTGTTTATAAGGAGCTAAATCAATTGGGTAATCTCCTGAAGTAAGGCCTGTCAACCATTTTCTGTCTTTGAATCCCAGCATTTTTGAAAGACCGCTTGATATTCGTGTCTCTATTGACGTTACTAAAATGGCTTTAGCACCTTGCGCATAAATGGTTAGGATAATATTTTCATTTAAAGTTTTAAAAACTTTTATCAAGTCTTCAAAGTTATAGAGTCCATTTGGTAAATGTGCTATTTTATCTGGGCTTCGTGTCTTTATGGTTTCATGAATAATATTATACCAACCGATAGTGTATGTAAAACTTTTTAATCCAACGCGCTTAGTTCCATTTCTATTATCGATATACTGTTGTAAATTAATAGAGTCGTCTATGTTTGAAATTGTATGAAACATTTTTTTTAATATATATATATAAAAACACAAATAAAAATGATTTCTAAAGAATTTAAATATAACCCAGATGCTCACTATTCAAATACTTTTAGCAAGAAAGTGATAGATATAATAAATCAAAACATAGTCATTACATCAGACGGTAAAGACTTGAAAGCATCATTTCCCAATGTCTTTGAAAAATACAAACTTTCATACGTCAAATCAGATGCTATAGTCCAACGCTGGGAAACAGATTGGATGTTATTTTGGCAGAATCAGTTAAACTTTGCTATTTGGTGTGCGACAACTGGATGTGGCATTGATTTCAACAATCATCTAAAAGCTGATGATTTGGTTGGTTCGTTATTTCGATTTCATGTCTACTACCAAGTCAGAAGAATATTATTTGAAATGAGTGTAGCATTACCGCAAGACTCAAATTGGAATGCTTTTAATAACACATATAACCGAAACGCATACGAGAGAATATGCAAGGAGTTTAACGTTGACTTAAATTCAGACTGGAGACAGAAACAAAGCTATAATAATGGTCTAGGAACAATTTACAATTACTGGACACATATTGGTTATCATCCTTTGGTAAATACTGTATACGACAACAAAACGATGAGTTTTACAGTCTATGAGAGTGATAAAACATATCACATTGATTACATTGCACAAGGATCTGAGGCTGACAATAGTTGGTCTACTTTTATACTAGATGATTCATCTGGATTTACAAGAGCTGGAGTAGAAAGAATCAATGACAGCATAAGAACATACTGCTGGGCAATCCTTGGCTCACAATCACAAACAAGAACAGATATACTTGGAACTGGGACAGCATTTGATGCACAGAAACAATTTATAGCAAATGTAGAGGACGCAATAAATAGCCCCATCGACTTGCCCAGTCAAATTTCAAGATATGAAAACACCCTAAAATATGCAAGAAGTAAAGTAAATTTTGTCTATGGAAGTGGATTGTATATGTCTCCGAGCGACATGGAATTAAGAATCGGAATAATACAAGACTACAATAATGAAATTGTAATAGCAACTGATGCACAAGCATTAGGATTGAATACTGATGTAAATGTAAAACCAGTGCCACCAAAAAATATTCAACCTTTTCAAGGCACCACAACAAAGAAATTTTTACCGGAACATTCTGACTTTGATAAATCATCAATACATAAAACTGTGGAGCATAACTCACCAGAAATACAAAAAATAGCGATTGAACACGAAGATAACAAAACAACTATAATTGTTGGTACTATAGTAATAGGTCTTGCTGCATTACTTATTTATGAGATTTACTAAACCACTCTTTGGCTGCCACATATAACAACCCGGAAACAAACACAAGCAAAGCCCATAGATTGTTACCAAGCCAATTAATAACATTACCTGTTGCAGATAAAAGCCATGATACTATTGCACCAATAACTCCTGGAAGTGCTGCAGCAGCTTTACCAGCTAGGTTGGCAAGAAGTTTACCAAGATTAAATAGTTGTTTTTTTATCCAATCTTTTACACTTGATGGATCAGGTTTTGGAGTCGGAACAGGTGCAGTCCCTCCTCCTGTTGTAGGAATAATGGTATCAACAAATACCCCAATAATCATACCAAAGGCAGTCAAAATACTAACAATAGTAATACCTTGCTCCCTAAACAAGGTTTTGATCCTCTCACCCAATGTTGTGTCTTTTTTTAACACCTTATTTATAGTTTCTTTTATCCTGTTTATTTGACTGCGTAATGCTTCTTTGTTTTCATTCGCCGCTTCAAGTCGTGAACTTCTTTCATCTTCTAAGTTTTTTATTCTGTCACGTATGCGCTCTTGTTGAAACTCATCCTCCTGCCCGGGGGTGCTAACCTGTTCTAATTTTTGTTTTTCTTTTGTTATGTCTTTATCAAGCTCAGTGAGCTTTGAGAGATTATTAATAAATTCTCCACGAAAGCTTTGCAATACCTTATCCAAACCTCGTATCTCTCGCATTGTTAGACCTTCTGTTTGTGTTTGAACAGCAGTTTTAGAATGAGTTTCATCTATTATATTACTCAAATTACTCTCAATTGTATTTACAGCATCTACTGTATTTTGTACATCTTCAGTTGTTGAAAAAGTTTGCATTTGTATATCTTCTCCTGCTTTTGTGAGGGTATCTTTTGTTTTTGCCAAGTCTGCTAATTCTGCCCTGCCCCGAGCAATTCTTTCACGTGGAACTAATAAATCATAATCTTTTAACATATTTCTGATAAAATTAATACCATGTTTTCTAACTAAAGTGTCCAGCTTATAAAACTTGATTGGTTCTTCTGGATTATTTCCCTTATAATAGGTAAGTGGAACATCATCCGTTCCAACTGCATATAACATTGTTCTACCAATTTCATCCTCAGTCACTCTAAAATCATTTTTATAATCAATACCGCTGATCTCAGCATCAACTTCAGTAAAAAATTGATCTACTAACAATTTTTTTTGTGTTAGTTGTTCTTCGGTTTTATCTTCTCCTTGAAGTTGATCAATATGATTATTTTCATTTACAATTTGTCTCTGAAATTCTGGGTCAGGTTGTATAAATTCGTCTTCAAGTATTCTATCCAAGTCTTCTTCAGTCATATCTTCAATATCGAACGCAGGATGTTCAAATCCACCCTCAGCCATTGTTTATTTTATTTAATTTTAAAAAATATATTTAAAAAATAAAAACAATGTCAGCTTACGGAAACAAACTCAGCCCTCATAGAAAACTAAGAGAGCCTCATGGTGCCAAAGGCATCCGCACAAGTGTAGTAATAACTAATAATCCATCAACAATAGACCAAAACCAGCAACTGCCAAATCTAAGTACTAATGATGTGATAGTTCCACGTACTGCTCGTCTTGCCTTTGAAATAGAACTTAAAAGCAGAACAGACGCCAACGCTACTCTATTCCAGAATCTGGGTAGAACAATTGTGAAAAAAATGACAATAAGAATAAGTGGCAATGAGGTCATGTCAATAGATGACAGTGATATATATCATTGTTATGTAGATTTATGGAAAAGCCCTACTGAACGATTAAACACAGCTTACCAAGGTATTGGTAAACCAAACATGTTAAAACATAGAATTAGTGCGGGAGATGCTTCCTCAGACACCGGAGATGAAGCTATAGCAGCAGCTTATGGAAATAGATTTTGTATTCCACTGGACTTTGAAATGTTAGAAAGTCATATGCCATTTTATCAAGCGGGGCTTGGTGATAGGTTAGAATATGAATTAACGTTTAACGATTATAACAAAGTTATCAAAAGCAGTGATGTTGATGCATCTTATGTAATAAAAAATATCTGCTTGGAATTTGATACGGTTAGTGATGTTGAATTATCCAGACAAATAAGACAGCAAATCAATGGTAAGATGTCATTTATGTATGATCGTATCTTGCGACATAGAAAAATAATAGCAAACAAATCTGATACTCTTTGGAACATCAACATTAATGTACCAGCACGGAGCATGAAAGGTATTTTAATGTTGTTTGAAGACCCAGAAAGAACAAGCGCAGAAACCTATTACAACCCAAAGATTGAAAAGGTTGAAATGACAATAGAGGGAGTACCAAATCAGTTGTATAGTCAGGGCATGAAGGCATATCAACATTGGGATGAAATTAACAAATATTTTGCTTTAACATCAAAAAGAAACAAAGAGACAGAAATAGCAGCGAGGGACTTAAACTTTACCAGTGTTTCTCTTGAGACTTATTTGACAAAATCATATGCTTTGTGGCTTGACCTTAGAACATGTGAGGACAATTTATTACACGGCAGTGGAAGAAGAATAGAAAACGGCAGTGAAGGCATAACGATACTAATAAATAAAACAGCAGATGCAGATCAAACTTTAAATATTTATATATATATAATACAAGATGCGCAAATCAATTTCGAAGATGGAAGATTCAAAGAAGCAGGATACTAGTTTACAACAAAAATATCCTAAATATTCACACAGTGCCATTATTTGTGGTCAGACAGGCTGTGGTAAAACAGAGTTTGTTCTTGACATACTTGAACAAGAGTATGTTGGAGTTTTTAAACATATAATTATATTGTGTCCAACCATAGAGTGGAACGAGGCTTATAAAAATAGATCCTGGATAGGAGATGTGAAAAACCCGATAGATAAAAAAATAATAATTGTCAATCCAGTGAGCAACGGTAAAGAAATGTTACAAGAACTGTTGCGTTTCTTTTTCAAACAATATGCTGGCCAGCCCACATTATACATTAGTGACGATTGCTCAGCCACAAAAGAATTAACAAAGAAAAAAGATATGTTGTCAGAGTTGGCATTCTCTGGTCGTCACGCTAAACAATCAGTGTGGGTTATTTCACAAAGATATAATTCTGTATTGAAAGATTTGAGAGAGCAAGCAAAATGGTTGTGTATATTTTACACCAAGGACAGAGATAGTTATGAAAATTGTTTGAGAGAGAATGATGTTATTCCGACGTTGGAGGAGAGAACTAGGATAAGAAAAGCTTTAGCTAAGACTAAATATTCGAAGTTAATTTTGAGGACTGACCAACCAACTGGTTATTGGGTTGAATAATTTTTTTAAAAATACAAACTATAGTTTCCCATATAACCATTGTACTCAATGCACTCAATGTGCAAACCAATATCGGTGTTACAACACTACTCATGTTTTGTGGGTCTTGCAAAACACTACTCATGTTTTCCGGGGCTTGTAAAACATACCCTCTTGGCTCACATATAAAATATTCTACGCCATCCTTTGTCACAGAAATTACAGGCGTTTCCTGTGCACCTTTTTCGTACGTTTGTAAAAAATCACTTTCTGAAACACATATACAACATTTTACGTCATCTCTTGTCATAACATCCAGTGCTATTTTATTTTTGTTATAATCACTAATCTCACCGTCTGTTATTTTCAAATCCATTTTTTCTTATATAATATTTTTTTATTATTACAAAATATATTTATTCCACGCAGGTATAATACCTTTTTTTACAACTGTTGCTAATAGTAATACTAACAGCAAAGTAGCAATGTTAATAGCAATACTGACCATGAATATAGTATTGCTTATAGCATTGCTCATAGCAAAGTAGCAATGTTAATAGCAATGCTTGCAGCAAATTAATAATGTTAATAGAAAAAATAGCAATATTAATAACAATGCTATTAACAATACTAACAATTACTAGTTGCATGAATATCGCAGCTAGTTGTTTTGTATTTTATATTTATTTCAAGATAAAAAATAAGATTAATAATATAAAAATGAATGCGGAAGAACTATTACAAAATATATCGGAACAGACGGAACCAGATGAATCAAAGCAACAAGAAACAAAAAAAGAAAGATTATCAGCCATAGTGGCTGGCGGTGGTAGTCGTCAATATTTGGGTAAGGACATACAACTCACAAACATAGATGGCATGCCACCAGATGAAATTAACAAACTTTACAGCAGATATGAAGCAAGGCTTGGGGCAAGTATGACCAAGACTTTAGGTAATTCTTTTATTAACTTGTATGTGATGGGAGTATCAAAATATTTTAATGTAACCAATCCACCAAAACTGATAGAAGATTTGGAGGAAGACCCATTTATTAATCATGCTTTGACAAGTGCTTGTTGTGAGTTGTATTACAGGTATGGGATGTGCTTAGCACCATTTACAGCAATACTGACAACTGTTAGACATATTGATTTAAATAAAAATAAAATTATAGATAATATAAATGGAGAACCAAGAGAGTGAAGTTATACCTGTTGTTACACAACCTGTTGAACAACAAAAAGTAAAAACTCTAAAACGAGTAGAAGCTGGAAAAAAAGGAGCAGCGGCAAAAAAGGCAAAGCGTTTGCTTCAAGATGTTACAAATCAAAATGCTGCAAAGCAAGATGCTGCAAATCAAATAACAAAAATAACAATAGGTGAAGAAGAACCAGAAAAAATCAAAATAAACGTATACAAAAATTATATTCCACCGTGTCTGGTTTTATTAGGCATTGCTGGGTTGGGTTTGTATATTTATAACAAGAAATCTGCTACGCAACCTGTAGCTGTGCAACCTGTTCATGTTGCACCAAAAGACCCGTTTGATTTTTAATAATTTATTTTAAAAAAATAATCATATAAAAAAAATGGCAGCAAGTATTGACGGAAAACAAATTGTAAATATGATGTATCATGCAGGAGTGGAAACACTTCTAACTGTTGGATATTCTGAGATTGGCAGAAAAATACTAAAAAGACCAGCACCTAAAGTGGATTTTAATATGACAGATTTTGGGATGCTGTCTGTGGATATAATGTTAGCAATGGCTACAAAGGATATGTTGATTAAGCAAGGTATTATTCCTGCGGATATTATGAAATAATTTTAAAAAATATATATATATAAAAAATGGCAAGTGCAGTAGCAATGATGATAGGTGGCGCATTAACAAATGCATTGGCGTTTAGCGGTTCAAATTATTTCTTTTCAAAAACGGGAAGTCATTCAGATGAGGAAAGACAAAGGCATGACAAAGCCGTAGAAAAATTAAACGCAGCACAAGTGGAGTGGAATAAAAAAAGAACAGAGAGATTAGATTTTATTAATAAACAACTACAAAAAGAACATCATGCAAAGCAGACTTTTGATGATGTAGACCAAGCTATGAAACAGTATTATTACATAACTGGCAAACATTTACTTTTGGAACCGGAGCCCAAGTTGAGTGATTTTTATACACCATCTCCGGATCAACAGAATAGAGAAATTACGTTTATTGTAGTGGGCATGGCTGCAACTGGATTTGTGGCGTACAAATTGATTTCATAAAAAAAAAATAGTTTAAAACTATAATTACTTTGGATTTTTTTGGATTTGAAATGACTACGTTTACTTTGAAAAGACTAAGTCATATGCATGATACCTATTTTTTTGGTTGTTTTTACATGGTTTCAATCCAAGTGGTCGAATATAATATGGTGGTTTAGCACTCTTCTCTAATTTATTTTTAAGATGATCAGGCGCCCATACTTCACCGTTGTCTGATAATGTCAATACCATGGATGGACCATATTCAGTTTCTACTATTTTCGTATCTGTAATTTTGTATATTTTATCTATTTCCAAGTCTGTCCATTTCTTTGTGCTATTTTGATATTGCTCTTCAAGCAGTTCATCAAATTGTGCAGTTGTGATATCCATTTTTTCTTTATAGTTATATAAAGTTTAATCTTTAGTAGAAAAAAATGGAAAAGATTTATTACAGCCCAAAAGGATTTTGGAGAGGTTACACAGCAGTTAAAAAATTAGCAAAAGAGGCTGGTGTCAGTGAAAAAAAGGCATTAGCATTTTTAAAGAAACAAGCTGTGTGGCAGATTTATTTACCTGCGCCAAAGAAAATAGTTAGACCCAGGTTTGATGTTTCTACTAAGAATGGAGTGCATCAAGCTGATTTGTTATTTCTGCCGCATGATACTTTTGGCTTTGGTCGTGGCCGCAAGACATATAAATATGCATTGACTGTGGTTGATATTGCAAGTAGATACAAAGAAGCAGAGCCGCTAACTTCCAAGGATAGTAAAGAAGTTGCTAAAGCATTTGAAAATATATACAGTCGACATCTAAAATATCCAAAATTATTACAAGTGGATCCAGGCAGAGAATTCATGGGTGCAGTATCGCAGTTGCTGGCAAAGCACAAAGTAAATATCAGAAGGGGCAGAACAGAAATACACAGAGACCAAGCTTTAGTGGAAAGATTTAACAGAACATTAGCTGAAAGATTGTTTGGCTATCAGTATGCTAAGGAAATAGATTCGCAAAAACGTAATAGAGAATGGGTAAAGAGATTACCAGAAGTTGTTAAAGCCATAAATGCGGAGACAAAAAAGCCTCCTCCTGTTGAAACAAAAATATTAAAAGATGATCCTATCTGTATAAATGCAAGTGTAAGATATATTTATATCAACCCGGGGAACAAGAAGGTGGAAGACGCAGAGCAACTGATCCAATGTGGAGTGTAGATATTCACAAGATTAAAAGTTATATGGTGACGCAAGGTATAAGAGTTTATTATTTGAAAGCACCAGCGCCACAAAGAGGATTTGTCAAAGAAGAATTACTTATTGTTCCTGCTGATACCAAAATTCATAAGTTTTTATAGAAACCATGTGAATCAGTTGTAATTCCATCTTCTCGGATGTATCTTTTTGAGTAAAATGGTGACAAAGTTACTTTGTTTACTGTTATGCCGTATATTTGATGTTTTATTGATCGCAACATATTCATTTCATGGTTATATTTTTTCTTGTTGAATAATGCATCTTTGTAGTTTTCAAAGTTTATGTGTTTTTTAACTACATATTCTTTTACACCCTTTGCTTTTTTAATGAGTTGTTCATCAGCTCTCAAAATCGAATATAGCTTAGGCCTCAATCCAACATACTCAGCTATAGCAACACCAGCACATTCGTCTTTCATTTTACCCAATACTTTTTTGTTTGTATCATCATGCATTGGGTGATCTTGAGGATAATCACTCAAGTCATACTCATCTTTCATTTCAGCCATGTCTTTGTATGCATCATCTGTTCTGATGTCTACAAGCAAGCTGTCAGTATCTGTGTATAATAAAGTACAGTTATCTCCGTACCTTTTTTTCAAAGTATTATAATACCAATCATACATCATATGCTTTGATAAATCCAATACTGACATCCCAACATAAATTGGTTTGTTTAATGTTAATTTTGTTTTGTTTGTCTGCACTGCTGATAATTCATCTGAAAATTTTATACGGCGGTTAAAGTTTGGTTTAGCTATTATTTTTCTTATTTTTTCATTTTCAGAACCATCAGTTCTGACTAGTTTTATATCAGTCCGCTTGCGGAGATTTTCCATTGTTTTTCCGAATACAGAGTTATTCATAAGTTTGTAAAAGTCTTTTTCAAAGTTTGATTTAGCTTTTTTTCTAAGTTCTGTGTTTAGATTTATGTATGATTTCATCCATGTTTTTTCATTAAATTCTAATACTCTATGTACTTTTTTTAGTTTCATACCTAAAGATAAGTACAGTTGCAGATTTTTGTAATGTATTACATACTTTTTCTTGTCCATAAGATTAGGAACTAGTTGTTCTGTCATAGTATTATTTTCCAGCAAATCTGTTTGATAACCAGACAGCCATTCTTTTTTTACTACTAACTTCTCTGGCGCAAGTGGATAGCCATTATGCAATTCATGAAGTTCTTTCGGATATTCTAAATCGACTTCAAGTATTTGTCCTTTATCAGTACCAGGTTTAGAGAAATAACCACACTTGTTTCTATTTTTCCAAACAAATCCAGAATACGGAAGTGCTTGACTCATTGCCCAACCATATAAATTATTTGCATCAAAATACATTAAGAAATTATTTTGATCTTCAGGTTTGTAATTAGCAACAAGTGGATTATTCGCTTTGGCATATCTTTTTGACACCATGCTAATTCCACCTCGCATTCCCTTTTCTAAAAATGCATATCAATGTCTGATAAAAGTTCTAATTCTATTTCTGAGTATTTAAGTAGTGCATCCCAAGATAATCCCGGCGCTGTATAATAATGTAAAGGATCAAGTTTGTATGCATTCATACATGTTTTTCTAAAAGTTTGAAACACATCTGCTAGCAAAGTTACATCCGTTTTCAAATATAAATCATGATAATCACCAAGGGTTTTACAGTTAAACTCTTTCCATATTTTTTGAGCATATTCATAATCTTCAGAACTTATGTTTTCATCTGATAAACTACTGTAAAAAATTTCTATGGGTGGTAATTCTGTTTCTTTAAATCTTTCCATGTTATCCATATATTCGTATGGATAAACACCTTTTCGTAAAAGTAGATCTGTTTGTTCTCCAAACTGATTTTTAGTAATTTTAAAATCAGATTTGTTTGTTGCTTTAACCAATTTTTCCAGAGACGAATTCATAAATTGGAAACTGTCTAAAAATCTAAATTGACCAACACTAAATGAAATATACTTTTCAGCATTATTTGGGATGCAAGTAATATTACCTGTTATTTTAGCTATATTTTGCATTATAAGATGACTATCATATCCTTTAAGGTTATGAAACATAACAGGAATTGTTGTTTTGTTTGGTCTTATTTTTAATTTTAGGTTGCAGTTTTTATGGGCTGCACCTCTATATTCTCCTGTAAAATGACAATGATCTCTTACTTTACAGTTTTTATCGTTGTCAATTATATTTTTACATATCCAGCAGTGTGTTGCTTTTTCATGATCTATTTCATTTTGCAGTGTCATGATTAAAGGTTTAGGATGAGCAAATATGTTATTGATGTTGCTCTTTTCACATTCCAAATAATTTAAAAACTTTTCAACAGTATCCTCACCTCTATAAATAACAGGTTTTTCTGCTTTACCATCATATCTAACAACTTGATACCCAAATCCACAAGCTTTGTGCACATTTGTGATTTGTGATTTTTTTCCAAAATTTAAAGATTGGGGTTTAAGTATGCTTTCACAGTCAGCATATATTACATAAGGTACATGCATTTGTTTTTGATGATTTTTAAATTTGGTGATTGTACCTTTTTTTGGCATCTCGATCCGGCAAGAGTTTTTGTTAATACCTTCACAGTCTATTTTGTGTTTTTCAAGTAGTTCTTCATCGGAGCATCCATGAAGACAACGATCACAAAAGTAAGTTTTACAATGATGTTTGTTTTGATCATAAAGTAATTTGTTTAGGTCTTTAATCCAGCACCAATGATATTTTGTTTCTTTTTTAACTTTTTCGTGATTATCATCAGGGTTGTAATTATCATCTATAATCCCTTCTTCGTTGTTTGGATCATCTTCGTTTTCTGGTTCAACTTCAGTATCTTCAGAGATTAACATCAAATTAATTATTTTTATGTCCTTCGGCTGCTCTGATATTTTATATGGAAAAACAGATGCCTTTTTAATTTTTTTCTGATACTGTATACCCGTAAGCATTAATGGCAAGATTGTTTTGTTTTTCTACTTTTGAAATTTGTGAAATCGGAGTCGGACAATCAATATCGTTCATGTTTAACTTACCCATGTGTTTGTTGTAACTAGACATCTTGATTGGATTATTTTTATTAGGCCACAAAGCAGAAACCAATGACACTTCCAAGCATCTATCATCTTTATTGATAACATTTATAATTGCTTTCTTATCAGATACTACTTTATGTAAAGGAATATATGAAGAACCTTTTAGTGGCTCATACTTTGCAAAATTTAAATAAAGTGTAATACAGTAATCAACTTCTAATCCTGATGCTGTGTTTGTAAATCTTTCCAAATTTTCTTGTATGTCATCAGATGATTTATCATACAACTCATCTATTTTTTCAGAAGATAAAATTGTATTTTGTTCACTATGTAATACTGCTGTGGTGTATTTTTTTGTAGCACCATCATCTTTAAATAATTCTACAGTGAGACCTAACTGAAATTTTATTCCATTCATTTTTGTCAGCTCTTTGGTTATTTGTTTCGTAATGATAGATTTTTTATCATGGAGTAGTTTCCGAGGATCTTTATATTTTTTGGCAGATATTTCGTATGCTTTGAAATAGCCACACATTGGCTTGTCAACCAGTTTTAATTCTGAAATACTTTCTTTAGATTTTCTATCATTAAACTCTTTCAGTTCATTTATAACATTTTCCTGTAATTTAGCATAATTCTGCTTTTGTTCATTTATAACATTTTCTTGTAATTTATCATATTTCTGCTTTTCTCGTTTACGTTGTTTTTTAGCACGTCGTCTTTTGAGTACATTTTCTAATGTTTGAGATTTAACCTCTTTTAGAGTTTTCTTTGGAACTTCTTTCAATGCATTTATACAGTTAGATAGTGTTTGCTTATCTATTACACCTGTATCAAACAGGCGTATTAAATTTTCTATAATCTCTTCAGTCTTCATTATTTCTTTTTGATATACTTATATATTTTTTTTTTATTTAATATAAAAAAATATATCAAAAAGAAACAATGGAAATTAATGTTTGCACATTTCTTAAAATTGGATTACACAATCCGTGTAAAAATAAGACTACAAAAGATTCTAATTATTGCAGTTTGCATAAGTATAGATTAAAAACAAGTCATGTATTACCGTGCTCAATATGTAAAAAAGGCACAAAAGCAAAAAATAAAATTTGTGCTGATTGTGGTGGAGTTTCAGTCAGAATAATGACACGTTATTGGAAATTTAAAGATTATAATGCTGAGTGCTTAAAATTTAGACGTATTGATGTTTAACCATATAAAAAAAAAAATATGTTGTAATTTTGATAACTTATAAAAAAAAATTAAACTTGCAATCTTCACTACCCCTATTTTAAAAAAGTTTTAATAAATCAAGTAAAATCACCATTTCATGAAATATTTGGGCAAAATCAACAAATAACAAGCAAAATCAGCATTTCATGCTGATTTGTAGATAGGTGTGTTTAAAAAAATTAAAAAATTCCTGTGGTATTTTCGGCAACTCAAAAATACCACAGGACCCCAATTTTACATATATATTCGCATGCGGTGTTATTATAAACTATGGACAAGATACAATATATTTACTAAACAAGGGCAAAAACTCTTTAACACACGCTTCAATTTTGCGCCTTGCTGATTTGGTCCCAGATCCTGTTGAAACCATCTTCAATTCTAATTTTGGTGAAAATCAGTGACGTTTAGTCAAGTTACATAAAACAAGCTGAAATTCGTTTTTGGACCAGGGGCTTTGCAAGCCCTAGTCCTTAGCAGGCGACAAAATTCGAGCACGCTAGAAGCCGCAACAGATCGTCACTGACGTAATGTATCACTACGCTAACAGACAGAGCGTCAGCTGTCATTTTGATTGGGTGTTCATTCGCATAAAACAGGTTAACACATCCCACTCAGTGTATGCATATTCATAGGTGCCCTGGCCTTGTGTAGAGAAGAAATAGTTCTCCGGATCAAACAAATACCATCTAAATCGTAATTAAGCTGTGGGAAATGGAAAGAAAATTGAAGAATGTGATGTTTGGGCCTACTTTTCTTCTACTAAGACAAGAAACAAGATGATATATTTTATCTCGAAATATTATAAACCCCGTTCGGACCCCCGTACATCCAGTTTTGCAAACCTGGTATAAAGTAACTCATTTGCATATTAATTTCGAAAGGACTACTGATTCCGAGAAAAAGTAGTTATTTTTCAGCAAAAAAGAATAGAGGTAAACATTTGTGATAGCAGCGGGAAAATGGAACATCAGTCACCAAGCTTAAAGAAAGTCTTCGTCAAAATGTTATAATTGCAGAATTTACAAATTGTATTACTACGCTGTAGAAGCGGCATTTCAGACGCAATAGATTGAATTGATCACGCGTTGATTTCATGACCCGCGATCACTATTAATCGAGTGGAGAAGATTTTTTTCGAATCCGACTTTGTACAGATATGAATAATGTTGCTCCGAATTAATAAATGACGGAATACATACCCCAATAAAAAAATATGTAAACGATAATAAAATTAGACGTATTGTTCCAAAAAGGATAACTCATACGGCCCATATTTCTATCCGGTGCAAGCGTCGGAATTAATAATTACAATCTGATCCCTTTGAACTCAAGAAGACGCTTTCTTACATGTCTTGTGCACTTACACCATGTACACTCAACAGAACTGTTCAATTTCCAAAGCCCCTAGTCCATCAGTGCTTTCAGCACTTTGATTAACCTTATCAAGAGCAATACATTTATAATAAATATGTCGTTTTTGCTCAATGTCCAATCGCTAAGTGAATTTTGACCAAACTTCGAATGGATGAACTGTTTGTTAACAAAGATTCAGTGCAACATTCAAGATTGCTGCCGTTACTATAACACATATTCTCAGGAATTACTGAACAGATATTGCTATTTGTTCTTTAATTATAATCGCCAACACAGAGTTAACTCGGAGTTATTAATGATCCCGTCCCGGTGGTTCAGACTTGTGTATCACTAACTGGGTGAATTATTACCTGCTTTGACCGACAACCAGCCGTAAAAAGAGACTGTCTTGTTACTGAATTCTCAATGTGATCCATGTAGCATTCCTAAAAAGAATAAGCAACATTATTTATATATAAATAATCGTCATGAGTATTTTTAATAATTGAAATCTCGTTACAGTGTTTAAAATGACGTAAAACACCATACAAAATAATTAAGTAAGCCGATTAGGTTTATTATTCATGGATGGCAATATACACATTATGTATTGCCTAAATGGTGTAAGTAGAAGCTGTATGGTGTTGGCGTGTGTTACCTATATCTAAATGTTTAATGTTTTGTTGGTTGTGTCTCGGTGTGTACATGTTGCACGGCATGTTTGGCCTTGAAGAAAGTTAAAAAATAGTATATATGTAAAATGTTTACAATGTATGCAAATTATATATGCAAATTCATTTATGATGAAATTCGGACTGCTCTCATTGGACTATTTTATGCAAATTCATTTGTGTTGCACTTTGTACTGTTTTCATTGGATTATTTTAGTGGGGAAGCTTTTGGAACATCTTTGGGCGGTATATAAACATACTCTGAGATCAGCCCAGCAGTTGAGTTGAGATCAATTTCAGTATTCTTCAATAAAGTTAAGTTAGACTTAGATGCTTTTAGAAAATATAATTGTGAGAGGATTTAATACATATTGTGCTAATTCATAACAAGAAAATCGGTAGAACCGATGGATGCTCCCCGAAATGTATCCTCAACTTGCCGTACCATTAGTAGAGTATGCTCCAGATAAAAATCTAAGTATGAACTTAAAAAGGGCGATAACTCTAGTTTGAATTATGGCATAGTTACGGTTCTTGCATTTTGAACTTCCACGCATTGTCCTCTATCATTGTGTGAAGTTTCAGTGCTGTCCCATCCGTAGTTTTGAAGACATGCTCCGGATAATAATTCAAGTATACAATTACAAAGGGCAATAACTCTAATTTGAACGATGACAGAGTTACGGTTCTTACACTCTGTACTTCCTCTCATTGCCTGCTATCATTGTGTGAAGTTGCATTGTAGTCCTATCAGTAGTTTTAAAGATATTCTCCGAATCCGGAAAGTGTGACGGACACACGGACCTACAAACGGACTGGCGGACGGACGGACAAAGCGGCAACTATATGCTCCCACCTCGGGACGCATAATAACAGTGAAATTGAATATTTGGTCTAAACCGAACATTTGGACTAAACTGCTCGTGAGAATACTGTTTTGGGAGCTCAAGAGATGAAATAGTAGCCACGAGTGAGAATACTGTTTTGGGAGCTCAAAAAATGAAATTGTAGCCACGAGTGAGAATATTGTTTTGGGAGCTCACGAGATGAAATAAAGTTGCATCTTCCACTGAAACAAACCCCTCTATATATCTGCTATTTACTGGTTTTAATTTGGTTCTCTTCAATTGTTAGCTCTACTGGCCAAGGACCAGCTCTACCAAGGACCAGCAGAGCTTATGGGATGGAGAGTTGTCCGTCGTCTGTCTTTGTTTTACCTCGTTAAGTCGATAGAGTCTTCATTTTTCCAATCTTTACCAAACTTTACCAGTTTGTTAATATCAATAAAAGCTCATAAAAGTTAAAAAAAAACAGCCAGATCGGACTAGTAACAGTGGAGTTATGGCCTTGATTTAGTTAAAAATACTATATGTTGCCTCGTTCAGACGATAGGGACTCCACCTTTCATCCGATCTTTACCAAACTTTACCAGCTCAGACAAGTTCGAAAACCAGCCACATCGGACAAGGAACAGCGGAGTTATGCCCTTGATTTTCTGAAATGTGCTATGTTTTGCCTCGTTAAGACAATAGGGCCTTCATTTTGCATCCGATCTTTACCACACTTTATCAGATTGTTACTATTAACGAAATCTCAGACAAGTTCGTAAACCAGCCAGATCGGTCCAGTAACAGTTGAGTTATGGCCCTTGATTTAGTTATATTAAACATGCTATATTTTGCCTCCTTAAGACGTTAGGGTCTTCATTTTTCATCATATCTTTATCAAACTTTACCAGATTCTTAATACCAATGAAAACTCGGACAAGTTCGAAAACCAGCCAGATTGGACTATTTACACCGGCGTTATTGCCCTTGATTTTCTGAATATGCTATATTTTGACCTCATTAAGACGAAAGGGCCTTCCTTTGGCCGGATTTCAGTGGAACTTTGCAGGGATAATCAGTACCAAGCCTAGTTGCACATATAGTCACCGTGTTCCAGTTGAATGATTTAAACGTTTTAATACACAAACTTTGTCCTGACTAGTTCTCCTGAACCTCTGGCCGGATTTAAACGAAACTTTTTAGGGATGATCAGTTCCAGGTCTAGTTGTTCATATCATTGCCTTGCTCCAGCTGAGTACTTTTTGGCATAGTTATGGCCCGTTAAAGGTTTTAATGCACAAACTTTTTCTGGATTAGTTCTCCTGAACCCCTGGCCGGATTTCAAAACAAATTTACAGGAATGATCAGCACCAAGCCTAGTTGTGCATATCATCGTCGTGTTCCGGTTTACATATATTTTTGGCGGAGTTATGGCCCTTTAAAGTTTTTTTATAAACAAACATTTTCCGGGAGAATTCTCCTGAACCCCTGGCCAGATTTCAACGAAACTTGACAAGGATGATCAGTATCAAGCCTAGTTGTGCATATCATCGCCATATTCCTCACCATATTCCGGTTGAATGATTTTTGTCAGTGTTATGGCGCTTTAAATGTTTAAATACACAAACTTTGTCCAGATTAGTCTCTTATGAACTCCTTGCCGGATTTTAACGAATCTTGGCGGGGATGATCAGTACCAAGCCTAGTTCCACCTGTCATTGCCGTGTTTTGGTTGAATGACTTTATGCCCTTTTAATGTTTTAATGCACAAACTATGTCGCAACTAATTCCCCTGATTCCCTGGCCGGATTTGGCAGTGATGATTAGTACCAAGCCTAGTTGCACATTTCATTGCCGTGTTCCAGTTGAATGAATTATGGCAGAGTTATGACCCATTAAAGGTTTTAATACACTAACTTTGTACAGACTAGTTCTCCTGAAGCTCTAGCTCGATTTCAACGAAACTTGACGGGGGTGATCAGTACCAAGCCTAGTTGCATATGTCATCGCCATGTTCCGGTTGAATGGTTTGTGATAGAGTTATGGCCCCTTATACGTAAACCTTATCTTTTTCCAGTAGAGCATCCACAGGCCCTCTTGGGGGCCTCTTGTTTTAAATATGCTAGAACATATGCATTTTAAATTGCTAGCGAGCGAGCGGATATAAACATGATATGGCCTCGAAGCCAAGACGAAAATGATAAGGTCAATAAGGTCTTACCTCGTCATCGATGCATTGTATTAATAGGTTGCATTGATCGAGCGAAGGAACCTTTTCGCAAGCCCTGCATCGTAGCATCGATGGCTCAGGCACTTTATATAATATAAAAGAATATACATATTAGAAAACAAAACCCATTTGCATAAGTCGGGAGAGTAAAGACGCTGCGTTTGAAACCTTCTCGGCTCTTACTGCTGCGAGTTCGACTCCCACATGTATGAAGTTTGACTTGTGAGAAAATGTCGATTCTGACGTATGGCGGTAGGTTCACAGTACTGGTTCTACCCAGGAATAAGTAATTGGTCTGCCTCCACCACTAGAATTCGGCCGCCATACATTTTAAAGTATGCTAAACAATTACGTTTAAATACCAAACAGACAATGTATAAGCATATTTGTATTTAACGTTAGTTCATTGGGTGAATCATTAAACGTGATGTCGTATTTACAAAGTTTACACATTAATGAATGAACTTTTTTAATTGATCTCTTCAATAGACAGTTAGTGTTTTTCTTTCAATTTGTGCTTGAATTGGCATTTTTTTTATATATGTATAAACTCCATCAAATTAAATTTAAAATTATTAAAATTCTATTCAAAATTAATCATGCGTAATACATAATTTACCATAATCTGATAATACCATACCTAAACACGAACTAAAGAGTTTACTTTTTTTGTATTTTGGCGGAATATTTAAAAACAAACAAAAAAAACACATAGTTGGGGTAAAGTACCTTTAGAGAAAAGGTAAAAGGTGAAAGGTTTTATTGAATATATATACAGAAAACGAAATTTGAAACGCTAGAAAAAAGGTACTAATCAATGTACTCACCAATAAGCATCTTAAAGTCCTTATCCCGCCACCATCAGATCAGGTAAATTTTACAACATATATACACCGATTATAAACCTACTGACGCAAGGTATATACTTTATATAACTTACATATTTTGAGAATTCAAACTCTATCGACACAATATAAAAGGCTTTAACCAGCCAGACCACACCACATAACTGAATCGTCAAATTAAGAGTTACCAACGCATATTCAGTCGCGAGTAATTTAGAGTTTGATAAGTTTTGTAGTGTATTTTTGCTGTTATTTGGCGGGTAAGTTTCTTTAAATGTTTGAACACGAAAACAATGCAATGCTCGGTCTATGCATTTAGCGAGTTCAGCAGCAATCGGTCAGGTTCTGTGATACTTCTTGGGAATAATCACATGCAGGCGTACACATGCGCTATCGTAAAAGAGCATGGTCAAATTGACGAGAATAACAACTAGCAGAAATAGAAAAACTGTCCGTAGAGTGCGGTCTGCTCTTTAAACAGTTTATCAACTACGGTAGTTTCTGATAATGACATATATATATATATATATATATATAAGGGTGAGAAAATACATACATCTACAAAATACCTTTCAAAAAGCACTGGATCCCCGAGGGGATACGAAAATGTTGGAACAAATTAATAGATGGGGGAAAAAACATTTATACAGTGCTACAGTTTATAAAAACACAAGCGATTTTTACGCCTTCATCAGGGGTACACAAACACGAAAATAACAAATACGAAACAAAAAAACACTAAAATACTCGGCAGTTTAAATAAAACTCTTTTAAAAAACAACTTATCGTTTGGCAGTGTTATCTACACTGCCAAACGATAAGTTGTTTTTTAAAAGAGTTTGGGTTTTTATAAACTGTAGGACTGTATAAATGTTTTTTCCCCATCTATATACATATATATATATATGGGGAGAAATATTTGTGAACTACCAAGGACAGACAACCTTCGAACGAACTACGGCAGGGCGCCTAGCTATGACGAGATTCACAGAAATCAAGCGTATATATTCACTCCTTAAAAAAGGTAGTTGCAACACACGTTGATAAACTGTATCTCTACATTATAACACACTCGTCTAAAGGCACAATTAACATATAGACGCATACATACATACAATTATAGCTCATATGAGTGGGCCACATTTAAGCGTTCAACCACACACAGCTATATTGAGACAGTGACAATGAAAGGTGCCGGATCTGGGGATACTGTGAATTCAGGTATATATAATAAAGGGAGAGAATTTGAACTCACTACGGCAACTTTCGAAATTGGGATCTCGTAAGAGATTCATGTTCACAAGGCAGAATTATATATGGGGAGAAATATTAGTGAACTACCAAGGACAGACAACCTTCGGACGAACTACGGCAGGGCGCCTAGCTATGACGAGATACACAGAAATCAAGCGTATATATTCACTCCTTAAAAAAGGTAGTTGCAACACACGTTGATAAACTGTATCTCTACATCATAACACACTCGTCTGAAGGCACAATTAACATATAGACGCATACATACATACAATTATAGCTCATATGAGTGGGCCACATTTAAGCGTTCAACCACACACAGCTATATTGAGACAGTGACAATGAAAGGTGCCGGATCTGGGGATACTGTGAATTCAGGTATATATAATAAAGGGAGAGAATTTGAACTCACTACGGCAACTTTCGAAATTGGGATCTCGTAAGAGATTCATGTTCACAAGGCAGAATTATATATGGGGAGAAATATTTGTGAACTACCAAGGACAGACAACCTTCGGACGAACTACGGCAGGGCGCCTAGCTATGACGAGATACACAGAAATCAAGCGTATATATTCACTCCTTAAAAAAGGTAGTTGCAACACACGTTGATAAACTGTATCTCTACATCATAACACACTCGTCTGAAGGCACAATTAACATAAAGACGCATACATACATACAATTATAGCTCATATGAGTGGGCCACATTTAAGCGTTCAACCACACACAGCTATATTGAGACAGTGACAATGAAAGGTGCCGGATCTGGGGATACTGTGAATTCAGGTATATATAATAAAGGGAGAGAATTTGAACTCACTACGGCAACTTTCGAAATTGGGATCTCGTAAGAGATTCATGTTCACAAGGCAGAATTATATATGGGGAGAAATATTTGTGAACTACCAAGGACAGACAACCTCCGGACGAACTACGGCAGGGCGCCTAGCTATGACGAGATACACAGAAATCAAGCGTATATATTCACTCCTTAAAAAAGGTAGTTGCAACACACGTTGATAAACTGTATCTCTACATCATAACACACTCGTCTGAAGGCACAATTAACATATAGACGCATACATACATACAATTATAGCTCATATGAGTGGGCCACATTTAAGCGTTCAACCACACACAGCTATATTGAGACAGTGACAATGAAAGGTGCCGGATCTGGGGATACTGTGAATTCAGGTATATATAATAAAGGGAGAGAATTTGAACTCACTACGGCAACTTTCGAAAGTTATATATATATATATACACCCTATAATGACCGAAGGCAATACTAATTATTTTACAATTATTAATACAAGTCGATAGTGATATAAAACTAAACACGGCTTACGTGTATTGGGAGTACTACAAACGGGTTCGGCTCCTGACCAGACACTGGATGCTTCACATGTCCTTGATGACTGACCAATCAACGTCAATCCACTGATACAGCTATATGTGGCAGTACTGCCTACTTTAGTATTTGAATATTGAACATAACCTTTAGGAGGATCTTGAAGTGGTTTACAATCTGAAAGAAAAGAATAATCCTATATACATAATCAGTAAAATAGACTATTGCACTATATAAACTAACAGTAAAATAGACTGTAACCTTATAAACCATAAGGTATTTTTGGAAAGGACCGTAACTGGTGTTGTGATAACTCGTGGTCCAATCCATTTGTAAATGCTATTTATTATTGTAATTTTTATATCATATGTATTTATGTAAATAATATCAATCAATAAAATATTATTAAATTAAATAACATAAATAAAAATGATCATAACTTTTCCATTATGTGGTTGTTTTATATTATATTCGTCTTTTATCACACATTTTGTCACATGGGCCATAAGCCGCCACGCCACAGGGTCACACGTTTTACATCAGCTATGTAGGGAAAACTTAAACAATCTTCTTATTTAAAAGTACATGAGTTAAAGGTCTAATATATTGCATATAACACCCATGACCTTTGCTACTTTTGTTCAACTCGAGACCCCATGGTCATAACTTTGAAATCGTTGAGATTCTCACCCTATAACCATATTTACACTTACAGGGCATGACCTGACTGATACAACCATCCAGACAGCATTGGCTCAGGGGTCCGTATCTCGTAAACACATATGTTGTTGTAATCTCGCATTAATTGTATGGTTACCTTACTAGCATGCTTTAATTTTTTGCGTGATATTCGATCAGAAATTGAGTGAGATGTTGATTTGAATTAAAAAAAAAATCGTGACTTACACCTGACCTTTTGGCACGAAAATAAACAGAAACGATGAGTATTTGTTAACTTAACTTTATTTTTACTGTTTTTCTGGTTGTAAATAGTTCTTGTTGGTGGATTTCGTTCGGTTGTTCTTTCTTATTGCAAACAAAAAGAAGTAACCGTATAGGTTTATGCGGTCTGATACAGAATTTGGCCTCATTGTTAGAAATCAGTATGTTGCACAATGTCATAATAGCTCAACGTCACTATAGATAATAACACGCGTCTCTTTCTATTAGAATAAGTCTCTAACATTGGGGGTCTTGTCTGCTCTTGGTTGTGGACAAGTTTTATGTAACTGCCATCTAAATTACATACCGGATTTTATTACTTATTATTTTCTTTATTCATATTATCATTTATTGAAGTTTAATTAAACTCAATAATAGTATTTTCCTCATCCTCATGGTATTAAAAACCGTTTCGGTCAAATAGTCAGTGCGAAATATATTTCAGTTGACCGAATTGTGAAATGTTGTATATCATTTCGACATCTATTTTTTTGTCGTTTTGACCGAATAATGGCGATTAGGTGAAAAATACATTTAACTAAATAATTGTTTACAATACAAGCCTTTTATTTTCCAGATTGCTTATATATGACTACTTAATTTAAAAGTGGAGTTTGGTATAAAGTTTCGTTATAGGTTGCACACTGCTAAATATAGCCTGAGCTAAGCTCCGCATTTTGCTGTGTACGATTCAGTGCAAAAGTGAGTTCACAGAGGTCCATAATAAGTAAGTTTGAAATATGCAAAATGCATTTTCAGGAAGGATAAACCATGTGTACAATAATCACCACCAGCAAGGATCAGTGAATTGAATATACAATTTATGTTTTTAATGTTTTTGAACATTTAAGCTCCAATGAAAATGCATGTCAATATTCACTGCGGAGTTTGTACTGTTTGCAAAACAGAGACATGCGTACATAGCTTGAGCTGGGAAATGTGTGGCTGTCGTGCTTTCAAAGGCTTTGTGTTGGCAATATCTATAAACTAAATTGTTAAAATCCAGTGCCTATTTTTTTTTAGATATTAGCTGACAGGTCTCAAAGGTGGCCTATATGAAAGTACTTAGTTTCCAGCATTACCTGTATGAAATGACGTTTATATGGCATAAAGCTTTTCGGCGCAAAATAACATGATGTTATGATGTTTTGGCGCTAAAGTTGGACGTCGTTGCGGTTTTATGTCCATCTGATTTTATTTTTTTTTACATATTTGCTATAATGTTATGTGTTAACAATAGGGGCCAAAATGGTCCTGAGTCGCTCAGTTGATGATCTTCGAAAAGACGAAAAAAATGTCAAACAAGCTTTTAATTTTATAACAGAATCAGATCACGCAGTTATTGCGCCATCGCAAATTCCCACGCCCTCCTTAAAGTATAAATGCCCAGTAAGTATATATGGTTATAGTTTCTCAACAGTTTCCAAGTTATGGACAACGGTTTTTCCCATGATGAGGAAGATACCATTGGGCCGATGCTGGTTAGATTCGTCTGTTTATGCCCAGTATGTGTATATATAGTTTTAGTGTGGGATCTTAACGGTTTCAAAGTCATGACCCAGGGGCTATGTCCCAACGGGTGGGAATGGATGTATCCATGTGTTCATGCCCAGTAAGGGTATACATCGTTATAGGGTGGGGATCTCAATAGTTGCCATGTTATGGTCCAAGGGTTTTGTCCCCAGTCATGGATATATACCTCAGGGTCGATGCTATTTGGATGGCTGAATTCATCTGTTTATGCCCTGTAAGTGTAAATATGGCTATAGGGTGAGGATCTCCATTAATTCAAAGTTATGATCCTGAGGTGGACAGTTTATTCGTCCATTCATGCTCAGTGAGTGTATATCTGTGGTGTCGGAGAAGAAATAGTTTAAAGATTTTCCCTATATAAGGCTATGTAAAACGCACGGACAGACAGTCTGAGGAAAAGTGATCACAATAGCTCACTTGAGCCTTCGGCACAGGTAAGCTAAAAAGGATCTTAAACTCGTCCACATTACTTACTTATAAGATTGATGAAACTCGTTATGAATTATTTTTTATTTTAATTTTAATTTTAACAAAAAGGCTCGTTAAAATCAAAAGAATTCATAACCCGTTTTATGAATCTTATATGAAATGGGATATCGTTTAAGATCATATATATTTTTTTACTGAACACTAAGCTCGTCAATGCATGACACCAGACCTGTTACACATGTTGGCGCGGCACCTGACCATTGACCATTGGATTGGCATATCCTCGTAGGTGAATCACTGAGAGAGAGTCCACTGTTGCAGGAATAGGTCGCATATCCCCCTACAATGTATGCTGATATATCTACGTGTCCGTTTGCCACGCTGAGGGAACTATCACACACTACAATAACAAATAGAAAATCATTTACATAATGCGTTTACTACTGCAAAAAAAAACATCATCGAGTAACGTCGAAGTTTCACACAGATACGGACAACGTACCTAAAGAGTCTTGCCTAAATAAATCAGAATTAATATTTCCTAGACATTGTCGTATTGTTTGGCATGAAAGAAAATACTGTCTGCAAAATAAAAGTAGTGTATGACGTTTAGTTCAATGTATATATATATATATATTGGATTCGTAGACTCAACACCATTCAACCATTTGGAATAAATAAAGGGAATTGCATCCGCATCTCCGGTAACAATAACTTAAATATAGTTACATGCTGGTTTATTTGTTGATAAATGTGAAATACTGTGAGTGATATCAAAATTATTCACCACATATTTCATCATTTAATAAAAATATATATTCTAGCTTAATGTTAGATATGTGTATGAAATCAGATGTAATATCGCTTTTTAAAGCTATTTGTTTTAAGAATAGTTTGCATCTATGATCTGGATAATTACGATATCATTATTTATTTATTGTAAATATAAAGACTCCTTTTGCGCGCATTTTCTTCTAATATCAGAACTTTATTGTAAATGATATAGGTCTTTGTACTGCTGAAGAAGGCGTAAAGCTGAAAGCGCTCGAGTATCTATTTTAGCTAGTATACACGCCTCAAGCTAGATTTTTATTTGTTTATAGCACTGTAAATGATAATTTTCCGCATTGCCTTTTAACAAAATGACTCTATCAATTAGTATCCTTTCTGGATACAGTGTTTGTGAAAAGTGTTCTGTTCGATGTATGATTTTCTATACTCTCTCTCTCTCTCTCTCTCTCTAACTAGTATAAAAATGAGAAAGTATATACATTTACAAAATATCTTTCAAAAAGCACTGGATATACATTACGTGGTCCCGCCTTAATTCCATTTAGCGATGGGAAATTTTATATTAGCAGGATTTTATAACGGATATTTCGACAAGAAAACATGTTTAAAAAGCAAATGTGATAACCTGTTTAAAATTACCTATTAAATGTTTTAATTTTACAATATGCAAACTGTATATGCCGAAATTAAGTTTGTATTTCATACCCCAGCCAACCCCGTTTTCGCTTCTTGGAGAAGGTGTTGGGTGGGGTACGAAAGTTAATACTCGGACGACGTAATTGACCCAATCAAATGATAAAACGAAGTTAGTTTTAAAGCACGGTGAACTAGAAATCCGGAGGGCCCAGGTTCGAGACTCATTGGCACCACTGTATTTCATAGATGTGTTCTTGTGTAGGACATGTTTCCTTACCCTCCTCCGTCAGGTGGGAACGTAAACTGGTGGCCCATATATCAGGTCTTCAAAGAACGTTAAAGAACGACAACAATATGTGTTAGTGAGAGTAAGGCAGGATCGCAGATTCGCAAGTACCTTTTCCCTTTCTCTGGGGCGGCTCTAAATAATCTATAATGGGTTGATGAGCCGGTAAACAACATTGACATTCAAATCATTGTGCTTTCATTTAACCGAAATCGTCACAAGCAAATTAGCTGTCTTTCATTTAACCGAAATCGACACAAGCAAATTAGCTGTCTTTCATTTAACCGAAATCGTCACAAGCAAATTAGCTGTCTTTCATTTAACCGAAATCGTCACAAGCAAATTAGCTGTCTTTCATTTAACCGAAATCGACACAAGCAAATTAGCTGTCTTTCATTTAACCGAAATCGACACAAGCAAATTAGCTGTCTTTCATTTAACCGAAATCGTCACAAGCAAAGTAGCTGTAAATTACTATTTTTGCTCTTATGTTTGATCGTACATTAACTATTATGCCACACCTTAAATACTTGAAGGCTAAATACCTTAAATCTCTTAATTTACTTAAATGTTTTGCAAACACTAATTGGAGAGCTGATCCAAAAGTGATCTTACGTCTTTATAGATCTCTTATCAGATCCAAGCTGGACTACGGCTCAATAGTATAGGGATCGTCTCGCAAGTCTTACTTGCAGATGCTTGGTCCTGAACATAATCAGGTATTAGGACTTGCCTTGGTTGCATTTCGTACAGCACCAGCCGAAAGTCTATACGTTGAAGCTAACGAACCATCTCTGTATCAAAAAAGACTGAAATTAGCCCTTCAATACTCCATTCAATTACAATCTAACCCATCAAACACAACTTTTGATATCGTTTTTAGCTCTACTGGCCGAAGGCTACGAAACTTTGCCAGTGTATTTATATCATCAGAATCCCGGATGAGCTCGAAAAACAGCCCGATCTAATTCGTAACACCAGAGTTATGGCCCTTGTGTTGCAGAAAAATGACATATTAAGCATTTTTTTACTCTCTAGCACCTTCATTTTGTAGTTGATCTTTATGAAACTTTGCCAGTGTATTTATATTAATAAAAGCTCGTCGAGCTCGAAAATCAGCCAGATTGGATTAGTTACACCGGAGTTATTTCCCTTGAATTAACGAAAATTTCTATATTGTGTCTTGTCAATACTCTAGCGCCTCCATTTTTCATCCGATCTTTACCAGACTTTACAAAGTTGTTAATATTAATAAAAGCTTGGAAAAGTTTGAAAACCAGCCAAATCGAATTAGTAATTCCAGATTATGGCCTTTGATTTATTTAAAAATGCTGGTTTTATGCCTCGTTAAGACTGCCTTCATTTGGCCGGATTTCAATGAAACGTTGCAGGGATGATCAGTGGCAAGCCTAGTTGTGCATATCGTCACCATGTTCCAGTTGAATGATTTTGGCAGAGTTAAGACCCGTTAAATGTTTTAGTGCACCCATTTTGTCTGGACTTGTTCTCCTGAATCCCTGGCCGAATTTCAACGAAACTTGGCAATGTTGATCAGTATCAAGCCTATTTGTGCATATCGTCGCCGTGTTTTAGTTGAATGATTTTTGGCGGAGTTATGAGCCTTTAAATGTTTTAATACAAGCAATTTGTCCAGATTAGTATCTTCTGAACTCCTAGCCAGATTTCAACGAAACTGTTAAGGCCTAGTTGTGCATATCATCGCCGTGTTACGGTTGAATACTTTTTGGCAGAGTTATGATCCTTTAACGGTTTTAATAACTTCTTTCTTAAATGAGAAAGTTATAGCCAACATTAAGATTTCGTGAAGAAAAAAAACGAGTATTTAACCCATATAATGACCTTCAGTGTGACCTTGACCTTTATATTTTAGTATGGTCATATCGATATTGAAAGTTTGATGAAGAAATATCAAGAAATGAGAAAGTTATAGCCAACGTTAAGTTTTCGTGACGGACTGACTGACGGACGCAAAGTGATCTCTATGAATTGCATTTTTCTTCGAAAAGGCGACACATTACGTGGTTCTTGAACCCCTACTCAAATAAGCGAAAACGGGGTTGGCTGGGGTATGAAATAAAACCCTAATTTCGGCTAAAAAAGTTTGCACAGTGTACAATTAAAACATTTACTATGCAATTTTAAACAGGTTATTGCAGTTTTTCAGTAAAACATGTTTTAAACGTGTTTTATTGTCGAAATATCCATTTTAAATCCTGATTATATAAGCTTTCCCATGCTTAATGGAATTAAGCGGGAACACGTAATGACAAAAATGAGTGTAAAATTATATTAGTAAAATTATTTACAAATAAAATATGTTAACATATAAAATGTAAAGTATTACGTATGTATACATGTATGTAGGTCAACAAATGCACATCAACGGGCGTGGAAACCAATAAATACAAATATAAACATATTACAATATTGTTTTAAGAGATCTAAATTAATACTGAAAAAGGAAATCACTTATAACATGTATAACAACTCTTTCAAACTATTAAATTGGTAGGGTCTTTGTCACATAGGATCTAAGTCTTCACAATCAAACAATATAAATTCCACAGTTAACAGTACACAGTAGGGTAAACATTCTGTCAATTGCTCGCCTTATTATACATATATATGAGTGAGTATAATGTGTATTGCATTCCTCCCGATAGGCCTTGAGCCAGGACCCAAATTTTTCGATATTGTTACCAACTCAAGGGACAAATTCTACCATCACTTTTTGAAAAGAGCAATGTATATAGATTACATTTTTCCATGATAGCAATCTGGAACAGGTAGCTTATACAACAAAAAAATCGAACATTAATATGTTATCATTGTAGCGCTTTCATATAAGTTTTTGATGTTCATGTTTGAATGTCATGCTTGTGTGAATAATTATTGATGTACTTTTTAAAGATGCACTTAAGTTTATAATTCATTGAGTTACATAAAGCGTTAATAAGCTCTTTTTTAGCACTGAATTTAGTTTAAAATCTCTATTTTGCTTCAAATTAGAAGTCAATTTACCCCACCCACTATTGACACATTTCTATGCATTTAGTTTAGTTAATATTTCTTACAATATATGTGTAAACTTGTAAGAATCAGTAATTTACAACCTTTCTACATGATTTAAATAATATTATAATATGAATAAGGGATTGTTATGATATATTGATGAAATTAAGTACTAAGCAATGTTCATGGCAATGTTCATGGCATTGCACATATGTGTTCAGTAAGCCTGATAAAAGTTGAGACACATGCCAAACTGGAAGTATAAGCCTTCCTCAAAGTAACTGCAACATAAATAGTATTAACATGTTCTGATATATACATATATTGCACAGACGACACATAGTCCAAAGGATTCTAGATAAAGGAAATGGGCGGTTTAACGTGTGTGTTTTTTTAACAAAAGTCTTTTTTAGGTGTATGCGTCATGGCAATACTTATTATGATTACACATTTGGAACATGTATTACACATACATACATGAAATAAACATTGCATATTGCAACGCAAAATCTTAAAAGTTGTCTATTTTAATACTTTTTAATTACAATTTATGCATATTTTAAGGATTTTTACACCTGAATCACCCCACCCATATACAACACAATGAAGAATTCTGCATATGAAAAGTAAAAATAGTATACATTTATATGCATTTGCACGAACCATTTCTGTGTTACTGAAAAAAGAATCGACGAAGATGAATTGATTTGTATTGGGGTTTTACGGCGCACCAACACAAACATGTTATATGGCGCCAACAGGAATGAACATTCGACCCGGCTCACTCTTTATTAACATCTAGATAAACATTTGCAGAACCTTCTTACCTGCAGAACTGCAGAGTTGCTGCAAATTCTCAAGTAAACACTCCATTTTTCGCTGGAGCCACGATAACTGCCGCCACTGAAGTAGCACCTGAAACAATACAGGTTTCATGATGAAAATAATGAACAAAAATGACAAAATTAACAAGAATTCGGGGAAATGTTACCCCTATGCCTGGATATGCAGTGGTCATATTCTTGCTCGGGAACCACACGGCGTCGACAAAGAAATATGTTTAGGGTGATACCCAGAACACTGTACTAACTATTTGTTAGTATTGGTGCAGTTATTACAATATCACCTGCTTAGGATATGTTTCTAAACATAGGTAGTGATGTTCTCCGTATTTCATTTAGAGTATGGAATTAACCTAGGATAGTAAGCATCAACCCTAGCGCGGTGGGGGGTGGTGAGGGTGGGTGTGTGGTTGGATATATAGGAATTTAGGAACCTGCCCACTGACAAATAGACACCTATGTTTCTTTAACATGATGGGAGAAAAAAAAACAAGCGATACACGGGATCGCCTGGTTTACGTCCCCATCCGACGGACGAGGGTAAAAGTGTCTTGCCCAAGAACACACCGATAAAATTCACTAGCTCCGGTGAGGCTTTAACCAGGGTCCTCTGAATTTAAAGTCCCCCGTGCTATCCACTGCATCAACAGCCTGTATGCGCTCAAGCAGGATGACTGCATTAATATACATACAACTAAAATGTTAATCCGTCATAAAGGTTATATCCAAGAAGATGGGTTCACAACGCGAGTTAGCATCAAGTTCATGTATGTCGAGTTGCAATATGCCTGCAAGCCTTATATATACCCAGCTCATTGCTGTTTTGATAAACTTGGCAATTAATGCCTTGGGATACAACTGGACAATTAAGAATACTCAGTACATATTATCTCATTTAAATAATATAACTTAATGTGACAATATAACATACATATAAGATATAAAAATATTTTTAACGCTTCCAAATAAGAATCGGTACCCAGTGCATCGAGATAGATTACATTTAGTGATCACGGTTAGTTTACTGATGTTTACTCTAAAAGCTATATCCGACATACATGTCCTATTGCAGTTAAAGTATCTATCCCGCCAACAACAGCCACATTTTACAACATATGTACATCGTTTCTAAACCTACTGACCACGAGGTATATACATAACTTACATCGTTTGAGAATCAAAACTCTATAGATACAATATAAAAAGCTTTAACCAGCCAGACAAAAAAATAAATAAATGGATAATTCATTTTACACTTATTCAATTACGGTTATTACAAAAACCCATGAATAAACATATACTTTTAAGCGACACATATGCATTATTATATGAGATGAACACCTGGATAGAGTTTTGATAAACTGTTTTTGTAGTGTAATTTTGTCGTCATTTGACGGGTTATTTTAACATTTGTATAACAAACACCTAAAAATCAACAGTTAAACCGTCAAATGCCTTTTCTTTTCCTTTCTGTTTTTTTTTTGCAATTTGTCGAAAATGCAGTGGTCTACTTGGTGATTTTAGTTCATGGATTTATTCAATATTCGACTTGTAAACATGGTTAAGTCTTCATAATGGAATACCTTATCAAAAGTCATATTCTCTATATATTTTAGTTCGCTTAAATCTTTTGAAGTGATTTTATGAAAAGTGTACAAGTTCAAGCCATAAACAAGAGACCCACTCGCCTTGTCTCAAAGTGCTCTCATGTTTTAAGAAACAACAACAATTTCTTTATATAAATCTGTAAAACTGTGACCCCCGTAGTGGCCATATTTGACCCCATTATCGCCATTTGAACAAACTAGGTAGAAGATCATAAGCTTATGGTACATGCGAACTATTATTTAGCTTCTGAAGTATCAGAAAAGCTGTTTGAATATGTTTTCCTATATAATTCAATGTTATATAGTGTGACTCCCGGGACAGGGCAAATTTGATTCCAGGCTTGATTCAAGGGACACGATTAAAATTATTTGGTACAGGACAATAATCTTAAGCTACATGTAGCTTATTACACCTCTAGCTCTTGTAGTTTCAGAGAAGATGTTTATAGACGTTCCTACATAACGCTATGTAAATATGTGATCCCCGGGACCGGGCGAAATTTGACCATAAGATCACCATTTGAACAAAATGAATTGGTAGAGATCGATACTCTTATGCTACATGCATCGTATTAGACCTCTAGCTCTTGTAGTATCAGAAAAAGAATATTTTTATGGACTTTCCTATATAACTCTTTGTAAAACTTTAACCCCAGAACCACCCCAACACCACACCCCACCCCCGTGTGGTTGCCGGGGTAGAATACAACCACTGCAAACACACCGTCACATGCAGAGGGGTAAGACCACCACCCACACCCCGTTCATATTCATTTTGTCATTTTTTTGTTCATGCTCATTAAAGGTCTTCATCATGACCCCTACATTGTTTCAGGTGCCATCTCGCTCACATCACTAAGAGAAGTGGCAGAAAAACAATAAACGTGGCTCCAGCGTAAATGGAGTGTCTACAATAGAATTTGCAGCAACTTTGCAGTTCAGGGTGAGAAGGTCATAGGCCCATTCTCCTTATTTTATCTCGATGTACATGGAGGATGAGCCTGGCATGTTCATGCCTGTTAGGCGCCATATAACCTTTTATGTGTTGGTGCGCCTTAAAACCCAATTCAATTCAATAACCCCAGAACCGGGCCATAGTTGGACACAGTCACGATTTAAACAAAAGTGGTAGAGAACCATAAGCTTGTACAATATGCAAAATAGTAGACCTCTGGCTATTGTTTTTTTTAAAGAAGAGATTTTAAAGATGTTTCTATATGACTCTATGTAAATATATGACCCCTGGGGCGGAGCCAGATATAACCCCAGGGTCAACATTTTAACAAACTTGCTAGTGGACCATAAGCTTATGCTTCATGCATAATATGGGACCTCTAGCTCTTACAGTTTTAGAGAAAATTATTTATTTTTAAAGATTTCCTATGTAACTGTATGAAAAAATGTTACCCCCGGGGCTGGGCCATATTTGACTCTGGGGTCACCATTTTAAAATATTTGGTAGAGGACAGTAAATGTATAATACATGCAAAATATTAGACCTGTAGCTCTTCTAGTTTCATCGAAAACGATTTTTTTAAAGAAACAAGAGTTTTGCTTAAAAGGGGGAGATAACTCTAATAACAGGAATCAGCTACCCTGTTCACACTGCTATCATGGATTTTTTGTTTCTCTACAAGGTACTCAATAACATGGTACTAGTAAGAATTTGTCCCTTGAGATGGTAACAAAAAAGTGTATGGCTCACGGTCTACGACGAAAGACGTCACTCATCGAATAATGGTTTAATCGAATGCAGTTTATTGTTCACAGACAAATCCTTAGCGGAATGTCAAGAGTTACGAATGTTAAAAGCAGTGTAAGGTAATTTTGGTATCAGATATATATAAATCTAATGCTGCCTTAGCAGCACTATCATTATCTCGTATTCCTACGTGGTATGAAAGTCAGCAGAAAATAATATCATTATCTATTATAAGAGAATTGTACTTTTCTCAACTCAGTATATGTGTTCTGGTTGTTTACTGGATACAGTAAAACCGTTAACCACAAACTTGCTGGTATTCCTATGGGTATTAACTGTGCGCCACTTATCGCATATTTGTTTTATACTGTTATGAAAGAGAACTCTTAACTGAAGTTTGTCACCTGCTAGCCAGAGACAGTATTGGAGCGTTTAATAAGAGTGCAGTTTATCATCTTCACCATTAAAGTTCTCCGGCATTGTTTTGTTTCATGAACATGTTTATGTTTATTTAAATCGAAATCAATACACAACAATAGATATTTACAATTCATACATTGCAATATCTGTGAAAAGCGAGAATATGATTTTATTTGACGACGTAGAAAACTTTGAACAGGTAAATTAATCCACAGGTAAATGTATTTATCAATTATCTGGCAATAGTTGTGCAGCTGTACAATTCAGATTTACCTCGATTCCCCGTGCAGTCACGCAGTGGTAAAAGTAGTATCTACGTCATGCAAATAATACGTAGTTTTACATACTAATTAGTGGATTTAAATATATGTTTCTCTCCGGGACTATCAAGAAATGTTCATATGATGTTTAAGACTTAAATTCATTAATTGATAATATTACCAAAAAGGCTGGCCATTCATCTTTAACTGTGTTAAATACTTTGTTGGTGACAGGTTCTATAACGGTTATAACTGGCTGGATCTATTGCAAATCATCAGATTTGTCGGTACCAGTGGAAATTGTATGAGCATTGAAGCTATGTTTTTACAAAGACGATCATCGAAGAAGTTTAATTGATTTTGTACAGCTAGTTAATATTGATTTTTATATTGTTGTGTATAGGTATATTTTAAACTCTAAATTGGTGTACATACCCTATGAACCTAACAAATAGTGGGAACGTAATAAACAGTTTGACAATATACCAGATTGATGCATAAATTACGTTACACTCGGAACAGTGAGGAGGACGATCACCTGTTTTTTGTTTGTTTTCTTTGTGGGGGTGGCTCTAATGATATCTTTATATTTTGTTCATTAGCTTGTGTTTTGCTACAAGTATTTTCATTGATTATGAATTAATTTGCTAGCTTGTCGTAGCGGTTTCGGCCACGACATCTATTCTTATTATAGTAAAACACACCTATTGATGATTACATTGTTAAGGACTATTGATATGGCGTCTTTAAAAAACGATCCAAAATGACTGTTAAGTGAAATGTTCAAACAAATGCATATTTTAGATATGAGTAATGTCAACTATATAGTACATAACAGCAATTTAACATTACTGACGTGAACATAACATCAGAAATTATACTGATATAGCAGAAATTGTGCCCTTTATTTCTTACGTGAAATAAATTGGTTGATAAAATGTTCCATTTATCATCTGGAACGGTCGAGACATCATTTCTAAATAAATAAGCGATGTTATCACATCGTCTATATTCTAGTAATATCAAGAGCTCGCCAAACCCAAGTAAAATAAAAACCACCTGCGTTAGGGAAGCAGCCGAAGGAGTCCGATGACCCATTTCGGCTATACAATAAGTATGCAGACCTGATGGACATTGATGATCTATTCGATCTGCACCTCCACACGGTACAATACTCGGATGACATGGTATTTACACCTAAGTACATTAGATTTACATTTATCTAATACCAAATTACCTTACAACTCATTTTAAATGTCACTTGATATGGTTAATTTCAGTTTGTTTTTGTTGTAGTTGATAATGATATTATTTTCTGCTGGCTTCCATGTCATGTAGGAAATCTGGTAATGATAGAGCTGATAGTGCTGCTAAGGCGGCATTATATTTACATATATATAATGCCAAATTACATTATACCGATTTTAAACGTTATATTAGCGCATATATTCGTAACTCTTGGTAATCCGCTGGAATTTGTCAGTGAACAATAAACTCCACTCAATTAAACCGTTATTCGGGGAATGGCGTTCTTCTAGTAGACCCATTCGCCGAGAAGAAGTTGTTCTAGCCCGGTGAAAGATATGGCATACACGTTATATTCATTCATACTTATTACAAGGTGAGCAATAACCAGAATGTATACCCGGTTTTGCACCGTTAACGATCAAACATACATTTTTGGAATGTGTAGACTTTGATCCCATGCGGCAAAGATACTAATGTTAATATTATGAAAGAGTTATTTGATACTATAGATTTTAGTCTTGTTTTAGATTTCTTGAAAGAAATCAGACTTTCATACTGGTCATACTGTTGTCGAAGCCATTATTAAACCCTTGGTTTCTTAGGCCCATTTAGATTGTGATTTCCCAGTTTAGTAAAAACTTTATAAATCATTATACTAGGTTCTTATATATACTTGTATTAACTTGTTTATACACCCGTTGACGGGCATTTGTTGATTTACATATATACATAGTTTATATTGCTACCATAGCATCCCTTATTTGTAAATAGTTTATATATTTATATTAATTTTTAATTGCTACTTTATTTCTTCCTCTTTCATTAGTTTTTGCGCACAATATGACTTATGTATGTGTCGACGTGCCGTAAAACACCATTCATTCATTGTTTTTGATTTCTTGAGAGAAGTCGAACTGTATAATTCACGGTAATATGTCCATTGCTAATACTTTTACCATATCATCCCTTATTTGTTAAAAATATTACCGATATATTTTTCATAAATTGTTCAGAACTTACTATTTCATTTATCATCAGTGCTGTGCACAATATGACCTATTTATTGGTTAACCATGTTAACGTGCCATAAAACATCATTCATTCCTTACCTACATTTGTCAGGTATTCCAATGTAACGCAATCGATGAATACAATTTCTCAATGTGCATCTTCTGTAACCTTTGCGCTCGACTGTTCCATTCCTCTTCTTATGAACGTTCTTACTAACCGAGACAAACACGTCATTTGAGTACTTAAAACGTATCCTTAGTGATATCACTGTCTTGCATTTTTGACAAGTAGAAAGTCAACTTAGAATGTCAAGTAAATAGTCTTGCACTTTTTAAGATAAAGAACAAACACTCCTATATGAAAGTATCAGACATTATTAGAAATGCTGAATGCCTCGATATTGGCTTTCCCACAGAAGCATTTAGCGCAGTTAAAAGGACACACATTTTCTACTTAAAAAAACATTAAAATGTAGTTCATTAACTTATTTTCCGGTAAACTGAATAATGGTATATTAAAATATATCATAATTAGGTCATAGGAAGTATAAAAGGAAAAAGGAAACAAAACTCCAGACTTTTCGCTATATACAGTGATATATGTTATATATAATATACTGCTGTTAGTCGAATGGTACATGGCTACATAATCTTGTCCATTCAGAAACAAACTAAAAAAACACATAACGCACCAAATGTTACCCCTTCAAAGTGTCATTACTGATAGAATATGCGTTTGGCCTAAACAGCTGAGCAAATGCAGGATGTATCATTTTGCAATCTCTTTACATTTAATACAGTCCGGAAAAAAACTAGTGGAGAAGTACAACACCAACCTTAAAACTCTTCTGCGACTAAGAATATCACAACCCTTATTTTATGGGAGATGTGATGTATAAACTTGATAATTTAAAGGGATCTGGCGGATTTTCTGACCACTTCATAAAATTAACCAGGAAGTTCGTCAGAAAAGGGTACGTCCCTTTAGTATTACAAAGCACTGCGTGTTTAGTGATTGACCCCTCTACAGTCTGTACCTACACTTCACTTTTCCCTTGTGCGATGACTGGACAACCTCTTGGGTCTCTATGATTGCACCTACATTCACCGACCAAGGGAGGTAGGTGAATGAGCTTTCGTCCATTGGATTTTCTGGTCGTACCCTAGATTAGTTTTCTCTTTGGCTGCAGCTGCTGTGGTTGTTCAGTACAATTTTGGATACATCCCGAGATGTTTCTTATTTGGATTTTATATAGCTTAGTGTTTCTTTTGTTATCTTCTCTGGATGTGGACTTTATTGTTAGGGAATTCCTTTTTTATTGGATGTAGTTTTGTTTACACTGTTTTGTCTATTTGAGCGCTGGACATGATAATAGAGAGGATTGTGTACATATAAAATCGATTCAAGCTAACCTGTAGGCCTTTTTGTCTACTGACCATTCCTAGTCGGTTACCCTGTCTTCACCACCCTTTCTGTTGTGTTTTGTCTTTTTCATTGTATAATTAATTAAATATTGCTCCTTGTTTGCAGCACAGTGTGGACCTACGATGGCATTGCATTTGGACGCTGTGGTTTCTATCAGACCCTATATATCATTTTTAAATTGTCAAAACGGAACTTCAAACATTTATGACTTTCGTATTTCAAAGTGTTCTATATTAAAAATGATACAACAGTATAGTTTTGTCCTTCCTCTAACTATCTGGAACCTTTGTTTATTTTACAAAACATTTTGGGATTTCTTTGGAATATTACTTGGAATTCAGGGTGTAGTATATACATTAATATACCGGAAATAGACGAGTTGTGTTTCTTTTTGCCTTTAGTACACATATGGTGAATATTTCGAAAAAATATGAACATGTTAACAAAGGATACCCCAACGTCATTATACATGTTATATGCGAGTACCCACTAATGTGACGAAGTTGAAACGTCGCTAAAGCGCTCAACAATGGGATTATAAAACGTCGCTACTGATCAACAGTTGAATGAATATCTCCGTCGATACTTGCAAGACATACAGCTTAATATCCGAATGTTTTGGTACTGTATTTGTTATTGTTATACAACATTTAAATACGAAATTCAAAAAAAGTCGACAATTAAAACTACCTGAAGATTTATTTAATGTTTATACCTACATTACCGCTTTTATTTATAAATAGTTACATCCATATAACGTTTTTATTTTGCCATTGGGTCAAAACATTAATTTTCGCATAAAAAAGGTAATTAACGTCGACGTGATGTAATCCTTCAATGCCTCGTCAATTAAAAACTGGCGAATGCAAACAATACCTCTGACACAAGTTGCAGGAGAATCTGACCACTGTCCATTGGATTGGCACGTCCTTGATTTGGAGCCTTGCAGTGTATAACCAATGTTACAAGCAAAATAAGCAGTATCACCCTCCATAGTGCCAGTCTGGGCTACAAACCCGTTCGCAGGCTGCGCTAGACCTCCGCAATCTGAAACAAAATTACCTGTATTAAACTACTGACTACTTTGCATTAAAAGGAAGGATGACATATCTTCTTACAAATAACATTATTACTAAATGGGATATTATATTCGTGTGTTATGTGCAAAGTGTAAATTTGACGAGTTCGGAATTGCTCTGCGCAAAGGTTCTTAAAATGACGGTATTATCGGAATTCTAAAATTGCACAATAACATTCCGGAATCGCTCGCGAGTAAGTAAAACGTCATTAAATACAGAAAACATAAGGATACTTTTGATGCATTGCACTCCTTTATTTATGGTATATTTTGATTGCAAAAGTAATCGTCTAACGGCAACGGATGGGAAAAAGTCTTAAGTCGTGACCCAAGCAATCCGGCAAATATTCACTTTTATCTCATATTCCCTATAAATACGTTGCTTTTGAATATGCGATATGACATAAACCTAGCTAGTCATATCAATCAGTTAGTTGCCGGGCAATAAAGCTTTATCACACGCGTTAAATAAAGGGTAAATACATTTCATATCACTGAAATAACCGAACGTTCTTTATGATTCTTTCAACGGAGTGATACGGAAATTACCGATTAGTTACGATTGTATACGATTTGCCACGCTTATGGTTTGTTATTGGCTATACATCTACATATACATCTACATGTGTACGTTGAACTTTGACCATGACTCAACGGAAATGGCTTCACTAGTAATACTAAGAAGATGAAATAAAAGAGAGGATAGATAGATAGAAGTAAAATAAAGAAAGAAATAATGCATCATACACGGTCATACAGAGAGTTTAAACACATTTAAAATAAATTCAATGAAATAGAACCATCCGTGGATTGAAATAACCACTTATAACCATTCATTTACTGAATTAGACAATTTCAAATTCAATAGCATTCATTTGAAATCAAATTTCGGAAACAAATAAATACACTTACGCGACATAGGTGAACACATCAGAATGGGATTACATCTATTAATAACATTATTGTTTTCACCCTGGAAAACAACGTAGTAAGTTAGCTGAAGTTGACAGTTCAGCAAAGTTATTGCTGAAGTATATGATAAATAGAATAATAAATGGGTATTTTCATATCAAACCCTATATCATGCCCTCGACCCATGTCAGACATGGTGTCTCAGGCCTGATATAGGGTGTGATATGAAAGTACCCATTTATTATTCTCTATATATCATGAGTTACATGTAAAAAGAGTATGATAATGGACCTTTGGAAACGGCCGAGCACGACACATACGAAATATTGCAGTCTCGGTTTGTTTGAGACTGTTCATGAGTGGTAGTGAAATATGCTAGCTAGCTAATATGATATTGCAGGTGACAAAAAAAGAACGGTTGTATAATGTCGTTAGGGAATTATCAGTAGTTATTCAAAGCACGTATAGTCAACACTAACGGATTACCGTATAATATAATTTACCATGTATAATTCACATAAAGTTGCAAACATGAAAAGCAATTGCCTCATTTCTATTTCAAACATGATTGAAAACATCTACTACGTATGGTGGATAAGACCAACAAGATGCGACGGAAATATATATTTGGTGAAAGATACCTACAGAAAATATTCTCTGATAAAATTTCGGAATTTTTCGTACAGATAATGTTTTTGGACTGAACAACTACAGTTTTATCACAAAGGTAGGTATGTAACCTCCTTTGTAACTAAAAGTTTCAACTTATTTGTTGTCTATATCATTATTCCATACATATCAATAATTATTTCCTGTTTTCTCCAGAAAGTTAGGGAAAGAAAAGTGGGCACTTTTTAGATTTGCTCAGTACATGTGATAATGATATATGAGTTATTTTAGTATTGAATATGTATATAAAATATACCATCAATGTGGTGGTACATACTTTAAGTACCAGCTTGTTTTAACCTAACCACCTGTCATACAACTGTTTCTTATATCACATGAAACTCTGTATTAAGTGATGGTATAGCCGAATATTTGCCGGAGTTTACGAACATTAATGAAGTCGACTAAACCATAACAAAACCATCAGTGGGTGGGATAAATAGTACCCTACCTCAAATGTATGTATAACAGTGACTTAATGTCAAATTAAGTATATTGATGCTTATGCAATATAGTGAAAATATTCTTTAGTAGCAAATATCACCATTGATCTGGTTTTATAATGATATGTGAGTAATATTAGTGTAGCAGACTAAACCATAAGAATAAACAACATGGGTGGGGTAAATTGACGCTCCCCCACCTCCCCCACACTTCCAAAGGCCAGCAGAGCTTATGGGATGGTGAGTTATCCGTCGCTCGTCGTCCGTTCGTTAAACTTTGTATCGTTAAGATGATAAGGTCTTCATTTTTCATTTGATCTTTACCAAACTTCACCAGATTGTTAATATAAAGGAACGTTAAAAAAACATCCTGATGAAACCATTAACACCGGAGTTATAGCCATTGATTTAGTTAGAAATGCTATAGTTTGTCTTGTTAAGACAATAGGGTCTTTATTTTTAATCTGCTATTTACCAAACATTGTCAGATTGTTAATATCAATGACAGCTCGGACAAGTTTGAAAACCAACCAGATGGGGTCAGTAATACCCGAGTTACGGCCCTTGATTTCATATTTAATATATGCAGTCCGTCCGTCATTATGTGTTTCCGTGGCCCCCTCGAGGGGTTAACGACGTTGCGTTGTAAACATTCTCGCCTCTCACCGCTGTGAGTTCGTATCCCACTGGGAGATCAACTTGTGAGAAAGTGTCGATTCTTACGGATGACGGGAGGTGTACAGTACTGGTTCTACCCAGGAAAAGTGTGTGTGGGCTGCCTCCACCGCAACAAAATCGACCGTTAAGTATAACCTAACATGTGTTGCAGATGACATAAAACGCCATACAAAAAAATAAACCGTCTGTCAGTAATGGCTGCCATTCCTTAACGACATTAAATGTTTTCTTCATATTTTGAAGTTAAATACATATGACCCTAGAGGATGCAGCAAGGTCTCGGATTTTACATCCGCATATTGGGATCCCTGAGGGGTAATCGGGTTAAAATTAGAAAAATATGCATATCTTGTCCAAATATAAATGGATTTGATTCTAATTATGTATGTTTTTTAAGAACTCGATGCACAACCGAGCTTTTACCACCAACCTCATGTAGACGCTTGTTTACGTTATAAAACATATGCGCATTAATTTGTACAGGATCAAATCCCTTCAAAAACAGCGTATTACTTAAACTTAAGTTAAAATCACTTAATGTTTACCAACGCTCAAATATTTATCAACATTTTGTCAATATACGGATCTTTTGCCCATTTACAGCCTTGCAAATGGTACACCTTTTATCGCGCTAAAATCTGGTGCTCTTTTTTTTCTCAGCCTCACCTGATAAACTGGATATGGTCAGGGACTAACATTATATTCTATTTATCATGTGGATTTTTAAAATTCATTTAATTTATCTTATTTTCAGTTATTTTTTCGTTTAAATATACACCGACGTCATAAAAGATAAACTGACGTCATTAAAAGGGTAGCTGACGTCATCAAAAGAGGTGAACCTGACGGGATAGAAATGTAACTACCAAGATTAGATTTTTATGTCGATCTGTGTAACAGGATGTCTGAGATAAAATCGTATCTCGTCAGCACCTTTTTTGATGACGTCAGGGTATATTTGATGACGTCTGGGTACTTTTGAAAGGAAAAAAATGGGGGGGGGGGAAGTAAATTAAATGATTTTAAACGATAATTAGAATATCATACATGATAAATAGAATATCATGTTAATGCATGATCATAGTCAGTTTATCAGGTTCGGCAAGAAAAAAATAAAACCTTAGCACAGCCCTGGGCTTTATTTTTTGCTCAGCCACAATATATCGGCAGAAATATATAGATCGACATGATAAATAGCGGAAATGCCCGAGTTGCGTTTCTTTTTTCCTTTAGAATACACATGGTGAATATTTCGAAAAAATATGAACATGTTAACAAAGGATACCCCCAACGTCATTATACCCGAGTACTCATCAATGTAACGAAGTCTGAAACGTCGCTAGAGCGCTCTGCAATGGGATTATTAACTGCTTTCAAAACGTCGCCAGACACCAGTCGATTGAATATTTCTGTCGATACTTGCCAGTAATATAGCTTTAAGTTCTCCAGCCATTTCTGTCGATACTTGCCAGAAATATACTTTTAGTTCTCCAGCCATGTTTTGTTTCATGAAAATGTTGATGTTTGTTTATTTAAATCAAAATGAATACATAACCATTGATATTTACAATTCACACATTGCAATATCTGTGAAAAGCGAGAATAAGATTTTATTTGATGACGTAGACAACTTTGAACAGGTAAATTAATCCACAGGTAAATGTATTTATCAATTATCTGGCAATAGAGTTGTGCAGCTATACAATTCAGATTTACCTCATTTCCCCGTGCAGTCACGCAGTGGTAAAAGTAGTATCTACGTCATGCAAATAATACTTATTTTTACGTACAACTTAGTAGAAGTTTTCAATATATGTTTCTCTCTTTATATCTGAATGTTTCGGTACTGTATTTGTTATTGTTATACAACATTACATATGAAAATCAAAAAATAGTCGACAAAAGACTACCTAAAGATTTATTTAATGTTTATACCTACCTTACCGTTCTTTATTTATAAATAGTTACATCCATATAACGTTTTTATTTTGCCATTTTGTCAAAATATTAATTTTCGCACAAAAAAAGGTAAAAAAGGTAAACAAGTTAATTTGCGTCGACGTGATGTAATCCTTAAATGCTTCTCAATTAAAAAATTGCGAATGCAAAAAATACCTTTGATACAAGTTGGAGAAGAATCTGACCACTGTCCATTTGGATTGACACGTCCTTGTGCTGTAACCTTGCAGTGTCTTACCGTTCTTCATTTATGAATAGTTATATCCATATAGTCTTTTTATTTTGCCATTTGGTCAAAGTATTCCTTTTTGCATATTTTTATGTCGACGTGATGTTATTCATAAATGCTTCGTCAATTAAAAGCTTGAAAACAATACCTTTGACACAAGTTGGAGAAGAATCTGACCACTGTCCATTGGATTGGCAAGTATTTGATTTGGAGCCTTGCAGTGTATAACCAATGTTACAAGCAAAATAAGCTGTATCACCCTCCATAGTGCCAGTCTGGGCTACAAACCCGTTCGCAGGCTGCGCTAGACCTCCGCAATCTGAAACAAAAGGACCTGTATCACTAACATAAAGTTGCAAGACCAACAAGATGCGACACACTGAGCATTTATAATAACTGCAGTTTGGCTGTTATTACTGAACAAAGATAAAACGTACCCACTGTTAATGCTGTTTTTCCATAGGCCGGTTTTTGAGTGAGTATAAAATCTTAGATAGATTTTAAATAAAACAAGTTTTGCATTACGTTGGCCGAGTATTAACTTTCATACCCCATCCAACCCCTTCTCCAAGAAGCGAAAACGAGGTTGGCTGGAATATAAAATAAAACCTTAATTTCGGCTTAAAAAGTTTGCTTCTTGTAAAATTAAAACAGTTAATAGGTAATGTTAAACAGGGTATCGCAAATTTTCAGTAAACGATGTTTTTAAACGTGTTTTAATGTCGAAATACTCGTTATACAATCCTGCTGATATAAGCTTTCCCATTGCGTAATGGAATTAAGGCGGGACCACGTAATGGATATGTGTAAGCTCAGTTAATTCAGAACAAAAAATTTCCATTAAAAAGTTTCGAAGTTGCCTAGTAATAATCTGTTACGGATGATATCCAACGGTTAAAGGGAGGTAATTTGAGAATTGTGGATAATCAAAAGCTGCTATTTCAAAAGCCGTGTTATGTTCTGTAGTGAGTTATGGGGTAAGAAACCTACAGATAATATTGCCTCTGACAAATTTATATTAGGAATTGTAACGTTTTTCGACCGAACAACTGCGTTTTTAAGACAAAGGGAGGTAACTTCCTTTTATACTAAAAGTTTTAACTTATTTGTTTGTCTATATAATTATTCCATTCATATCAATAATTGTTCCTGTTTTTTCCCCCAGAAAATTAGGGAAAGAAAATGGGCACTTTTTAGTTTTGCTTAGTATATGTTCGTTCTGCGTGGTTTTGCGCAGAGTTCCATGTCAAACGAAATATATTGATACGTAAACAGTATATTAACCATTTTTAATAGAAAATATCAACATTATTCCGTTGTACATACTTTAAGTAACAGCTTGTAATGCACTTAAAACATGTGATACAACGCTGTTTTATATAACCTGAAACTCCGTATTAGTTGACGGTATAGGTGAATAATTGTCGGATTCTACGAACGTTAAATGAAGTCAAATAAACCATAATGTTTAAGCCTAAATTAAGGTTTTATTTCATATCCCAGCCAACCCCGTTTTCGCTTCTTGGAGAAGGGGTTGGATGGGGTATGAAAGTTAATACGTAATGCCAAATGCGAATGGATTTGATTATAATTATGTATGGTGCATTACTCTTGGTATGGATTCTATATTTTGACGACTTGTTATATTCTAGCATGCAAAAACATGAAAAATTTTAAGAGACTTTTACAACAATGTCTCAATAAACTTCAGACTTGGTCTGATGAAAATGGTTTTAATTTTTCAAAATCTAAAACTAATTGTGTGCATTTCTATCATCATCATGAGGACCCTCATCTTACACTGGAATTTCACCTATACCAGTAGTGGATGATATACGAAATTGCTTTGTCTTATTTCTGACGTAAATTAACTTGAATAGTGTTTTGAATGACGAAAGGCGATAGTTTTGCTAATGGTTTGTATTTTCTCTTTGAGATTCATCTGAGTCGATAGCTGTTTTAAATCGTATTGTTGTATTTCGTTCAGTACCCATATTGTAAAATAATTATCAAAACCTGACTTCTATGGTGATGTGATTTATAAACTTCGTAAGATTCTTGGTCATGATCACTTTTATACTATCTTTGTTAAACTTAAACTTGTTAAAACGTTTATCAAAAGATGTTATGACCCTATCATTTTGCAACGTACTGCATGCTTGGTGGTGGACCCTTTTACAGTTCGCCACTATGCTTTCCTCTTTAATTGTACGATGACCGGACAGGCTATTGACCCTATGATGACGCCTACCTAAAACCCATTGGGACGGTGGCGTTTGATGTTTGTCTATGATCTTTCCTGTCGTGCTCTTAATGGTTTATTCTCTTGTTGCTCTGGCTTCTGCCAAGTCACTGAGTACTACCTTCATTGTGGTTTTCTAGGCTATTGTTTTTTTGTATTACATTTACACGAGCATATTTGTGTTTTACTTATATTGCCTATTAGTGCTGCCTTGTTGGTTAGAGATTAAATCATGGCGGGGATTTCTTTATTTACACTGTCCTGTTTTAATGGGATAAAAGTAGGGTAAGTGTGAGGTTTAAACCCCCAGTGGCCTACTTTGCCATTGACCGTTCCAAGGCGGTAGCCTTATTGTCAATCCTTTTGTGTTTGTGATGTCGTTTGCATTTATTATTACTTTTGCCTTCTTGTTTGTCTGTTTGCGTGTTTGTTTCTGTGTTTTGTGGTTGACTGTCCTCCTTGAATGCTACTTTCCCTGGCCGATCTTTTTATATTTCTTTATATTGCTCACCACCCACCTCTGAGTCCAACAAGTATGTATGGAGTAGATTTCCAACTCCTAGCGCCAGTGATACCATATCGTGATGCTCAACTACAATAACTGTGTTAGATTGATCCGATAAATCACTGACTTATATTAGGTAGGAGATAAAAAAAAATACGTTTCACGGTGGTATCAATAAATGCTGAAAAGCGGATCCCTTAGTAGCAACAAACAAAAACAAGAGATAAAAGTAGCAGACTCGATTTTATTAAATCTGTTCACGAGAGGCCATGATAAGTGCAACAACTCTCACGCATAAAAACCACGAAGATTTGGCTTGGGCTTGAAGATCACAAAGGACCAATAATAACACTACTGATTTGTAGTCGGGGCGACTTTGTTTTCGGCCGCCACACAGCACTAAACCAACAATAATGTGAATGTCAATTCATAATGAAAAGGGGATCCCTTAGAAGCAACAAACACAAACAAGAGATAAAAGTAGCAGACTCGATTTTATTGAGTCTGTTCAGATACAAAGACAAAAATAAAAGAAATAGATTGACCCTATGGCATAGCGTGACCAGCCGATGTACTAGACTACCCGTCTAGGTTGAATTCCGGAATAAAGTAAGGTGTTGTAACGTAGATATAACTACCAGATTTCCATGTCACTCAACTGCCAGGAGTCCTTCCTCCTCTGTTCAGATACAAAGAGATAAATAAAATAAATAGATATTGACCCTATGGCATAGCGTGACCAGCCGATGTACTAGACTACCCGTCTAGGTTGAATTCCGGAATAAAGTAAGGTGTTGTAACGTAGATATAACTACCAGAATTCAATGTCACTCAACTGCCAGGAGTCCTTCCTCCTCTGACACGGGAAGCCAATCATGGTAAACAGGTAGGTTACATTTTTGAGGTGGTCATACCCCTCTGCAAAGTAACAAACAGTCGGCAAATTCTTATTACCCCCGTACCGACTCACGCCAAGCAAAGCTTATTTATTCTTCAAAAACCTTAAATGATACCTGAGTACTTACTGAAAAACATGATATGCAGAAATGAACATCCAAGTGCAAAGGGTCCATGTCTAAGGACCTATTTCTCAACGCTAAATGATCGTTGAAAAAGGATGGACAGTTTGCTTATTTACTGCTAACATGCTACATGACCGATCAGGCCCGAGTAAAGTTGTTTTTTTTAAATATCAACGTTATATACCCTGTAAAAAAAGTTTTGGACCATGACAGTGTTCGAACCCGTACAATGATCGCTGAACCATGACATTTGACCTTAACCCTTATTAACTCAGTCGATAATTCACAATAGATCAACAATCAACAATAATTATCGTTTACAATGAAAGTTTGCGAAAAATTAATAATCTTTTTATTGGTTACTCGAATGTGTCCGTCACTGTCACTTTTTATGGACTTTGCAACAATTTTTACAGACCCTTTGTGTGTTCGCGATATTTTTTAAAAATCAAAATTTGTTTGGAATTTAATGTTTCTGGTACCAAATTAACCGGGTAGGGTAGACCTAGGCTACTAAAAAAATATACTTAAGTTTTGTCCACTAGTTTTATTTTTATATGACTTTATATACCCTGGTCCAAAACATTTTTTTACCGAGTATATATTAAACAGTGTGTTGGGTATAGCAATATACAATACTCAGAACTGTTATGCAGAAAGACAAACTAACTGTACTAAATACAACACGGTGTCGATAATTCATTGCTGAGAACAAAAATATAACCAAATAAGTATAAAAGTCGAACAGGAAATGCAGCTTTCACAGAACACAGTAAACCCAAAAACACGCAAAAGGACACGCATGAAAGGCAACTAATGAAATACATGCTTTTATGTTTTAATATATGACTTCATACGCGAGTTATACTGTGAGGGCCTCATCATCTGATACAAAATTAAATAACACCATTTTCTCATGCAATTGTATTTCTAAAAGTGATTTACAGTTACGTATACACATTCTAATTAGTTGTGTTTTGGTGTGTTTTTATTCTAAACACAATGAATTGCCAACAAAGTTACGTATTTAGTACAGCTTTACTCCTGTTTTCCCATAAAAGTGAAGTTGGAAGTTTGATAGACTGGTTTACTCTAGATACTGTTCACTATAGCAATGCTTTTAAAGTTCTCAGGTCATGTTTTGTTTCATGAACATGTTTACGTTTATTTAAATCGAAATCAATACACAACACTAGATATTTACAATTCACACATTGCTATATCTGTGAAAAGCGAGAATAAGATTTTATTTTGATGACGTAGACAACTTTGAACAGGTAAATGTATTTATCAGTTATCTGCCAATAGTTGTGCAGCTTTAATATTCAGATTTACCTCATTTTTCCGTGCAGTCAGGTAGTGGTAAAAGTAGTATCTGCGTCATGCAAATATTACTTATTTTTTCATACAACTTAGTAGCGGTTTTTTAAATATATGTTTCTCTCCGGGACTATCAAGAAATGTTCATATGCTGTTTAAGAGTTAAATCTGTTAATTGATAATACTACAAAAAAGGTGGCCATTCATCTTTTATAGAAAAAACTTAACTCAGCCTAAGTTTATATACCTGAGCTAATCGGTCATATAGCATGTTAGCAGTAAATAAGCCAGCTTTCCATACTGTCCAATGATCATTTTGCTTTGGGAAATAGGTTCTTAAAGACCTAACATTGGCTCTATATAAATTCATCACAGTAAGTAAATATTAGCCAACGAAAAAGCATGCTAATAGCACCACGTTACTATGACTTATCCCTGACCAACAAAAAGAGCCCGTATCCAAAGTCTGTGTCATTGTTTCCGGGAATTGATTTGCCTTTCTACAGCCCTTTGACACATTTCATTGTTAAAAAAGTTGTTATCACAGAAAAATGCGTAAAGAACGTATAGCTGATATGGCAAAAGGAAATTCTTAATACTTTCCCGTTTAACACCAAATAACAGACACTCAAAATTATCACAAAAAGTTAAATTAGAAGTTGATTACCTGATAAAATCGGTACATGTAAGTACTGAAAAACGGTATCCGTACAATTGCCGGGACGAACATGTATGACGGTTACATATGTACAGGAGCGCTGTAACCGAGTGGTTAACAGAATTGCCTCTCGGTCCAGAGCTCGCGGTTTCGACTCCCGATGGAGTCACGGTGGGTTCACGTCCCGGGTTTTCGAAGTACTTCCTCGTACCTTATTAGGGCATGGTATTGTGAAAGTATACCGTGATGTAAAGCTGTCTGTCCCCTATGTAGGGAGAGCCATACTGATGTACATCAAAAATTCCGCTAAACTGTAATCAGTGATTCAAAAAACCCATAAACTCTTCCTCGAAAACGAGCCGTGGTAATCAAAACTGAGTGTGTACAGAATCAAGTAAAAAGAAAGAAAGATACATGTCCGCAACTTTCACGCAACATTGAAATTTGGCGGTACAAAGGCTTAGAAACACATATGATTTTAAAAGTAAAACCAGTATGTGTCCCATATTTAATGAATAAAATACTGACCCTGAACTCGTTTCATATTGTCTGCTTGGACCTCTGTTTTCACTTCTATTTTCACTACTGAAAAAATTCATGGTTTGGGGTTCGATTCCGAAAGTTGACTCGTAATATATCTATACTCAACTATATCTATACTTCTAACGTAAATTCGTCGGAAGAATGAACTTTATTAAAAAAAAATACAAATAGCGTTGACTGAACATGTCGGAGTGACGCAATAGTTTGGTGTTCGAATCCGAAAGTTGACTCGTAATATATCTATATACACAACTACATTTATACTTCTAATGTAAACTTCGTCGAAAGAATGAACTTTAATAAAAAGTATTACAAATTGCGTCGTTATTACAAATTGCGTGGTGACAGCGTTTTAAAGGTTTTAATACATATAAGCTTTGTCCCGACTACTTCTGATCCCCTGCCTGGATTTCCATGAAAATTGGTAGGTTATCAAGTCTAGTTGCACATATCTTCGTCGTGTTCCAGTTGATAATTTTTGGCGGATTTATGACCCTTTCTCCTATATGGGAGACATCTGGTTTTACTAAAGACAACCCCAGTTCTAATTTAGTATGGTTATTTAGGGACTCGAGGCACAACAATTATATAAAATGGGTTTTGACCGCATACATAAAGGGGCCCCTCTACAGGCGGTCGAAACCTATTGTATACAATTGATGTGCCTCGAGTCCCTAAATAACCATACCAAATTAGAACTAGGGTCTCTTGTTTAGATTGTTAGCATGGCTCAAGGATTTAAGTTTCTGTTTCGTTTTTTTTGCAATGTTTACCGATAGGAATTTTATGACCACAACCCTTGATATAAGGACTGTTTTAGCTTGTAGAGCGTCCAAAGGCCTCTTGTCTAATTTCCTTGCTTCATAAAAGTAAAGTTTGAAATAATATATACTGTTACACCCTAGATACTATTCGATATGCCAACGATTTTCAAAGAGAAAACTTTACTCAGGCCTCAGTAATCGGTCATGTGGCGTGTTAACAGTAAATAAGCAAGGTGTCCATGCATTTTCAATGATAATTTAGGTTAGGGAAATAGGTCCTTGAGCTTAGATATTTAAGTGCATATGGGTTAATTGGACATTTTAAGGGGCTGTAAATTAATTCGACTGGCAAATGTAGTGTATAAAAAAAAGTCGAATTTATAATATATATGTATGCAATATAGTAAACAAAATAATCAATGCTAAAATTGAACGCATTACAGGAATGAACACTGTAGATATAACATGTGTGATTTGTTACGCTATTTGTTTCTTGATGAACATATAATAAACAAGATACTTACCGCTTATGTCAAGAAAGGCATGGCCGTGAAAAGAAAACTGTAACATCAGAAATCCATATTGCAACAAAAACATTTTCAGATTTCCTCAGTAGAAACTAAACTGACACGTTGAAAATCATATAAGCCTATTATAAAGTAAAGTTTGATAAGGAACATACTGTTATCATAATTTATCATAATATACTACTTGAAGGTCATTTTCTGCACTGGTATTATCATGCACTTATTTGTCATAATTTGCCGGTTGGAAACCGGCGAATATATGTGTGAGTACACTGGAAGGAGAAGTAAGTAATGGGAGAAATTTTATTTTGTGAAGTGCTACTGAAGTACTATTTTATACAAATATCCAGATAAGTCGTTGACATTTTATGAAAATAAATATTTCTTTAGGAGAAAGTTGTATGTTGTGCAAGTATAAAGAAGGATTACTCTGAAATTAATGGTAAACATTTCATCGAATATAACAGAGCGTGTATTGCTGCATTTTGTAATTTAACATATTGTTGTGTTTGTGTTTTTGAATTTTTGTCAAATATACGACACATTTTAATATAGAAACACACATATATATAACTTTAGTAAAACGAAGTCATGTATGTAAGAACAAATACATATATGTACAGTTTCATCAATAACATGTGTGGACGCCGTGTATATAACGAGTGAATCAGTGAATTGGAGAACCAATCATTTTGGCGGGAAAACGCAGGTGCCGTCACCAAGTTCAGGAACCAGCTAATGGTTTTTAGCTCTAATGGCCTTTAACTCGTTCGTCCGTCTTTCGTCCGTCCGTCGTCCGTTAACTTTGCATGTCAACACTTTCTATATTGTGTTTTGTCAACACTCTATCGCCTCTATTTTGCATCCTACATTTACCAAACTTTGACGGAGTTACTGCCCTTGATTTAACGAAACGTGCTATATTGTGTCTTGTCAACACTGTAGCGCTTTCATTTTTCATCCGATCTTTACCAAACTTTACCAGATTGTTAATATCAATGAAAGTTTGAAAAATCCAAAACCCAGCCAGATCGGACCAGTAACACGGAAGTAAGTGCCCTTGAATTAACAAAATTTTCTAAATTGTGTCTTGTCTACACTCTGTCGCCTCTATTTTGCATCCTACATTTACCAAACTTTGCCAGATTGTTGATATTGACGAAAGTTCGGTCAAGTTCGAAACCTGCTAGATAGGACCAGTAACATCGAAAATATGGCCCTTGAATTATTGAAAAATGTGTTAACTTTCCAGTTTGTTAATATCAATAACAGCTTGGACGAATGAATGAATGAATGGTGTTTTACGGCACGTCGACACATAAATAGGTCATATTGTGCGCAAAAACTGACGAAATATGAAGAAATGAAGGATTAATTAAAAATTAATGTAAATATATAAAGATAAAACTACTAAAAAATAAGGGATGATATGGTAGTAATATAAACTATATATGTAAATCAACAAATGCCCGTCTACGGGTATACAAACAAGTAAATATATATAAGAAATCATTATAATGATTTATATAGTCTGATTTCTTTTAGGAAATCTAAAACAAGACTAAAATCTATAGTATCAAATAACTCTTTCATAGTATTAACATTGTAGTACCTTTGACGCATAGTATCAAAGTCTACACATTCGAATAAGATGTGTTTCACCGTTAACGGTGCAAAGCAGGGTATACATTCTGGTAATTGCTCACCTTGTTATAAATATTTATGAGTATAACGTGTATGCCCTATCCTGCACCGGGCTAGGGCAACTTCTTCCCGACGAATGGGTCTACTAGAAGAACGCCATTCTCCGAGTAACTGTTTAATTGAATGTAGTTTATTGTTAACTGACAAATCCCAAGCGGCTTGCCAAGAGTTACGAATAAATGGTTTAATACTACTTTTAAAATCAGTATAAGATAATTACGTAAACCTAATGCTGCTTTAGCAGCACTATCAGCACCATCATTACCACGTATTCCTACATGACCTGGAAGCCAGCAGAAAATAATAACTTTATCAACTATAAGAGAATTGTACTTTTCTAAAAGTTGAAGTACAGTTTCATATAACCCAGTGCTTGAAGCGATGAAAGGGAATCAGATAAGATTACAAAATGGTCATCATCAGATTCCTGAATATGATTTAAGGGAAGTTCAATTGCCTTAAGTTCAGATGAAAAGATAGAGGCCTTGTCAGGCAGGCGGCTCTTTATACTGTGTTTGTGAACAACAGCTGCTGCAGCTATCTCATCTCCATCTTTAGATCTATCTGTGTATATATGTTGAAAGTTACTGTATTTCGATTTAATTTCATTAAATTTGCTTTGAAAGGCAGTAGGGTCTGTACTGGATGTGTTACTCTTACAAAGATCAAAAATAATTGTTGGTATTTCCAAATTCCACGGTGAAATTTGTTGTACTTTGTACTTGGCAATCAAATTTAGGTCGATTTCAGTGTCTCTTAATTTTGGTTTAATAGGAAGACCAAATGGTCGAATGGCCTTCGGTTTTCGATCAAACTAGGATTAAAAACATTATCGAAAGTTGGGTTTGAAGGGTTAGATTTTAATTTAATGTTAGATGAGGGTCTTCATGATGTTTACGTAGTTGACAAAAATGCATACAATTAGTTTTAGATTTAGAAAATTTAAAACCATTTTCATCCGACCAGGTCTGAAGTTTATTGAGACATTGTTGAAGTTGTCTCTCAGTAGTGTTCATGTTTTTTGCACGATAACATATAACAAAGTCGTCAACATATAGAGAGCAATCCACACCTGGATTGATGCATTTAACTATACTGTTATTTTTTATATTAAAAAGGGTGACAGAGAGTATGCTACCCTGTGGCACACCCATATCCTGTTCATGAATGTCAGAGAGGGTTGAACCCATTTGGACACGAAACTGTCTATAATCTAAGAAATTCTCTGTAAAAATTGATAATCGGCCAAGTAAAAAAATACAGCGGCTGGATGTTCTTTCTTTACGAAAGCTTAAATGATTCAAATCGAATGAGATTGTCTGTTATGCTTCGTTGGCGCCGAAATCCACTTTGATACTTTGTTATCAGCTTGTTGGATTCCAGGTACCAAACGAGTCTCTCATTAATCATTCGTTCCATGGTTTTACAGCCAGATCGGACCAATAAAACCGGAGTTATTGCCTTGAATTAACGACTATTGTTGTATTGTGACTTGTAAACCCTATAGCGCCTCCATTTGTCATCCGATCTTTACCAAACTTTACCAGATAAAACATTAGACGAGTTCAAAAAGCAGTCAGGTCTGACTTAGAATTTGTGAAAAATGTTTTAACCTTTTGATGTCAACACTCTAGCACCTACTTTGTTTATCTAATCTTTACCAAACTTTACCAGATTGTAATGATAGGGCCTTCATTTTGCCATATTTCAGCAAAACTTTGCAGGTATGATCAAGTACCAAGCCTAGTTGTGCATATCGTCACCTTGTTCCAGTTGAATTGAAAGATGTTTTGCTGAGTTACGGCCCTTTTAAGGTTTTACTTAACAAACTTTGTCTGGACTAGTTCTCCTGAACACCTGGCCTGATTTCAGAGAAACATTGCAGGGATGATCAGTTCCAAGCCTAATTGTGCATCTCATCACGGCGTTCTGGTTGAAAGATTGTTGACGGAGTTATGGCCCTTTAAAGGTTTTAACACACAAATTGTCCAGACTAGTTCTGCTAAATCCCTGGCCGGTTTTCAATGAAACTTGATCATTACCAAGCCTACTGTTGAGCACATCATCGCCGTGTTCCGGTTGAATGATATTTTTTGAGGAGTTATGGCCCTTTAACGGTTTAAATACACTAACTTTGTACTGACTAGTTCTCCTGAACCCCGGGCTGGATTTCAACGAAACTTGGCAAGAATGATCAGCCTAGTTGCGCATGTCATTGTCATGTTCCGGTGTAATGAGTTTTAACAGAGTAATGGCCCCTTATACACAAAATGTATCTGGACTAGTTTTCCCGAACCTCTGGCTGAATTTCAATGAAACTTGGCAGGAATGATCAGTACCGAGCCTTATTGCACAAGTCTTTGTCGTGTTGCGGTTGAATGTATTTGGTGGAGTTATGGCCCTTTAAAGGTTTTAATAGATAAGCTTTGTCTCGACTACTTCTGATCCCTCGCCTGAATTTCCATGAAACTTGGTATGGTCATCGTCATGTTCCAGTTGAAAGATGTTTGGCAGATTTATGGCACTTTCTCTTGTTGAGGAGACATCTGTTTTTACTAAAATCAACCCCATTTCTAATTTAGTTATTTGGACTCGAGGCCCCTCTAAAGGCGGTTAAAACCTACTTTATACAATTGTTGTGCCTCGAGTCCCTAAATAACCATACCAAATTAGAACTAGAGACTCTTGTTTAAATTGTTAGCATGGGTCAAGGGTTTAAATTTCTGTTGTGGTTGTTGTTTCTGTTGTTGTTGTTTTTTGCAATATTTTAACGATATGAATTTTTTGACGACAACCCTTGATATAAGAGCCATTTTAGCCAGTAGAGCGTCCACAGGCCCTCTTGGGCCTCTCGTTCAGAATCTCTCTTCAGTATAGAATTCCTAGATTAAGATAGACAGTGTATATACGAGTGCTATCGCTACGAAATATCGTCTGTGAAAAGGACATTATTGGATGTTCGTGTTTAATAACGTTAGTCTTACAGGATATTTCTGATAATCGATGTAGTACAAACTGTGATCGATTATTTATTCATAATAGTGTGTGTTACATTCCTAACGTCTAACTGATGCTTTGCATCAACATTTTCTTGAATTTTTACTGCAATATTGTAGCCAGTGTCTTTGGTAGTAGTGGTCTAAGTAAAATAATGAAAAAGGCAGTATACAGAATTACATATTGAGAATACTTATTATGAATTTGGCTAATTATATTTCAATGAACACATATTGATAATTCTTATAATATGCATTTGGCTAATTCTATTTCAATGAATTACAGATAGCGAATACTTCTTATGAATTTGGCTAATTATAGTTCAATGAGTCACATACATGACATATAGAGAATACTTATTATGAATTTGGCTAATTATAATTCAATGAGTCATATATAGAGGATACTTATTATTAATTTGGCTAATTATAGTTCAATAAGTCATATATAGAGGATAATTATTATTAATTTGGCTAATTATAGTTCAATGAGTCATATATAGAGGATAATTATTATTAATTCGGCTAATTATAGTTCAATGAGTCATATATAGAGGATAATTATTATTAATTTGGCTAATTATAGTTCAATGAGTCATATATAGAGGATAATTATTATTAATTTGATTAATTACAATTCAGTGAATTACATAATATTATCATGATTATAGGGGATACTTATTCTGAATTTGGGTAGTTATATTTCAATGAATTACATACAGAGGATTCTTATAATATGCATTTGGCTAATTCTATTTCAAAGAATTACAGATAGGAATAGTTATTATGAATTTGGCTAATTATAGTTCAATGAGTCATATATAGAGGATAATTATTATTTCAATGAATTACATATTGATAATTATTATAATATGCATTTGGTTAATTCTATTTCAATGAATTACGCGCCGTGTGGTTGCCGGGGTAGAATACAACCACTGCAAATCCCGCTAGAGGTACAGGGGTAGGACCCCACCTTCAAGTTCATTTTGTCATTTTTTATCATGCTCATTCAAGGTCTTCATCATGACACCGCGTATGCAAACATGGAAACGTGGCTCCATCGTAAATCAGAAAATACCGATAGTTTAAGTCGGAGGTAAGTGTTCAACATTGTGCGCGATATTTTTTTTTTCAAAAATCGAAGAATGTCAATTGACCAAAGCGACTATTCCCAGAATGAACATCGATCATCTACGCATGTTTGAGAAATCCTTTCTGCCGTAAGCAATTTGTGTGAGGAAATAGTCGCTTAACACATGTAGATGCTATTTTTTCAATATTCAGACCTTTGCATTTACCAGCCATAGAAATAGATATCTGTTGTGCATATGCGAATTTCTAGATGGTAAATTGAAGAACAATTATCACAAAATATGAACGATAGTACAGGCGTGCAAACTACACTGAAGGCGTGTTATGAAATAAGAGCAAACACAAGGTGGACATATTCGTCGTTTTAAGAGATGCCTATTTATGTTGTACTATCATATTAATATAATTAGTGTTTATATACACATTAACAACCTTTCGATAACATCTAAATATCATAACTTACCTGAAAAAAAACATAATCCATCTGTCAGTTTGACACTAACCCCAATAAGATCGCCAAATTAACTAATAATTGAATGTGTTTGAGGTTCAATGCAGCATCTACTGCGCTTTGAAAAAAGGTTTTCTTCCCCAATATGTTTGGGATCGCTTTGGTTGTGTTCATGTTGTTGTGGGTTTTTTTTGCGCAGAAGATACTGAAATAATTCAGAAATTGACTGTGATGTCGCCTATATGGACATTTTCACAACAGAATATGGTAAAATTCAGTTGAGGTAAAATTCAGTTGAGTTGAAGCAACGTCTTGACGATATATAACAATCTATTTTTAAACGTTTTGTGACTGAACCCATTTTAAACGTCGAAACTCTGTATAGTTATATATGAGCGTGGAGTTTGACTTGAAAACAATTAACTTGTTCCAGCTTGTTCATTAAACAGAAAAATGTATTTTTTTTAATACTTACCCATTTCATTCACTACTGTGTCATGTTAAACCATATTCTTCGTCTGTTTTATAAAATCGACCTTGCGAGTTTACAAGACGGTTCAAACTTCGCACCAAATGTGTAGGGAGCTTTGATTATTTGATTTTATTATGTCTTACGGCTTAGAATAAGACCTCCCTTGTATTGAATTCGACCTCTCTGCAATTAAAATGAGACTTTCTCTATTGAAATTGAACATCGGTCTAACTCATTTGAATAGAGTTTCAATTCAGTTGAAGAACTCAATTGAACCTCTCTTTAATTGAACTAGACCTAGCTTTAATTGAATTAGATCAAGGTTCAACTGTTTGATGAGAGTTTCAATTGAGATTATTTTAAGTTGACGTGTCAGTAAGTACTATTATAATAATTGCCAGAACATGTTCAATTAAAAACAATTAGTTTGACTGGAGCAGTGTGTAGCACTTAGAAGTGTCATGAAATATTTCTGATTCGAGTCTGGATCAGTGTGTCTTTTTTCTGAAAGAATAAGATGCGAACAGTTGAAATTATTTTTCGAAATGAAAACTTTTGAAGTGCCTTTACATAACGATATGTTGTCCCGTGCTGAAGTACTACTATTATATCTTGTATTTATCAACGCATTACCGCATTTCACAAGGGATCAGTTTCATTGACGTCGTTCCGTATGTGGTGAATTTTATATTCTAAAGCAATCGTGAAAATACCAGTTTTCTAATAATCTAACCAACGATTGAGGGGATGCAATTATTTTTTAATTGTTAAAGTTTATGAAAAGTAAGCATTTGGATAATTAATAAAGAGAATTGTATAAAGTTTCATGGCTATATGTCACTATTGTATCAATTGTTAGGTTGCACGTTAAAGTTTTATGAAAAGGGGTATATTTCTGCCAAAATGAAAGTCAGCGTTATTGGGCATGTCGACGGAAATGAATAATTGATAAAGAAGAACCGTATAAAGTTGTATCACCATAGTTCAATCTTTTGCCAAGTTATTTTGAATTTGAAATGTGTGTTTATGTCATTTTTAGCACATGTAAGGCCATATATGATGGTCGATTTCCTTTTTGTTTGGTAAATGCCGACCACAACTATTTTTCTACGGTACAACCACTACTGTTTACATTCGGTCATCCGTAAGAATCGACACTATCTCGCTAGACAAGTTGAGCTCCCACTACGATTCGAACCTTTAACGGAGAGAGACTAGAAGGTTTAAGACGCAGCGTCTTTACTATCCCAGCCACAGAGGCCATAGTGTCCCTTTTGCCAAGTTGTGTGCCAGATTAGGTTGCCCTTGTTAAAAGGTTTATCAAAAGAGGTTATGACCCTATCATTTTGCAACGCACTGCATGCTTGCTGGTGGACCCATTTACAGTTCGCCACTATGCTTTCCTCGTTGATTGTGCGATGACCGGACAGGCTGTGGATCCTATGATGACGTCTACCTAAGGCCCAAAAGGACTGTGACGTTTGATGTTTGTCTGCAGTCTTGTCTTGTCGTGCTCTCAATAGTTTATTCTCTTGTTGCTCTGGCTTCTGCCAAGTCAATGAGATTTACAATGTCCCGTTTTATTGGGTGGACAGTAGGGCAAGTGTGAGGTTTGGTGCACCCTAAAACCTGGTTTAAACCCCCAGCGGCCTTTTTTGCCACTCACCGTTCCAAGGCTGTAGCCCTTTTGTCAACCCTTTTTTGTTTGTGATTTATGGGCCTTTCATTCATCTTTAAATGTGTTCTTTGTTTCTGTGTGTGTTTGTGGTTGACTGTTGTCCTTGAATGCTGCTTTTCCTGTTCGATTTTTATATCTATATTTATAAAAGGGACATAATTCTGTCAAAATGAAAGTCTTTCTTGAGGTAATATATGGTAAGTACGGGATTATCGATATCTACATTCTCTGAATGGTCGCATTGTTTCATTGGCTTTTAGACATTATCGACTTTGGGAAAAAAAGTTCAATTGAATAAAACCTCTCTTCAATTAAATAAAACCTCTTTTCGTTTGAATTAGACACATGTTCAACTGAATGAGACCGATGCTTAAATAAATGAGGAGAGGTTCAATGAATTGAGTTTCACTAAATGTGGCTTCCATGCGTATGTTTTTTTTCAAGTGCCGAACTTGCGATTCCAAGACAGATCAATTATGTTGTGTTTTTTTGCAGGTAAGTTATTTATATATAGATGTTATCGAGTGTTTGTTACAACATGTTTAAATAATTATAATAATATGATAGTAAAACATAAATAGGCATTTCTCAAAATGACGAATATATCCACCTTGAGTTTGTTCTTATTTCATAGCACGCCTGTACTGCCGTGCATTTGTTGCGAGAAATATTTTTCAAATTTACCATATTTGTGACTAGAAATTCGCATATGTACGTCACATCTATATCTATGGCTGGGAAATTCACAAGATAAGTGTAAAGCTTTGAATATTAAAAACAAGAGGGCCATCTTGGCCCTGAATCGATCATCTGAGGATCTTTGCAATGATGAAAAAATTGTCCCCTCCTAAATGCTAATTGAAGATGTTTTTAAGTCTTTCCCTATGTAAGTCTATGTAAAAACATGCAAAAAATCTACATACAAACTGTGGACACAGGGGCTGCAGCCATCTTTGACCACAGGGACTTCAAATGAGCAAACTTGATAGACCAGGGGTTAACAATCATCAATAATAATAAAGAACAAGAGTGCCTGTGGATGTTCTACAAGCTAAAATGGCTCTTATATAAAATGGTTTCATCATTAAATTCTTTTCAATATCTTTCAATATTTTTTTACAAGTCTTAGTGTAAAACACAACAACACCCTCAACCGAAATTTAAACCCACAACTCCATGCTAACAATTTAAAAGAACATTTTTAAGATTTCCCTATATAAGTATATGTAAAACATACAAAATCTTTATATACAAACTTTAGAAAAAAATAAACAAAAGAAAAAAACGCATCCAAACATGAAACAATAATAAACATGAAGAATAAAAAACATCAAAAAGAAAACTCCTATAGGATTTGAACCCATGGCCTTAGCTTCCCAGTGTACAATAAGTAATTTAAAAAAAATTCTATGGCGGCCATTTTGGATGTCGTGTTTACCTAATTTTAACAAATTTGAAAAACATTCACCTAAGGATCATCCATGTGAAGCTGTTTCTGAGAATAAGATTTTTTAAAACATTTTCCTATGTAAGTCTTTGTAAAACATGTGTCCTCTAAGGCGGGTCCAAATGTACCCCAGAATCACCATTTTAACATGCTTGGTAGAAGATCATAAGCTTATAGTAAATGCAAACTATTAAACCTCTGGCTCTTGTTGGTTTAGAGGAGAGGATTTTTAAATATTTCCCTATATAAGTCTATAAAAAACATGTGACCCCTGGGGCGGGACCAAATGTGACCCCAGGGTCACCATTTGAACACACTTGGTAGAGGATCATAATAATCTTATAGCAAATGCAAAATATTAAACCTCTGGCTCTTGGAGTTTCAGAGAAGTAGATTGTTTAAGTTTTTCCCTATACAATTCTATGTAAAACATGTGACCCTTGGGGCGGGGACAAATGTGACTCCAGGATCACCATTTGAACAAACTTGGTAAAGGACCTTATAGTAAATGCAAAATATCAAACCTCTGGCTCTCGTAGTTTCGAAGAAGAAGATTTAAACAAAAAATCCTATATAAGTCTATGTAAAACTGTGACTCCCGCGACGGGGACAAATTTGACCCCATAGTCACCATTTGAACAAACTTAGTAGAGGACCACATGTAATACATGAGAGCTTTGTGCCTTGTGGTTTCTGAGAAGAAGATTTTAAATAAAATTCCTGTATGTCTATATGAAAAACATGCAAAATCTCAATATACAAATTTGGACCCCCGGGGCACGGCCATTTTTGACCCCATGGACTCCATTTGGACAAACTTGATAATCTAGGCGTTGGCAATCATTTTAAAAGAAAAACTGTTGAAATCTGTAAAGCGGTTCTTGAGAAGAAGATTTTTTAAAGTTTCGACTATATATGTTAATGGTGTCCATCTTGGATGTCATGCTGACCTACTTTTAAAAAATTTACAAAGCATTCATCTAAGGATCATCCGTGTGAAGTTTGGTCAAAATTGGCCAACTGGTTTCTGAGGAGAAGTCGTTTGAAGAAAATTTAACGATAACGACGACGGACGGACGACGGACGAAGAGTGACATGTGTTATGAGATTTTCTCCCTACATAAATTGCATTCGGCATAAAGGATTTCTCAAACATGCGTAGATGGTCGATGCCCAAGTTTGGGAATAGTCGCTTTGGTAAATTGGCTAGCAAATGACATTCTTCGATTTTTTACAAAAGTTTTAAATACAAAAACAATCGCACAATAAATGCACGGCAGTACAGGCGTGCAACCTGCATTGCAGGCGGGCTATGAAATTAGAACAAACTCAAGGTGGATATATTCGTCATTTTGATAAATCATTTCGCGGGTTAGTTTCTTTAAGTAAGTGTAGACATCTTGACTAATGTTGCTATTACTACGTCATTGTCGTATGAGACGGCTGTGCAAAGCGCCATTAAATTAACAACCGCCTTCCCCTACATCCATCCCATTCCAATACCAGTCCATCACATCTCTACCCCTAACCATACCAAATCACAATACATACTCTCCCCACCACACCTCTAATTCCCACCCTCAATCCGAGCCATACATTTTGTAAACCCTGCTTTCACGAGTGTGTTTTCGGGTACCAGTAGACTATACTGCGTACCGGGTAACATTCTGCTTGATCGGCTCAACAGGTTTCAGATTGACCTGAAAAATAAACTGAACACCGATACTGAGAAAGGGTTGCTGGAACATAGTTTATGGTATTTTACGTTTTTTTCTTTTGGCATTTACATAAGCGGTATCGGTACCCACAGTGGATAAGCCCTTTCCTTCAGAGCTATTGATGTATGTGCCCCGTGGGTGCCCTCCTTGGCGCGCCTGATGGAAAACGAAATGTCACCCTTTATCTCATCTCCTTCTGAGGTTTTTGCCCCTATATAACCTAATGTACCCAACGTCAATTCATTGCATGTACATACAAATAGAATATTTAACTAATGGACATTATTGTAGTTTATTTATATTAAAATTGCCTTCATATTTTTTCTAGATCGCCTCATGTCTGATCAAGTCAATTATTCATAAATCAATTTAAACTGAGGAATGTGTAACGTGTGTATAGTAGGCGGCCCATCGGCAATAAAAACGCTTATTTTTTGGGTTGATGACATTTTAAGTAGTGTTTCATTGATACCATGATAAATATTAGAGTGTCCCGAACACCGTAGGGACAGATGCCATTGCCATTAAGGCCATCTAAGGTCAATGGTTTACCAAGTGCAAAAAAAATAATTGGAAATTTAGTGTCCGCTGAATAACTTGAATAATTATAATCCAAAGCTAACCAAACGTGTGGACTTATATCTCTGTCAAGTTCGATAACCAACCAGACTGATCAAGTATTTATGGAGTTATTGCCCTTTAATTGGTTAAACTTGTTGAAATTGACTATATGCTTCTCAGTAAGTTGAGTCGTTTTAATTGAGGACAAAATATCTTGTTCGAGCTTGATAATCAGTCAGTTTTTACCGGTAACCACAGAGTTATCTCCCCCTTTTCTGTGAATTTCTTTGAAATTGGCGAGTTTTTGCTCCATAACTTTAACAATTTTAATTGATGTTTTACAAAACTTCGACAAAATGCTTATGCATATAATATCCCGGTCAAATGTGATATCCAGCCAGATCGCACCAGTACGCCTGGGGTTATTTGACCTGTGATAACCAGCCAGATCGCACCAGTAACCTCCGAGATACCTCGCATGTTTTAGCCAGAATTGTTTAAATTGACAATATCTGCCCAGTTACTTGAATAAGCATAATAACATGGATACAATGCTAATGGCCAAAATATCTCTGTCGAGTTCGGTAAACAACCAGATCACTACAGTAACATTGGAGTTATTGCTCATTAATTGGTGACATTTGTTGAGTATATACACTGTTTCCTCATTAACTTGAGAAATTATAATCCAAAGTTAACGTAACTTTGACAAAATATTTTGCTTATGACCAAATAAATCTCGATACATTTTGATAACAGGCCAGATCCGACCATTTTACCCTCAGAGTTATTGCCCTTGTATTGGTTAAAAGGGTTGAATTAAACGAAGTCCGCCCAATGACTTGAGTAGTTGTTAAGTAACTCTTAACTAATTCCCTTCATGTCAAGCATATTTTCTAGCAATTTTGCACTTGTTTTCAATATCCGTCCGTTCATTTATCCATCGTTTCTCTTGCTTGTTACATCCAGCATACTTTATCGGAACTCAAAACGTGAAGCTGACTGGGGGCGTTCACAGCAATGCTTCCGCTTGAATGACCATCATAGACACTACGCAAAATGGTGTCTCGTATATTTGTCAGAAATGAAAGTGACAACTCAGGAGTTAAGACGATGATTCGTTGTTAAAAAAGCAATGATCACTTCAGCCATGTTTAACCAAAACAGGCAACGACATAGATCAACCGAATGTACAAGCCAGTAATGGCATCAAGTGCATTACAAGAACCCGTTGTGAGCTACATGGGTAACAAGATCAAAACAGAACATAGGAAGTGCAGCTTGACATTTCCATTCTTCAGAGAACAACAAATTATACACCAGAATTACCATCAGGAAAACAAGACATCGCTCTTCATATGAGCAATTCTCAATGAAATATCAGAGATATATTCGTCAACAATAAGAACGAACGAGAAAGAGGATATCTTAAGGAAAACAATAAGGGTGTATTGGGGGAGGGGACTGATGAGGCATTAAATGGTATGGGTGATGTTTGTCATGTGTACACTTAAATAATATACATAAAGAAAGAAGAACATTATGACAAATTAGGCACAACGTATTGTTGGAGGCGGAGGAGATAACAGAGATGGGTGGAGATATGTACATGTACCTACACTATCAACAATACAGAAAACTGAGGAAAAGATGAGGAAATAGAATGTTTGGAGAGAGTTGAGATAAAACAAAATGTGTGAAGTGGCAATATGTGTGCTTTAACACAGAAAATTTAAAAATAAAATAGGTATACCATGCACGCAACCCCGTTTACAGTAATGCGTTTGAGAAAGGGGGTGGTGTGCTGAGACTTGATGTACATGTTATTTTGAAGTAAACAAGTAAAAACTGTATTTCTATACTTGTGTTGATGATTGGTGGGTATTGTAGGATGATTGAGGTGAGCAGTTTATTTTGTTCAAACGAGGTACGATTGAATCAGATTTTGATGTATCATGTTAGGAATAAACCACAGATTTTAAATATAGGTGGTTCATTAGCAGTTATTTGTGAGATTATAACGATAGGGAAAGGTTTTGTTCAAAACACGGTGTACTCATAGTTGCAATTTTTAAAAAAAAAATCACTTTTGTCATCCTAGTTGGTAAACTACTCTATGGTAGTTGTGTTGAAAAGCAATCTGAAAAAAGGTGCGTTAATACGGAATAGAAATTTCGTTTATGTACATATGTAATAACAATATATGGATAGGATTGCATTAGCCTAATTATGTGTGTGATATATGTATACATATCCAATATTTTGTTGTATCAATTATAGTTCAAAGAGTTCTGCCCAGACATGTTTTGCATGTCGCGCTCGACATGCGGCCGACATGTCTTGAATAGAGTCACTAACAACTAAAGTTTCAATAACACTTAACACATATGCAAATTTAGTTTAATATCGTTCAATTGCTTAACCAAATACGAGTCGTTTAGGCAATATATTGCATTTGTAAATCGCCATCAAACTGGTACACATTTTCATCAGGCTGGACATGTTCAGTTTGCGTATCATCCAAACTCGACGCTTCATCATAGGAATCTTTGATTGTAGCCAAACCACACCCTTCTTCTTCAAGGCGCATGTAGCACATTTATGGGTGTAAAAGTCAAGTTTTGGATATTGTTTAGCGGGTGAAAGTAATATTCTGGAATTTTGGAAATGTTCACAGTTTGTATTGAAGGTTTAGGAGTGATTAGTTTGCTCTGTTTTTTATATCTGAAGGAAACATATGGTAATATATGTTCCAGATGAAGTAACATTTGTCAGCTCTTCTGTGGAAGGCAATTTAATGGTCAGTTATGACCCCGGAAAGTCATGTGACCTCTTTTAACAACAGTAGTATTTTATTTCACCCATAAAACAAATAGAAAGAAGTATTTAGAATGTTTTGTTCTTTATATCGAAGTTTATATATATGCCCCAGTGCGTTGCAAATACATCATAGTCCACTGTTTATAGTTCTTTTTACTAATCAGTGAGTCACTGAGCAATAGTATAATGTTATACCTAAATCAATAATGGTCTTGTTCAACGAATGTACGGGCGGACTTAACCGTTAGTTATACATGACAAGTCAACCCATGCAAATGGGAGCATAGACAGACTGACAGACAGAAGTTACCACTGATACTCATTGACTATGTCAGTTATTTTTTATTGAAATTATTTTGGACTGACATTTCTGAAGTGGAGTTCACAATGTTGGATTATAAACATCCGTAAACATGAAAAATATATCAACTGTCTCCATTATCGGCTTCATATTGAACATGATTTAATCCCAACTAGGAGTACAAACGTTTGGAGGCTCAACGCAACTGCAATACACCGAACCTGCAACTATGAGTATAGTAAATATGGATAGTACGGTCCATTTCAACCACAAAACAATAGCTCAATATATACACAAGAAACCGAGTGTTCCTATTACTAATTTCCCCCTTTCTTAGATGTCAATGTTATTGTTTGTGTGTAGTTTTATAAAAAAAACACACATAAATCGATCGTTTTGGGGTCAAATGTTTCAACCTGGTAGACACAATTTTCAATGGTTGCCGATGTTTTCATTTGAATGTTTTGCTTTTATACGCCATTTCAATCAACGTTCTTACGCAAGAGGCATCATCAAAGTATGTAAATCTGCCAGTGTACAAGAAACCTCGTTAAAAAGGTCGCAACATATCTAAACTTACCAAATAACAACAACGTCACACCGCACAAAAATCGCTTCACATCGAATCCATCGATTCACAAAACACGATTTCCGTTTGGAGTACAATAACTTTCGACTACTGTGTTTATCGAATAGTGGTGTTGGTCAAATTAATATAATTGCCACCGCTTTATTTTATTTTTTGGAATAAAAGGAAGATATGTCGAATGATACAGGAAGATATTTTCATGAAGCAAACATATTGTCGTTACATCGTTGAAATTTTCCACCAGCACTGGAGTCGCTAATATTATAAAAAAAATAATTAAAAAATACGATACCCCACACCCACACCCCACACCCAACCCACATTATCTATATAGTACATGGTGCGTATCTTTGTTGACCAAGTTGGCCAACCTCGTTTCGAAGTCTGTATCTTTGTCAAATTACCGAATTGATTCAAATCCTTTACACCGTTCGTTAAGTAGAGGGGCGTCCGTGGCCGAGTGGTTAACGTCTCTGACTTGAAATCACTTGCCCCTCACCGCTGTAGGTTCGATCCCTCATGGGCCTAGGAATCTTTATGTTAGGAAGCTATCCAGCTGGCTTGCGGAACGTCGGTGGTTCTACCCAGGTGCCCGCCCGTGCACGAAAATTGCCCGGAGGGCACCTGGGGTCTTCCTCCACCAATGGAAGCTGGAAAGTCGCCATATGACCTTAGCTGTTGGTGCGACTATAAAATCCAATTCCAATTCAATCGTTAAGTGTGATTCCCATTTAGCACTGTGTCGTCAGTGGCACAAGCACCAAGTACACATTTCGTGTCATGTAAGCCTGGAATAATAAAGTAAGTTGTTCTTACACCCGGGTCAATTATAACACTAGCACTTCATACAATTACGAGCCTTTAAGTAAGTCATATACAAGCGTCCAAAGGTGCCATTTAGCTGCGTTGTGTTGTGGTCGTATACGCCATGATGTCATAAAATATTCAAATCCTTCCTGTGCACGGCCTTCCTGCACACAAATCCAACCCAGTATGTTGTAAGCGGTCTCACGGTGTCCAAGATTTCGGTCAGACTTAAGCACCCATTTTAGTTTATCAACGGCGTCTTGTTTTTGTATGGGTTTATTCAATTTGGAGTTCACCAGGTATTTGAGAAAGTATAAGTATGTTTTGCCGTCAATGACAACGCTGTCAAACCAACTGTCTGTTGTTTTATGCCGAGATCCCGCAGGTGTATCCACAGACCGGTACGTCTCGTAATGGAGAGGCGCTGGAGTGATGGACCTTTCGGATGGAAGAAACGTCACATATGTTGCTATATTTGACATTATTTTAAAGGCACTTTCTGAGTGCAGTTCATTTCTCAAACATTGGTAAAATTCATCGTTTATTAAGACACTTCTGTAACACGGACAGTATGAACAAGCATATGGTTTGATATCCGATTCTACCTCTTGAAGTCGTTTGACACAAGTTTCATATTGACCAAGTCTATACAGGACGGTTGCAAGTACAAGTCTTGAGGACGTCAGATCACTGTAACGCCCTTGTCGGAAATGGTAATCACTTATTTGCAACAGTTGTCGTATTAAACGTTCACCACGAACACAGAAAGCAAGTGAAGCTAGACTTTGTGCTAATTGTGCATGTACTTGCGGAATCAAGTATGACATTGTTTCCTGTGTTTGTTGCTCCGTGTGTGCGGTTACTCTCTCTGTTTTTTTAAGCATTGATAAAAGTTCTAGGTAACATATAGGACTAAGGGGCCTATTATTTTGACATGTCTTGTACACTATGAGAAAACTAAATACGTCATTTAGGATAAGATGATTTTTTAAACCGAATCTATTTTTAATTGCTGGCTCGTATTCAATTTTATCTAACTTCATGTTTTCTTCGTGCGTCAGTAAATATCCGATGCCGTCACACTTCAGTCGGAAACAAAGGTGTTTTCCACTAATAATTAGGATTATCAACAAAAAAAGCACATTAGATCTGAGATTAACATGTACTGCTCTGTCGAACATGTTCTTGCTTTTTATGAAATAGTTCGGACAATTTCCATCACGCACACAAGTTAGCAAAACACATAAACATATTCTCACGCAATGAAGTAAGTTATCAGATCTCCATATCTCCGCCCTTGTATTCTCCATCGCGTAAAACAGACATGTCTTACAATGATACGAACTGATACACTTTCCAACTATTGTTTCAATTAAATCTTTCTTTATCATTTTAAGAAGGATGTAACACTTGTGTTGCACGGGATTAAGGCTAAACATCAGTTCTCTCTCTTGATGCGAGAAGGAAAGTCTCCATTCTAGATGTTGCTCAGCACTAGCTGGATGTCCCACGCCAACAAATAAACAGCCACACTTGCTCATTTTGTTCACAAGTTGTCTTGATGGCCACGTGTATTGTCGATGTCGTCCTATCCATTCACTAGCAAATTCCGGTATTGATTCGCACTTGTTTGCTAAGACGAAGTCTGTTGGCAAATGTGGGTCGTTATTTGTATCTGCTGGCCCATTTCGTTCGTGAATAAAGTCAGCATGTTCGATAACATGTTTCATAAACATTCTTCCAGTATTATCACACTGAAATATCGAGGGTATGGCACAATTACCCATCCTGCTACGTGGTACGCCATCAAACACAGCTTGAAGCTTGACATACCCAGGACGAGTATGAACATCGCGGACCATGAGTAAACAGAGACCATCACGAGCTCTGGGGTTATTTTCTATCACTGGAAATCTTTCGTCACACATTACTATATCATTATCAGAGTGTAGTCCATCTGTTGTTGTTCCTTCACAGTAACTGCCGAAAATAAAACAGGAGAAGTTTTTTTTCTTCATATTGTGCGTCAATGTAATAATAATCTCACGCGTAATCCCGACAGTCTTGTGTAACTGTCTCATCTCCTCTGACGCACCAACTATCTCTAGAATGTTATGCAGACGGAGGGACAAGTTACGGTCTTTGATGTAGTCACCCGTATCTGTATCTGAAATAATAATTTATAAAGTACGTGTATTGTATGTACGGTAACGCAAGTGTCCATTGTGAGAACGATATTGTTCATTGTCTGTACGATAATGGCAAGTGTCCATTGTGAGAACAATAGTGTGCACTGTGTGTAAGATAACGGCAAGTGTCCATTGTGAGAACGATATTGTGCATTTTATGTACGATAACGGAAAGTCTCCATTGTGAGAACGATATTATTCATTGTATGTACTATAACGGCAAGTTTTCATTGTGAGAACGATATTGTGCATTGTGTGTACGATAACGGCAAGTTTCCATTGTGAGAACGATATTGTGCATTGTGTTTACGATAAAGGCAAGTTTCCACTGTGTGAACGATATTGTGCATTGTATGTACGATAGTGGGAGAACAATATTGTGCAAATTTGAACTATAATGACAAGTTTCCATTGTGAGAACGATATTGTGCATTGTGCGACGATAACGGCAGGTTTCCACTGTGAGAACGATATTGTGCATTGTATGTACGATAACGACAAGTTTCCATTGTGAGAACGATATTGTGTATTGTTAGTACGATAACGGCAAGTTTCCACTGTGAGAACAATATTGTGCATTGTGTGTACGATAACGGCACGTTTCTGTGAGAACGATATTGTGCATCGTATGTACGATAATGGCAAGTTTCCGTTGTGAGAACGATATTGTGCATTGTGTGTACGATAACGGCAAGTTTCCACCGTGAGAACGATATTGTGCATCGTATGAACGATAACGGTAAATGTCCATTTTGAGAACAATATTGTGCAAGTGTGAACGATATCTACAAGTTTCCATTTTCAGAACGATATTGTGCATTGTATGTACGATAACGGCAAGTTTCCATTCTGAGAACGATATTGTGCATTTTTAGTACGATAACGGCACGTGCCCATTGTGAGAACGATATCGTGTATTGTATGTACGATAACGGCAAGTGCCCATTGTGAGAACGATATTGTGTATTGTATGTACGATAACGGCAAGTGCCCATTGTGAGAACGATATTCTGCATTGCATGTACAATAAAGGCAAGTGCTCATTGTGAGAACGATATTGTGCATAAAAGGCTCTGGGTATTGTTTAACCACTCATAGGATATTTTGTCTGCTTTTTAATTTAGTCTTTTGGCTGTTACTTGTGATATGCAGGCTTCATAACCGCTGCTCCCAACTAAATTCCATTTTGTTTATTTCGCTCTTCGGGGCGTAGTATTTTGTTAGATACTGGGACCATACGCCGCTGGACTTGTGGGAGGAAAATCTTTATTTCCACCGCCATATGTATGCCATCTTTGGGATGGTTAAAATTATTTACTATGATTTTATGAATATTGAGTTCTGCTCAACCCGGTGATAGAGGGCGTGAGCGGTAGCTAGCATATTTCACTACCGTTCATGAACAGTCTCAATCAAACCGAGACTGCAATATGTTGTATGTGTCGTGTTCGGCCGTTTCCAAAGGTCCATTATCATACTCTTGTGTATGTATGATAACGGCAAGTGCCCATTCTGAGAACGATATTGTACATTGTGTGTACGATAACGGCACGTGTCCATTGCGAGAACGATATTGTGCATTGTATGTACGATAACGGCATGTGTCTATTGTGAGAACGATATAGTGCATTGTATGTACGATAACGGCAAGTGTCCATTGTGATAACGATATTGTGCATTGTATGTACCATAACGGCAAACGTCAAGTGTCCATTGTGAAAAAGATATTGTGCATTATATGTACGATAACGGCAATGTCAAGTGTCCATTGTGAGAACGATACTGTATATTGTATGTACGATAACGGCAAATTTCATTGTGAGAACGATAGTGTGCATTGTATGTACGATAACGGAAAGTGTCCATTGTGAGAACGATGCTGTGCATTGTATGTACGATAACAGCAACGGCAAGTTTCCATTGTAAGAACGATATTGTGCATTGTATGTACGATAACGGCAACGGCAAGTTTCCATTGTGAGAACGATATTGTGCATTGTATGTACGATAACGGCAACGTCAAGTTTCCATTGTGAGAACGATATTGTGCATTGTATGTACGATGACGGCAAGTGTCCATTATGAGAACGACACTGTACACTGCGTGTATGATAACGGCAAGTACAAATGGTAACAAGAGGCCCAAGAGAGCCTATAGACGCTCTACTTTGTAAAGATGTCATATTTAGCCTTTTCCTATATAAACGTTGGGTCCTCACGGCGGTCATTTTGATTATTGCAAGAAAACAAAAAAACAAACTTAATAGACGCCACCCATTGTGATAAACAAAATCCTTCATAAGATTTCATATTTAACCTTTTCCTATATAACTCTATGTAAACCTTGGGTCACCATGGCAAACATTTTGATTATTCGACGTTACAAAAAACACAAATTTGATAGAGGCCAACCCAAGGAACATGTATATGATATTTCACTGGAATGGATTAAGTGGTTTCGGAGGAGATGTCGTTCGAAATCTCTTTAAATTTGACCATTTTGGATGATGACGGCCGCGAAAAACACAAATCTGAGGAGGACTATCCCAAAGATCATTGTGATTAAGTTTCATCAAAATCCTTCAACCGGTTTCAGAGAAGATGTCATTTTTAGCCTTTTGCTATATAACTCTATATAAACTTTGGGTTGACGTGGTGGCCATTTTGATTATTCGACAATAACGAAAAACACAAATTTGATAGAGGCCAACCCAAGGAACATGTTTATGATATTTCACAAGAATGAAATAAGTGGTTTCGAGGAGATGTCGTTTGAAATTTCCTTAAATTTGACCTAATTTTAGCCATGGTTGCCATCTTGGATGACTGCCGGCCGCAAAAAATACGAATCTGAGGGGAACTATCCCAAAGATCATTGTGATTAAGTTTCATCAAAATCCTTCAAGCGGTTTCAGAGAAAATGTCCATTTCAACTTTTTCCTATATAACTCTATGTAAACTTTGGGTCGCCGTGGTGGTCATTTTGATTATTCGACGATAACGAAAAACACAAACTTGATAAAGGCCAACCCAAGGAACATGTATATGATATTTCACAAGAATGGAATATGTGGTTTTGGAGGAGATGTCGTTTGAAATTTCCTTAAATTTGACCTAGTTTTAGCCATGATGGCCATCTTGGATGACTGGCAGCCGCAAAAAACACAAATCTGAGAAATACTATTCCAAAGATCGTTTTGATTTAAGTTTCATCAAAATCCTTCAAGCGGTTTCAGAGAAGATGTCATTTTTAACGTTTTCCTATATAACTCTATGTAAACGTTGGGTCGGTGTGGCGGCCATTTTGATTATTCGACGATAATGAAAAACACAAACATGATAGAGGCCAACCCAAGCAACATATTTATGGTATTTCACAATAATGGAATAAGTGGTTTCGGAGATGTCGTTTGAAATTTCCTTAAATTTGACATAGTTTTAGCCATGGTGGCCATCTTGGATAACTGGCGGCCATGGAAAACACAAATCTGAGAAGGGCCCTCCAAAGTAACATTGTGATGAAGTTTCATCAAAATCCTTCAAACGGTTTCAGTGGAGATAGGCCAGTAGAGCTAAAAACGATACTGTAAATTGTATGTACGATAACAACTTTATCTTTTACATTTCCAAATTTAAAACTGCACAGTTTATTATGCTTTACAGAGTTTAATTTCCTAGTGCATGTAGTGGAATATAAAATAATATCAGGTGGTCATAGGACTATTTTGTTCAGTATTCTTGTTGTTTTTAAAACAATACTCTTAAACAACGCAGTCTCTGTCGACGTCGCGTCATTGAAACCATACATTGATACATAATAATAATAATAATTCGAAAAGATGGCATGGTACCGCATTAACTATATAATGGTACATTACTTTAGTTAGCTTTAGGTTAATGTTGTTCTGTCTCACACTCTCATTCACTCTCTCTCACTCTCTATTTGCGTGCGTGCGTGCGAGCGTGTGTGCGTGCGTGCTTGGTTCTACGGTTTAAAGTACCTCCGCCTATGCGCCAAGAGAAGAACTTCTCAATGACACGGCACATAAGAGTGATACTGTTGTTTACAGCCCCACACAGTAGGAAACATACGTCAATGTCAATAAATACTGAAAAGGGGATCCCTTGGAAGCAAGAAACACAAACAAGAGAGAAAAAGTAGCAGACTCGGTACTTTTTTATGGAATTACACGACCAAAAAACAGAAACTTTTACTGAGTATTGAAATTTTCCATTCAGTTTTGGAGCGGCGTTTGCACTCGCGAAATGGCGAACATACGTATTACTATATCCCTTGTAGGAGGATATATAACAATTGACACGTATTACCTGCTACTCCTTGTTTATTATCTCTCTGCCTGCCATCTCCAGTACAATTCTTGTCATTTTCCGAGTCGCCTTGTCTTTCATTGTTCCGGTCATCTCTTTGCACTCGTCTATCATTCATTGTTTCTTCTTGTCGTCCATTATTCCCCTGACCAGTTCTCAGCGGGCCACTCTTATCTCTAATCGATTGATTATGCCTATCATTTTGTCCCGTATTATCTCGTCTATATAAAATGTCATAGTCACTTGTATTAGTTCTATCAGTGTTGCATGTGTTAGGTCTACCCTTGAATTCATCATGACTGCTTGTATCGTCAGTAGTTCTGTCACCTTTCCTTGTTATTTCTATTTCCTTTCTCGTAACCTTTTTCATTAGCCTGATTTGCTGAAAAACAAGGCATTGTGTCACAATTAATAAATCAATCAAACGTTATTGTTTTCAGATTAATTCCATCATCAATTTAATGTTTCCTAATTCAATTGCGTTATCATTTTCCAATCACGTTACAATATTTACAAACATAACACATACAATTGAGTCTGTCAAATAGGGTAACGGTAGGTGAGCTTGTATCGGAGAAAGATAAAATTTCCTTATAATGATATACATATATTTTGTTGTATATGCTCTATGGTCATATCGAAGGTGCCTAATGGTCACCTCACGCCCGTTATTTTAATTATTAAATAATGCTAATAAAAGTTTAATTGTTAATTTCACATAATCAAGGTATCATGAGTAGTCTATATGCAGATCCTACATGCAACTAATACAGTGCTCTTTGCGGTCATAACAATCGGTAATATATTGAATTGGCACTTTACTTGTCATCTTAGTCTCGTACGTGTAGACCTCTACTTACCGGAATTAACGAATCGCCAACACTCACATCCAACGAACTCTCAAATGCTTTATTCTGTTCTGCCATCCTGTAACCGCAACGTAACAATACGTAAAGAAACAATCTCGGTTGATTAAGTGATAGGGCGAACGGATTTACGGGAATGTACATCCACGTAAAGTCCCGCTGAGTTTTCCATACAAGTAAAAGGTGTATAAACATGAAAGCATCTTTGCAGATATGTGCTGTAAATTTTCCTCTAAAAGCTAACCATTCTACTATTTATAAACGTATATTAAACGTAAAAATGGTTTACTAAATCTTGCTAAGAGATAACTAATGCAGCCGAAGGAAATATACTTCACAGAAGTATTGCAATTTAAGGTTCATGTATATTCTTTGGAAATCACATTGTATTATATAGGGATTTCGCCAAATTCTAGAACTAACATGTATCTGAGTATTTTTTACACAAAACTTTCAAAACAAAATATTTACATACCAATCTAGGTAGTAGGGATAACATACCATAAATTAAATCCATATACTGTTTATAAAATCGCATTTTATCTTTCTTAATTTTCCTTTGTTGTGAATATACCAACACAGGTACAAACTGTCCATTGTACAGTCATAGGTGAATGCACATTTAGAGAAAGATTAGTGTGTTGACAACAAAGGAATAATGGAAAAGTGACTGAAACAAAGTTAGTTTAAACAAGTTATCCTGCAATTATTCCACTAATTTTTATCCCTACTACCTAGATTGGTATATAAAGAGCTCATATTGCAAATGTTGTGTAGAAATAATTAGAAATGTTTCAGTTCTAGGATTTCGCACATTCGTTATATAATTCAATGTGATTCAATGTGATTTACAAGAACTTAGCTTGACAATGAATATGATTAATTAATATAAGTAGATTATGATGCAGCGGTGAACATGGAAGCTGGCATACCTGCCGACTGCTTTACAAACGTGCTTGTGGTGTGACCAATCATCACGTTGACATTGCTGGCTACAGTACGGCAGCTTGCACTGGCTGCATCGGGAGGAACCTGGTTTACCACACATCGAGCAATCTTGTTTTACAGCTGCCATCTTTAGATCTTGAAATATAAAAAAAAATATAAAAAAATGTAAGAATGGACTTACACGAATGAAGTGTGATTATCACAAAGAATCTCATTTAATAGCCATTCCACATTGAGAGACGTTCTAAAGCATTTTGAGAGCACATTAACTCAATTACCCTTTTAAGTATATCTCTGATTATGTTTGATTGTCATTAAGGTACGATTATAGTTGCAGAGTAGTCAGTCTAGTTGCCTAGTTTTAAATAGTACAGTGTATGGTTATATATGTATGTAAGTTTAGTATAATGTTCAGTGCAGTTATCCAGTTAGCAGATACAGCGTTTTGTTTTACCACCGTTTAGTTGTCTCTTACACATGGCTGCATGCAAATCTTTGTATAATTATCTAATTATCACGTATACAGCGTATGGCTATCTCTCAGTAACGCTTAGTATTTTTGTTCGTGGCGCCTGTTTCAGCTAAAGTTTTTTTTTTTGGCTTTTCAAACAAAATGCATCTAGTCACTAAATAAGTTGTATATCAGTGAAACAGATATTTTAGTGGTAATTTATAAATATTGCATCCATGTTAGGGTGTCAATCTGAAGAAAATAATGTCGACCGAATGAATTAGTGGTGTTTTATGTATTAACATTGTAGTACCTTTGACGCATAGGATCAAAGACAAGATGTGTTTGACCGTTAACGGTGCAAAGCAGGGTATACATTCTGGTAGTTGCTCACCTTGTAATAAATATGAATGAGTATATCGTGTATGCCCTATCCTGCATCGGGCTAGGACAATTTCTTCTCGACGATTGGGTCTACTAGAAGAACGCCATTCTCCGAGTAACGGTTTAATTGAATGGAGTTTATTGTTAACTGACAAATCCCAAGCGGCTTGCCAAGAAGTACGAAAATATGTGTTAATACAACTTTTAAAATCAGTATAAGGTAATTTGACATTAGATATATGTAAATATAATGCTGCTTTAGCAGCACTATCAGCTATATCATTACCACGTATTCATACATGGTTTGGAAGCCAGCAGAAAATAATAACATTATCAACTATAAGAAAATTATACTGTTCTAAAAGTTGAAGCACAACTGGGTTATCATGTTTCATATTACCCATAGAGCCATCAATCCAATGCTTTGACATATAGCATATAGGTAGAACCCCATACTTTCCCGACGAGGTATCTGAAGACACCACGCAATGTCCGTGTCAGCTAGAAATGTGTCCATGGGACAAGAATGCCTCCACTGAAAACAATCAGCGAAAACGTAAAATTTGACCAAAAAAGGCCGTAACTCCGGTAAAACAAGGTTGCTTTTGACGCCGAATCGATATGCACATCTTGACCTCATAGGTAAGCATCCTGTAAAATTTTGAAGGAGGAGATATACACAAAAACTTTTCGGGACGGACGGACACTCGGACGGACTAAAGCTATATGCCCCTCACCATTCAGTGGTGGTGACATAACACCCGCCGTACTACTTTTGACCGACATACACGTATTACCCATGCCATAATATATTTTAGCGATATTTACCTCCATTAGCGGTGTGTTGATTTAAAGGTCCCGGATTTGCCTCGATGCCAGCCATAAGAAGAAGCAGTCCAATGCATGTGACCGCCGCGACCGTCTTCAGGCATTCGTTGTTGTTTACATATATCCTAATAAGAAGAAGGACAGGGAGTCCCGACCCATGTCGGAATGTGCCTATACGACAACGGTACGTTCCTATGGCAACGCCCATTCTGTAAAATATAAAATAATTTAAAGTTAGAATATTCGTTTGGCTGACTTTTAATACGAAAGAATTAGATATATTTATGTGTTAAGCTAATTTACATAAACCCTTAATGGTTTATTCTCTTGTTTCTTTGGCTCCTGAGAAGTCATTGAGATCTTGCTTAAGTTTGTGGTTTTCTGTGCTTTTATTTATTTATATTCATATACACGTGATCATCTTTGCATTATACTTATATTGCCTAATAGTGCTGCCTAGTTTGTTACAGGTGATTTCTTTATCTACAGTGCCCCATTTTTATTGGGATGACAATAGGATAGGGTGAGGCTTGGTACATTCTAGAACCAGGTTTAAACCCACAACGGCTTGTTTTTTTTCACTGACCGTTCGGAGGCGGAAGCCCTATTGTCAACCGTTTTATGTTTTTTGATGGCACGTACGTTGCCTCTTATTTATCATATTTGTAATTGTTATGTATTTCGATTCATGTTTTAAAGCGTCTCCGTGGCCGAATGGTTAACGACGTTGCGTTGTAAACTCGCCTCTCACCGCTGCGGGTTCGAATCCCACTTGGAGCTCGACTCGTAATGTAGTGTCGATTCTTACGGATGGCGGGAGGTCTATAGTACTGGTTCTACACAGGAAAAGTGGATGTTCTGACTCCACCACAAAATATCGACCGCCATATATAACCTTACATGTGTTGAAAATTACGTAAAACACCATACAAACAAACGATTCATGTTTTTGGTTCACTGTGGTCCTTGAATGCTACATTTACTGTTAAACATATATATCTACTTTTAAATAGGAAATATGTCAATGGGATACGCATGTCCTCTTAAATGTGACCATGGGACACGCATTTCCACTTTAGCGCCGCCAGTCAAATATAATAAAACAAGTTAAAATTACTAAGTGAAAAAAATGAGGTCAATGACATTGCTATTGATATGCTTGTGTTAAGAACATCCTGCGGTCATATGTAAACATGTATTAAGTTTGAATGCTAAACGGCTTCATTTGTCTAAGAAATGGAATACGTTAATGTAAACACTTTTCTTCTTCGTTCGTACGTACGTGTGGCTGGGTGGTCGGACGGAGCGGTGGACGAACACTAGTAACACTATATGCCCGCTTCACATTCGTGGCGAAGCATACAAATAAATCCGCGAAGCAGGAATCTTTTAGTAAGATAATACGTTGTGAAACAAGGCATGAACAACATACATACATGTATAAACGACCTTAATGTTATTAACAATAAATGCTGCTGACTTTTGTCATTTGGACAATTTACACACCAGACTATCGTAAACAATACATGAAGATCCAATAGTGGTGCGAATGCTGTACTGATAACTGCAAGTGCAAATAGGCAGAAAATGAGTATTTTGGGGGAATGCATGACAAAGTTACAGTGCTTGTTAAACAGGGATATCGAATGATGAGTATAACATTATACATCTTTAACGGATCAATCAGATCCCTCTGTCCATGAGTCAAAGTGCAAAAAAGAGAAAAAAAAGTGTACTGTAGAAATCACGGTACCCAACCGCAACATCAGCATATGTCCGTACTGCACCACAAAGAGCAAATTAAATATGCAACTGCCAATGAAAAGGACAATACACAACACAATGAGTGGTGAAGACATGGTTATCGATTTGGAACGGTCAGAATACTTAGTCATGCTATCTTGCATGCATGCTACTTTGATAGCTCTAGTATGTATTAATACTCCATAGTCACTTGTATATATTATAGTTATTGGTAGTTAGAATAGAATGTATTGTTTCTAACCCAATACCATAACGTGTATTACTTCTGTTTTGTTTACGTACGTACATTGTTCTTTGTAGATATACTGAAGTGGGTATTTTAATTTAGACAGTAATGTTAAATAATGTTCAACCTGTTAAATAACACTCTAACATATACAGTTCGATAAAGGTATAATTACTCTAGATAGCGTATTAGTACATACGAGTTCCAGTTTTAGATCAGATGTCTGATCTCTTTAAATAGAATGCAGACATGTGTCTATATGGAAAATGTTTAAGTTTTGGTCTGGTATTAGATTGCGCCAAGTGACCATTCATGACCAATCAAATGCAATCCATTACTGTGGATTAAATACCAGAATCGACTGCCATTATGTAAATTGATAATATATGTATTTAGAATGTTTTTGATATCAACTGTAAGCGCCAACGTCTTTCAACTTTCAAAGAGATTAACAACAAAGACATTTAACTGCACACACACACACACACGCACGCACGCACACACACACACACGATACAATTGTATATGCAATCACCTATATGTCCTCTCTGCTACATATCTTACAAAAACGTCCCTATGCATATAATTGGTTTTAAGACAATTCAATTAGGTTGATCAAGTATACTGCGTGAAATAAATCAAGAAAGTTGATTTATATATTTACATATGGTAATAGTAAATTTAAAGTTCAGTTATAGGAGTATATACATTATGAAATCCCGTGTTGTTTATATACACCCGCTTTCACAAAGTGAGGTGGGGGCTATATAGGAATCACGATGTCCGTAATCTCCCGTGGCGTTCAGTCAAGTTACACATTTGTCCGGTCGCGTAACACATTTTTAATATTACTTGCATTCCTCAAACTGTTTTGAATGGGAGTGTTCCCAAACTTCATATACACATAATAACTGGTGACAAACAAATATTTTAGACATTTCTTTTTTGAATTTGCCCATCCTCATCGGATATATCAAAAGAGCGCGGGTAATCATAATTTTCAGTGACAGTTCTATTGTAATTTTTTAAATACCTAAATTGTTTATAGTACAATTTGTCGGTATAACTCACGCGTCAAATTTCAAAACTGTAGGTCATGTACTTTGTGGAATAGGGATGTACATTCAACAATTTAACCAAAACATGTTAAACAGAACAGGGGCATACTTATAGTTATGAACATGTGTGCTAAGTCACAAAGGTGTCGGTCCATTTTCTTATCCTACTACTACTACTTTTGGCTACTGCTACTATTACTACTACTACCTACTACTATTACTATTACTACTACTACGACTGCTGCTGCTACTCCTACAACTGCTGCTGCTTTTGATACTACTACTACTTCTACAACCGCTTCCACTACTGCCAGTATTTAATACTACTACTACTACTACTACTACTACTACTACTACTGCTGTTGCTGCTGCTGCTTCTGCTGCTGCTACTACTACTACTACTACTACTACTATTATTGTTGTTGTTTTTGTTACTGTTTCTATTTACTACTTCATCTACAACTGCTACCATTACTGTCACTACTTACTACTGCTGGCAAGCTATCATTGCTGTTGCTGCTGGCAATTTTAGTACCGGCGCTATTTCTGTTGCCTTTGCTCCTACTAATTATGTTAGTCTTTTGATGCAGTTTCTTTTGCTTTAGTTTCTGTTTTTTTCTACAATATATAAATACACGCCGAGTATTTTACTGCTGATGCTACTATGGATGTGTGGACTTTGTAACTTTTTCCACTCCACTGCTGATCCTGCTGGTTATTTTAGTACTGGCGCATTTTCTGTTGCCTTTGCTCCTACTACTTATGTTAGTCTCTTGATGTTTATTTTGCTTCTGTTTTTGTTTTTTCTACAATATATAACCACACGCCGAGTATTCTACTGCTGATGCTACTACGGGTGTGTGGACATTGCAACTTTCTCCAGTAAGAGTTTAATGCCTGCAGTTATTCTTGCACTTGTTTCTATTTTGTTACAAGTAGAGCTTGTTACTTGATAGTAATACTTAGTTTATAGTTTTCAGAAACTTGGGTCAATAGGTGTATAAATTAATTAGTCTCCTGGAATACCAAATATAAATAACTACTCTGAATTCCTTTGTCGCTTTTATGTAATTTTCCAAACAAGTCATGACCAGAATTAGGCAGAGAAACATCAAAGACACAGCTATATGATACGTCAAATGACTACTTAGCCGTTGATGTATTTTTAGCCACGGGATATATGTTAGTGGCTACAATCTTTCTCATCAGCACATTTGTTTCATTATATACCGAAGAAAACTGCAAACTGGCCGTGAAGGTTATACTAATTAAACAAGAGGACCTGTACGGCTCTACTGGCTCCATGGTGTCCGTAAGGAATATCAATCTCACTGATAAACATCTTCTGACAAATTTGATGGTATAAAACGATATAATTTAAACACTGCTCTGTTTAGTCTGATATGGCTAGTTTATGAATTTAGCTCAATTTGGGGTTGTGGGTGAGATTGAGGGTGAAATGAGGGATGCATGAGAGTCAGGTTGCTGGTTTTCAAACGTGACCAAGCTTTTAATATTATTAACACTCTGAACAAGTTTGTTAAATATCAGATGGAAGATAAAGAAGTAGCTAACGTTACAAAGCAAGATATAGAATTTTTTCAATTAATCAAGTGCGCCAACTCTGCTGTTTTTAGTCTGATATGGGTAGTTTTTGCTTGTCCCATTTTCTTTTCTGGCCGAGATAATTTCATTAAAAAAAAATATTTAAACATATGTGTATGTGTTCGTATGTGAGGGAGGGTTGGGTGCCAGGTGGCTGGTTTCAACACTTGTCCGAGCTTTTATTGTTATTATATTTTTGAACAAGTTTAGCAAAGATCAAATGAAATGTTAATTAGTTACATATTTAAAAAGTAACATATAGCATGTTTTAATATATCAAGGGCCAAAATACTAATCGGCCAGTTGAGCTAAAATCTAACCATAAACCCGAAAACAAAAACAACAACAGCAACAACACTTAACCTTAATCCAACAAAAATACTTTTTAAAGAGTTTTTTCTTTAAGTACCACTATATACAAACGTTGGACCTTCAGGATTGGGCCAAATTTAACCCCAATTTAACAAATTATGTGGATTTGTTAGATTTTAACTATCAAGAAATTAAGTATTGTAAGTAAAAGAATAACAAAATAACAACAGATTATTATTTAAAGTGTTTACTTTTTATTTAAACCACTATATACAAATGTTGGACCCCAAGACTTGGGCCAGATTTTACCCCAGGTTACATTTCGTCGATTTGCTAGATTTTCCTGCACCAAGGGAAATAACTCATAGTTGATATCGGCTTGAATGAGTTTTTTTCAGTTTTATTAAAATAGAATAGAGTTCCGTATTGTGACCTAAGCTTGCATTTTAACAACAAGAGGTCAATGACCTTGAAGTCTACTGATAGGTTTTTGATAGCTAGATCAGCATTCCTGTGAAGTTTCATGAAAATCCGTAAAGTAGTTTCAGAGGAGTAGTCGCTACAAGGTTTCATTATATAACTCTATGTAAACAAAGATGGCCGCTGGCGGCCATGTTTAACGTCAAATCAAAATAATTTTTGACAGGGATCAACATCACGTCATACTGATCATTTTAGAAAAAGTCCCATATCAATATCACCTATAGTTTTCAAGAAGTAGTCACTACAAACTTGTATTTTGAAAATCAATTTTTAGCCGTGGCGGCCATCTTGAATATCCGACAGACCTGAAATGTAGCTAGGATCAATTAGACATCAAGAGCAACATTCCTGTGAAGTTTCATGAACATCCGTCAAGTAGTTTCAGAGGAGTAGTCGCTACAAGTTTTTACTAGATAACTCTATGTAAACAAAGATGGCCGCTGACAGCCATGTTTAATATCGAATCAAAACTATTTTCGACAAGAACCAACATCATGTCATGCTGATCATTTTAAAAAAAGTCCCATATCAATATCACTTAGAGTTTTCAAGAAGTAGTCGCTACAAAATAGTTTTTTAAAAATCTATTTTAAGATTTAGCGGCCATCTTGGATTTTACATCAACATGATTTTTTGCTAGGATCAACTAGACTTCATGGGCAACATTTCTGTAAAGTTTCATGAAAATCCATTCAGTAGTTTCAGAGGAGTAGTCGCTACAAAAAAAGTTTACGGACAGACGGACAGACAGACGGACGACGGACACCGCACCACGGCATAAGCTCTGCTGATCTCTGATCAGTAGAGCTAACGAGGAAAAAATAGAATAGCATATTTCTCTGAATCAAGAGCCATTTCTCCAGTGTTACTGGTTCGATCTTTTGTGCTTTACACCAGCTCCAGAGAACGATTTTTAGTAGCTGAATTTTCGAACTTGTCCGATACGAGCTGGTCAACGTTGATAAAGATCAAATACAAGATGAAGGTCTTATCTATGAGATGCCATACGTGACTATTATGTGTCAGAGAAATATATATGTTGTAGCATAAATGCTTATGTTATATATTGTGTCAGTGAAATATGTTGTAGCATAACTACAGATGTTGTATATTGTGTCAGAGAAATATATATGTTTAAGAATACATATTTATGTTGCATATTATGTCAGAGAAATATATATGTTGTAGCATAAATATATATGTTGTAACATTGTAATATAAATATATATGATGTAACATAAATATATATATTGTAACATACATACATAAATATATATGGTGTAGCACACATACATAAATATATATGGTTAACATTAAATAGACTTGTCATACTGCAAAGAAAATTCTCAGGATTTCATTGGTCAATGCGCCGTAGACATGAGCCCATGTCTACGTCTCGAGACGTGAACATAGGACGAATTCCCCGTAGGTACGCCATTACTCAAATACACAAAAACAAAATGGCGACGTTAACGTTGTCGATTCGTTTTGGAAACCGCCGATTGTTTCCTTCCTATCGCTTTTCTGCGCTTTCCATTGTGAGTAAAAGTCTGAAATAATCGTAAGTGTATTTGTTTTGGCAATTTTACAGATAATAAAACATTAACATAGTGACAAAATACGTTTATTTTATTAAAAAATCCGCCAAATTTAACGACGTTAGAGCGATGACATCACGAAAGTAAACAACGTCTATTTAGAGGCACGTTACGGGGAAATTGGTGCAATATAAATGAAATCGTGTTTTTGGCTTTTTTTTCTGAAATAAATGGTTAAAACTTTGAAGTATGACAAATTCGTTATTAGGATTCTTGACAGGGAACATGGGCTCACATTCCCTGCCTGGAAATATATATTCCCCATCGCCTAACGAATATAATTTCCAGGCAGGGAATGTGAGCCCATGTCCCCTGTCAAGAATCCTAATAACTAATAATGTTTATATATAATCGTGCCAATTTTGGAAACGATCGGAGAAAAATGAAGTATCGTGTTCATGAGGCAAAATATTATATATTTAAGAAAATCAGAATGTCAGGACCATGTGTTACATGTAAGATCTGTCTGGCTTTCGAACTCGTCCGATCTTTCATTGATAACAATCTGTTCAAGTTTTTGGGGGGAAAAGGTGGGATATGAAGGCTCTATCGTGTTAACCAGGCAAACGTTGCCGGATCGACGGACGACGGACAACTCGCCATCCCATAAGCTCTACCGGTCTTCGACCATTAGAGCTAAAACAGCATGAATATTTAAGAGTAGCAGTAGTAGTAGTAGTAGTAATAGTGTATTAGAAATAGTAATTGTAGTAGTAGTAGTAGAAGTGTTATTATTAGTATTAGTAGTATTAGAAGTAATAAAAATAGCAGAAATAGTAGTAGTAGTAGTAGTAGTAATAATAGTAATAGTAGTTGTAGTAGTAGTTGCAGCAGCAGCAGTAGTAGTAGTAATAGTGGTATCAATAACAGAAGAAGAAAAAGTAGTAATAGTACCAGTTCAGTAGTAGCAATACTAGTAGCAGTAATAGTAGTAGTAGTAGCAGCAGCAGTAGCAGTAGTAGTAGTAGTAGGAGTAGCAGAAGTAGTGATAGCAGATGTAGTAGTAGTAATAGTAGTAGTAATAGTAGTAGTAGTAGTAGTAGCAGCAGTTGTAGTAGTATCAAACATAGAAAGTAGCAGTAGTAGTAGTGGTAGTAGTAGGAGTAGCAGAAATAGTAGTAGTAGTAGTAGCAGCAGCAGTAGCAGTAGTAATAGTAGTAGTAGTAGTATCGATAATAGAAGAAGTAGTAGCAGTATTAGTATTAGTAGGAGTAATAGTAGTAGTAGTAGTAGTAGTAGCAGTAGTTGTAGTAAAGTAGTAGCAGTAGTAGTAGTAGTAGTAGCAACAACAGCAGCAGCAGAAGCAGCAGAGTAGTGGTAGTAGTAGTAGATAGCAACTCTGTAGAGCAGCAGCAAAATAAGTATTAATAGTATCAGAGAGTTTGAAACAGAATTTTGTGTCGACTTCTTTTAAGCCTCGTTTTCCATTAAATATTATACAATTATGGACTTTTCAGCTGTTATACATGATGTGATATGCACCAAAAAAATCATTATTGACCGAGGCGATAGCCGAGGTCAATAATGATTTTTTGGTACATATCAACATCATGTATAACAGCTGAAAAGTCCATAACTGTTTTATTATATAACCCTCAATTTACAATTATATAAAACCGGTCAATATCAAAAAAACAATTATATAAAACAGGTCAATATCAAAAAAACAGGTCAATATCAAAAAAACAGGTCAATATCGCTAGATATTTTTTCTAAAAAATTACTTTTTAGCCAATGAAAACGCGTCTATTTATAGGTTATATAATAATAGTAAATATTAGACCTAATTAAAACTTTTTAAACGGTTGAACAAAAGGTTTTGTTCTCGCTCCTTTTGTTCTCGCTTAGGTTTAAACTATCTCACAAACATGGCTGTCAATACGTCAAATATCGCAATATGTAAACTTCTCTCTGTGTTGTGGTTTGTGTTTACCATCACCATGACGATTTCATTCGATCAGTATTAAAAGAAAGCCAACACATACTGATATAACAATTAAATGACACGTCAACAATAATGTAAATATCTGCATAATGATATTGTTAAATTTAAATATTTTCTATAAAAATACTTACTTTATTTAGACCCAATATTAAACACCACACTAACTGGAGAATTTACAGCTTTCGTTTTATCATGGGGTATTTCCCAGATTCTATAAATAGAACATAATATACACACACAAGGGAGGTTAGTACGTTACGGTTATGGAATATCTGGGTAAAAGGGCATGGAATCAACAATCTGCCATGAAAAATATAATTATTATAATTATAATTACATGATTATTGGCCATATCTCTGTGTTGTATATGGGTTGTATATTGGCCGTATGTCTGTCATATATTGGCCGTATCTCTGTGTTGTATATTGGCCGTATATCTGTGTTGTATATTGGCCGTATCTCTGTGTTGTATATTGGCCGTATGTCTGTGTTGTATATTGGCCTTTTATCTGTGTGGTATATTGGCCGTATCTCTGTGTTGTATATTGACCGTATATCTGTGTTGTATATTGAACGTATGTATGTGTTGTATATTGGCCGTATAAATGTGTTGTATAGTGGCCCTATCTCTGCGTTGTATATTGGCCGTATCTCTGCGTTGGTCGTATATCTGTGTATACTGGCCGCATCTCTTGCTGTATACTGACCGTATATCTGTGTTGTGTATTGGCCATATATCTGTGTTGTATATATTGGCCGTATCTCTGTGTTGTTTATTGGCGGTATCTCTGTGTTATATATTGACCGTATATCTGTATTGTATATTGGCCGTGTGTATGTGTTGTATATTGGCCGTATATCTGTGTTGTATATTGGCCGTATGTATGTGTTGTATATTGGCCGTATATCCGGGTGTATATTGGCGGTAAATCTGTGTTGTATATTGGCCGTATATCTATGTTGTATATTGGCCGTATGTATGTGTTGTATATTGGCCGTATATCTGTGGTGTATATTGGCCGTAAATCTGTGTTGTATATTTGCCGTATTTCTCTACTGTATATTGGCCGTATATCTGTGCTGTATATCATGTATATTGGCCGTATCTCTGTGTTATATATTGGTCGAGTCTATGCGATGTATATTGGCCGTATATCTCTCTTTTACATTGACCGTATCCATGTGTTGTAGATCGGCCGTATAGTTGTTTGGGCATCGTACAACGGTGTGGTAACACTATGAAATTGAGCAATGAGTTCACTGCTTCAAATAGACACACACGTATATTGAGACTAAATTAGTTAGTTCACTTAATTACTTAAAGGAGGGTTTTGATACTGGTTTATAACCCAGGAAATGTTGGTGATCATATAAACCATCCAGCACATCTGAATCTGCAAGATACTCCCACCCTTCATGTAGAAGATCATAGGGAGGCGCAAGCCAAGGTCACATTGAGACAATTATTAAAATATAAAATATGCAGGTTAAAAACAGTAAACGCTCTGTATCTATTAGGAAAAGGGCGGAGGGAGCCTAGATTTGAACAAATTAAGGTTAAGACTCTCGTTGGTATTAAGCGGTAGTTCATTCCAGTATTGTATTGTTCTTGAAAAGAAAGAACTTTGATGGTATTTTGTACTGGTAAAGGGGATTACAAAATTGAGAATTAGAGGATGATGGTCAACGCACAGGATATTATATCGGTTGTTATAGAAGTGTCAGACAGGTCATTAAAACCTGACTACCCTGAGTCTATGATCTTCATATTATAGAAGGATGGGGATATTCTGCAGAATCAGAATTGACGTAAAAACTGACAGTTACCTTCAACATTTGTTTTGTTTTAATATGAAACCGTAACAATATCTTCGACTTCAGAGATATCGATTTCACTATCATCTTCACTATTTTCGTATATAACAGTCGCTAAAATGGCTAGTTTGTGTTTCCTTTAATTTTCGCTGTCTATTCTACAAATACAGTTCACAAACCTGAATTAAACAGAGATCGTTCCGCCATTATTATATTCGACTGGTTCTGTTTCGGCAAATAATATTTTCCCATTGCGCAGTTTAAATTTACTCAAAGAAAAGAAACCAGTCGAATATATCTAATGAGGAGATGTGTACAAGAACCATGTCCTTACCTCCAAGACCAAGATCACACTTAGAGGTCAAAGGTCAAATGAGTAAAAATCGTATCTCATCCATATAGAGTCGTGTCCTTACCTCGAAGATCAACATCACACTTAGAGGTCAAAGGTCAAATGAGTAAAAAGTTAAGAAGTTTGGTAACAGTCTGATACATTTATTGAAGTAAACGTAGAACTACAAGCAATAAAACTTAGATACATTGTTGTATTTTAAGTTGAAATCATAGTAATATCGAAATTTAAGGATGCCTGCCTCCAGCTTTGTTTTCAAAACTATTCTTTACTAGATTTTGAGTATGTATTTAACTAATGTTAACAAAGCGCGAAAATCCACGAAACTGTGCATTAATTGTGGACTTAACAATAAATACTGACGTAACGTAACACAAATGGACATAAATTAGATGCAAATCGTCAGCGTGCTTAATGTACCCGAACTGTACAGTTTCGAGAATGTTGAAAGTCTTATTTTAATTTCACGTGTTTTGATCAATGTTACGTTTAGAAAGATTAGCGTGTAAAATATAACATATTAATCTTGTATAAATCATATCTTCTATTGTACAATACCATTTTAACATTATCAACGAGCGTTTCATTTTAGACCCATTCTGGAGGCAAGTCCCATGTTAACAATAAACAATACTCAAACATTACGTAACACAATGTACACTATGAACATATTAAAGTATTAACAAGTATAAAAAAGAGAGAACAAATTAAACTTTAACAAGTAAACCCATACTTTACACACTATCTACACACTATATAATTACATGGTAAACGTTCAATGTGACGTGTTAACTGTAAAACAAAGCTGATAGCTGAGATTGAAGAAATAACCCGCCAAATTACACTACAAAACCGTGTATCAAAACTCTATCCAGGTGTTCAGGTCATATAATAATGTATATATGCCGATTAAAGGTAAATGTTTATTCATGGATTCTTAAAATACCCGTGATTGAATAATGAGTTGTTAACTTAATTCGACGTTCCAGTTTTAACCGTTTATATTGTGTCTATAGCATCTGGAATCTCAAAATAGTTAAGTTATATATATTCTCAAAATAGGTAAGTTATATATATATAGCTTATCGTCAGTTTGTTTAGAAACGGTGTACGTATGTTGTACAATTTAACTACTTTAATGATTATTGAAACGTCAATTATGTAAATTTAATTCAAACAAGACGGACACTGATTTTTTTATTGATTATTTTTATTTTTTTGGAAAAGCATACCTCCTAATGCTCACTGACTGAGTTTAAATGTACGTTACACTCGATGCACTTGTTTCGAGAAGATCAGAGGTTCAATGTTTCTCCAACAAAATCTTTATTATACGAGAATTTGCCAAAGATATTGCGAAAACAAGCTTAAATGCATTTTGTGTTACTTATTGATTCGCAATTAGTATTGTAACGCGTACATCCGTTCCGCTCATTATCAAATAGTCCAAGATCTTAATGAAACAAAACCTTTAACCAAATGTTGGTGAAAATCCAATCAGACATTATGTAATTATGTTTCGTAAACAAATCAAAATCATCTGTTTCGAATCTGTCAAGGGCAATACGTTCTCCGTTACGTAGATATGGAACAACTTATTGCCAAAATGACCCAACATCTTGAGTATACATTTCTTTTTACAAATTTGGTTTACTAAACGTTAAAGAGGCGTGCCGCAAACAAGAATCAAAATTAATATTTCCTATTCTTTGACTATGTGTTTGACAAGAATATATAATTAAACGTTTACACGTGAATGTTACTTTCAAAAAGAATATTTAATGTTTAAACACACTCTTGAGGCAAGCCACTTTAAAACAAGAACATATTAACAAAATATTAAAATATTAACAATATACGAGAATATTAAAACATTAAATATTAAAAATATACAATATTAAAACATTAAAATATTAACAATATACAATATTAAAACATTAAAATATTAGCAGATGAATATACAATTATATTAAAAGATTTAAAATGAGCAAATATACAATATTAAAACATTTAAATATTAACAATATACGCTATTAAAGTATTAAATTGTATAAAAAAATAAAAAATAAAAAACTATTAAAAATACTAAACATTAACAAGAAAACATACATACATTATAATCTGTAAAAAACCTTTAACAATTGAATAATATAGTAAATCCCATTGGACAGATGTCTCGCAGCGGTCATGCAAATGTAATAAACATGTTCAAAATGTACGTTTGTATATTTATCAACATGTAATTAAAAAAAAAATCCATTTTTTTTCGAAAATGTAGTTTTAAAAGAAGGTCCTGCTTATTCTTTTCAAGCGACATTTGTAAAACAAATAAAGAAGAAAGTGCAGGACCTTTTATTCAAACGACATTTTCGGAAAACAGAGAAAATTATTTTAATTTTACATAAGCCCCGAAATTATGTGTGTTCTTTTTTCAATTCAAAGGGAGGTAATTTTAAAATTTAAAACTTTAGTTCGTTGTTTACTGATAATGGTATGGTTAATATCCATTACTTTTGCTGTTGTTATTTTTCATAAATTTAAGCATTAAACGTTTTTCAGAACAATGCCTTACCATTCATTTTCGGGATGGTAGTCCTTTGTTTTTATATGAAATCTGCTCTTTTAACTAAATGGCAGATAACTCTGATAATAACATTTGATCACAAATGATAAATGTGAAAACAGAACATCATATATCATACCAATGTTTTTAAATACTTCACAGAATAACATTTCAAGTCCAATGGGATGGACCATGATATTTAATTGCTAAACTTATTTTATATACTTTATTTAGTATGCTATACACAATATCTACACGCTATACAATCACGGCCGTATTCGGATATATCGGCCGGTACGGCCACGGCCGCACCAATACTTTTTATTGGTGCGGCTGGCCGTACCAATAATTTCTACTTATTTATTTTGCATGTAGGCACTCGATATTGATAAATTATTATTGTTTACGTAAAATGTGTTTAAAAGTTATTAAGATAAAAGTAATATTTTACATTTTACACTAAATTTCTTCATGAATACGGGCCCCAGGGCTTTTGTTCCTTCAATAACAGGAGCTGAAGTTCGGCTACTTCACACTTTTTTTTTTTTTTATTTGTTGCTTTTTTTTGGTAAACAACATTTCCCCATCTAACTTCCTCAATATCGTTTTGGAAACATTTACATTAGATATCTAAAATGTACCATAAGTATGCTGAATACTTGTATATTTGTTTTATAGTGTCCTCCTCCCACAAAAAATAGGTATGCATGTATTGAGTAATATCGCTTTTAACAATTAATCTTTCAATCCTTTTTTTTTCACAAATCAGACAGTTATCGCGTTTTTTTTCACAAAATGACCAGGCTAGGGAGTCATGACAATTTTTAGAAAAAAAAACACCTGGGCTCAGAAGGCATTGTACTAGCCGATATCACGAGCTACTTCGGGTCAATGTCCGAGCGCGAGCGTAAATGGCTTCACGAAGTTCTGAAACTGTTACAACTGGTGTTGGTTTTGTCCGCAACAAACGCAACTAGCGAAAGGTCATTTAGTAGCTTAAGAAGAATCAATCGTCAATGACGCAAACCAGGCTGAACAGTCTAATACGTATCCATGTGCACAACAAGGACCTTATTGATAGTATGAACTTGGCGTGTGTTGCCAACGAATTTACTTCTAAATGCAACTGAGTTAGCATTTTCGGCAGTTTTAACTGACAGAGACACTATCAATACTGAAGGTTATGCTGTGACTACGTTATTTGATACAATAAACTGGTAAAAACTAGTAAAACTGCGATAAATAATATATGAGTATAGTATATACTAGTTAATATTGTTGTGTCGTTATTTATAGTTTCTCTTATGCTTTTTACAACAGTCAAGTGAATAATTTTGTTTGAAACTCAGTCTTCAGTGGCCTAAAATATACGCAAGAAAGCATGATTTGGGATCTTGCAATAAAAATATCAACTCGCGCATTATGCCGCTCATCATATATTTGGCCGTACCAATAAAAAATCCGTGGATATTGAATGTAAGCGCTCAGTGTCTACCTCGGTGAATTTATGTGTATAACTTTAATACTCTGGCATCTACCAATATTTCCCAAAAACAGCTGTCAAAATCTATTCCTCGGTTCTTGAGTACTAGAGTTGGTAATGTGTTAAAGCTATGTTTCTTACCGGAATCAATATTGGCAACATTAACCCTTTGCCTGCTAAGGGCGACTAACTCGCAGGTAACATAAATGGAAGGATCCAAATTTAAAGAAAGGACAGTCCATTATACATTCATAGCGGGCTAAGGGTTAATATAAACATTAACGTTTTCTCGGGATCATCCATGCGATATTTGGTCAAAATCGGTCAAGCGGTTTAAAAGTCGTTTGAATACATGATTTACAGACGGACGGACGGACGCAAGAAAGAATGACGGACACACTGCTATGGCATAAGCCCCTCTGGCCTTTGGCCAATAGAGCTAATACGCTTAGTGCGGCTAAAACATTACAGTATAAATACTAGTATACGTTACAAGAACACTTATTTCTTATCAAATATTATAAAGGTATTTAAAGACATCACACCAGAATCAAAAGATCACGGACATTTTACACCTAGTGACGATCACAAACTTGTTAATCCTCTACTGTGGAAAATATTTATTGAGGCCCTGACATAATTTTATATAAGACTACAATGTGCAATGTTTCTTACAATTGCTAAATGTCCATTTTACTGTTTGGAATAGAAACATTAAAATATGGCAGATTAAAAAGGTAAAATCTGCAAATTCAATACTAAAAATATTGAAATTAAATCATAGGGGTACTGTTACACATACAATTTAGAAATAACTAAATCGGATTTAAAATTGCTTGTCGGGGCCTCATAATATAACGGTACATACCAATCTCCAATTTTGCATGAAATTCTCGTACTTCTCACAATGCATGAAAAAAACAATCATAATTATGCCCCCACTATTTCTATAGGATGGATTAGGCTGGTGGGATGTCTTTAAGTATATAAAATTGATTAATTACAATGTTAACAAATTAAAAAACAATTCAGGTTTAATATGAGTATATATAATATTAATCCGATCGTAAACTGAATTCGGTACAAGCAGTTTTGACACTAATAAACTATTGATATTTATATGAAAAACACAAAAATGATCATATGTAACCAACCAACAGTAATAAGCAAGCAAATTAGTAGGTGATCGGATAAGTTTATACAAAACACACACGTGCAATTCGTTTCACCCAAACTATCAGTAATATACATTTGCTTTTTGTTTAAATCACTGTTCATATAAGTTTCGGTTCACTAAAGAGATACAAATTTGGTTCAGTTTTTCAAATTATTATCGAGATTGGATTCGCGTTGAAGTCATTTTAACCAACCTAGTATTACTTTTATTTCTAATCACTTGCTTAACCTTTTATACATCATTTATAGCATTATCAAACGTATTATATACAACTAAGTTCTCACTAAAACAAAATTAGTACCACATGACTGTATAGACAATAATAGTTATAGCATTAATGTGAAAAATATCCCAAATTGTGTACAAAACGAAGTTCTAAAATTACTTCAACTACATGGATTATAGTTCCATATATTATAGAATATGAATACATTCAATAGTGAACACAAATGTATATTTCAAGGCTTATTTACATAGCTGAATAGTATTGAGGTAAAGTAACCCTAAATTAATTACTTAATGTTCGCAATACATCAGCATTTAATAAAAATTTGCACTATAAGTTTTACCGTTAAAAGCACGAGTTCTAATTGTTTTCGAACCCTTTGCGTTCTTTATTGCTCCTCTAAGGATACTTTTTAGACAAATACTAAATATGCAGGTACTTTTTACAACAAACGTATCGTGTGTCTTTCTTGATTCACCAGCATTCCATACTCCTTCATTGTTAGTACTGTTATTTCAGAGAAGATCGCCGTACGCGTTACTATTAATGTCTTCAAACTTTTCGTTCTACATTCATCAGCCTGTAATACTTCTACTGTATGTCTATATAATCTCTTTTAATGTGCTACATTGGAATTTGGTGTTTCGAGTATCGTATCATCATTGTCGCCGTGTGTTTCTGTGGGAATTGCTCGTCTAAGACGCTCAAGCATTGAATCAAAGTCATCAACATCTTTGTAGCTATCCATATTTTCGGTAATCCGTTTGTGTCGAAATTCCAGGTACGCATCTGTAATCTCCTTTAAAATAAAACAGTGCGTTTAACACAAAGTTTATGCTAGCATAATTACTTATTGTACTAAAACCACTGCCCATCTCGCCCGCACGGATAACATGAATACAGGCTGATAAGGCAGATCTCGTGGAAGCAACGCACACAATCGAGAGAATAAAGTTGCAGACTCAGTGTTTTATTGTGTCTGTTCATGAGAGGTAATGTGAAAAGCAACACGTTTAACGCCTGCTAGCACCGGCTTAAGTGATATTCTAAGCCACCTATATTGGGCTCGTTGATCCCAAAGGACTAGTAAAAATAACACACTGAAAACATTAAATTCCCGTATCGAGTTAAAACGAGCAAAAACAAAAAACATGTGTCATACGAAAGTAATCACTCTATATGCCGCCTTGAATCAACAAGCAAATTGGGCGACTTATGAAAAATGTGCATAAACTCTCTCAATGCCCCAAATTTTCTCAAAAAAATGAGTGGAAGGCAATTCTCTCTAAATAGTGACAGTGAATTTGACCTTTTAAAAGCAACCAGTTATTTTTTCTGCCACACCAGAATTTAGCAAAGGGAAGTAGTTTTAAAAGAGATACAACACCACTTCTTTGTATTTGATGTTGTTCCTAGTGTCATATGTGATACATCCTATGACATTTAAGTCCAAATTTAACGCCATTAAAAAGGATTAAAATTATTTGTCAATGTGAAAAACCTCATTGGATTTTTCAACAATCTTGCGGGATTCTCTCTCGCCCATGGGATTTTTTTGAAAGAAATCCAAACATCCCTTCGTGGCATCCCACCGAATATTTTACCCTTAGGATTTTTGGATTTTTAAAATCCCGTGGTTTTTTATCCCACGTGAGGAAAAGTAGAAGACGACAAGACGACATGGCAGAAATCAGCCACCATACTTGTTTGTGTTTGCTGCTTTCAAAGGAACCTCTTAACTCTCGGGCAATCCCGTCTTCGGGATCCCGCCTCATGTGTATATAGAGCTTCGGTATGTTCAAAAAGTGACATATTGTTATACGGAAGGCAACGGCACAGAGAATAGTGCACTGCTGCTATGTAAACAATATGACCGTTAGCTACACATGTTGATGTATAATTTGAGTTACGTGTTTATTTTTTAGTATGCATATAAAGGTTTTGTCATTTAGCCGATTGCTCCATCAATAGTTTATTTACATAAATTGCTCCATCAATAGTTTATTTACATGAAGTAAATAAACTATTGATGGGGCAATCGGCTAAATGACATTGCACAATTTGGGGGATAACTTTGATTTTGAACGCAAATTTGTTTTGGCTGGAATCTAAAGTGCGATGTCGTAACCAGTAGGGAAACCTTCAATTTACATTCGAATAAAGCTGCGAATCAGTGTACGAGATGTTGCGAATGTCTTTACTGTGTTAAACAGTTTGCAATTAAACGAAATGATCATGGTGGAAGCATTTAACTGAAAAACGAGCAAGCAGACATGTATGCCGTAAACGTTAACATAATTCAACGTAGATTCTTTTGAACATGAACGGAATATGAATCAATTATACGTTGCGTTTCAGAACAACATTCACACATGTGACCCAGAAATCAAAGCAGACGTAACACTCATCATCCGATGAATGTCTACTTGAACATGTGCATGGAGTACAATAAGTACCTGAAAAACATACAATGCTATTTGATTTCAAAGAGACCATGCAGTGCAAAAACACCTCTTTTTTTAAATTCCACAATCGTTTAAAGGCTTATCACCACATTAATTAGATTTCTTGTCATGACCGTTCTCAGTGAAAGAAAAAAAGTTCTAGCGGTATCCGGGATCAGCCTACCTATCGAGAAATGCATGTCATGGGACCGAACGGAAGGTGAAGCAGTGAAAACAAGTTACTAGCTGAAGGTCACACGTTCAATGTTTCGAGGAGGCGTCTTAAACGTTTCAGTTAAAAGGTCAAGCACTTTCGAATCCCTCTGAGAGCTCGACTTGTAAGTACGGATGTGTCGATTCTTACGAACGACGGGGATTCTTACGAACGACGGGGGTTTAGAGTACTGGTTATACCACGGAATAAGTGGGTGGTCTACTTCCACCACGAAAACTCGACCGTAATACATAGCTTAAAATATGCGGGAAAATGACGTTAAACACCAAACAAACAAACACATGCACGGCAAAATCTGAGGACCTAATTAAACAGTACTATAACGTGACTTTTAAAATGTTATTCAAATGCTCTTACGTTAGTTTCCATGATAACAGATACGGTCTCCTCGGAAATGAAACCGATGGCAAATGTGGTTCCCATGTAGCTGTTCAATGTCCGCCGATATTCGTCTTTAATCAGCTGAACATCGTGTTTTGACACGCTGTTGTTAGCCAGGAACCGAGACAGTGGCATACTGCCAGGTGCAATTATAAGACGTCCGTCCCTTGTAATGGCGTTATACACCTTCAGGAATGCGTTGGTCGTAACAGCACCCTGGAAATAAGAACTTACATACGTAAGCAGGGTGCGTACAATTCGTGCCTACACAAAATATAGTAGTGAAACATAGAACAAGAAAACTGTGATACAAACAATGTATCACTGGCCCGCCAGAACATTTGAACATGAACACGTTTGTTTCATAATAATAGACACAGAAGTGAATCTATAGGTGCCGCCTAGATATTAAGTATAAGCGTATAGGGTTTCATGTACTTATTAAACTATGGCGTATTTCCGTTGCATTGTACGGAAATTAAATCGGAGCGCACCAGACACAATGTTGTTCAATTAACAAAAGTTCCGAACTTATAATACGAGGTCGTTGTGTTGCGATTTGATAAGTTAATGTTACGATTTGAAAACACCAATTCCTTGTTGGTATATCTATAAACGAAGTGTTTTTGTTTATATTTTTAGCTGACCCTTTAAACTGACCCTTTAAATAGTATAAAATTTGCAAATCTGATTGCTTTCAACTGTCTAATTATAAATAATATAATGAATACAATAACTACATCGTAAGAAAGCATAAAAACAATATATTAAAACCATAGATGGGTAATGTCAATTGCTTTGGAACGCGATATAATGGTATACGGATACATCGTATCATGATGCTTATCACGATAATAGTATATTGTTTTATATTGTCCACATGTTTGTAAGTTATGCCATTTAATATAATTTATTTATTCATTGTGTTAATATATGCATAAAACAGTATGTATTTGGACTGTTAAAGATAGTATTTCTCTACCTTAGTTGAAGTATTATGAACATTACTAGAAACTATGCTCGGGTTACATCATGATCAAATAATGGTGAGCTATATTGAATTATCGCAAGTTATTAACAAATCTGTGAATATGTTTGTTTTGGACTTTATCAATTACTTCGAAATTGTTAAATATAAAAGCAAACAGTTTTACTCTTGTTATGAACTGGTCTGCTATCCCAGACTACATGTACTGACAAACTGCAATACATCCCGGTGCTATTAATGCTCAGATTATCTTCGAGAATCAGTAACTATAAATTACCGCGTTGAGCCTCGTTCTGAAACGCGTCTAAAAATAAACTGATACTGCAGTGGGGTCCTATTATATAGAAAAAGAGCGAAAACCACGCATTAAAGTTTCGAAAAACTAAAGAAACTGTTCATTACTTCCTCTCCATAGGCATTTAGGCCATAGACGTCTAATCATTATAGCTCTTAGCTCTGTACTGGGTTCCCTACTATAAGAAGCTATATTTTTGCTTACTTGTTTTGAAAGACCTATCTTAGTTTTATTTAAAAAAACATACACAAGCCATACATTGAGTATGTTTTGAAAAAGCTGAAAAAGCTGTTTGGGTCGGATGGTAGTGACCCACCTACTTGCATGTAGAACACACAAGGAAAATGTAAAATATACTTCTTGTTTTGATTATGCCACAAGTTATGAATACATTGCACACATGTAGGATTTAACCTTCTAAAGTACTCTTCAAAAGTTGAATTTTAATTGTTTAGCAAAATCTTTTGGTTTGTTTACCTTGTGGACCAATCAAATTTAAGAGATTCTGTGTAATAGCTCCGAATTTACCTAGACTGCTACACAGTGTTTAAATAGCTTGTATGAGTGAAACGGTACGTGCGCAATGAAGCAGTCTACGAACTTACCCTGATACTTTTTCTTTGCCCGCGGATTGGTTAGTAATTGGTGATGTCTAATCAGCACGTTTCTAAGCCCGAGATAAATAAATCCCGCCGGTAGATCGGCGGGCAATAAATACTATTTAAAGTAAATTGAAAATGAAATTCCAAAATCATTGTTTCATTTTGTCGAAAACACCAACTATTTTTATTATGCAAATACAATAAAATAATTATATATCTTTTTATTACTTTACATTTTTTAAATTATATACATTTTGCATTGTTACCATATACGATATAAGTGAAGTGTGACATCCACTAAATAGGTGAAGGGTGAGACACATCATGACATCTACATGATACAGGTGAAGGTGAGACACATCATGACATCTACATAATATGTGAAGGGTGAGACACATCATGCCATCTACATCACACAGATGAAGGGTGTTATGTCATAACATCTACCTGATATAGCTGAAGGGTGTTACACACCATGATAGCCTACATCATATAGGTGAACGGTGTTACACTTCGTGATAGCCTACATGATATAGGTGAGGGTGTTACACATAATGACAGCCTACATGATATGGGTGAAGGGTGTTACACACCATGATTATCTATCTACATGATATAGGTGAAGAGTGTTACACATCGTGATAACATACTGATATAGTTGAATGGTGTTAACACATCATGATCGTTTACATGGTACAGGTGAAGGGTGTTACACATCTTGATAGCCTACGGGGTGTAGGTGAAGGGTGTTATGTCATGACACCTACGTGATATTGGTGAAGGGTGTTAGACCCCTCACGTCTAACATCGGCTTAAAGCTGTAACTATCTCTCGGGCTTAAAGTAGAATACAAAGTTATCCCCGTGCTAGTTAGCATGAGTGGTTGCACCCTATAATTACCTCTCATAAACAGACTAAATAAAACCGAGTCTGCTACTTTTTCTCATGTCGTGTTTTTTGCTAGACTGGTCCCCTAACTAAGATCAGAGGACCAGTCAATGTGTGTTGCTTCCATGGGATCAGTGTTTATTAATGTATACTATATCTGTGGAAGACATACCTGATGTTCTCGTTTTACTGTCTACAGCTCTCTGAAAATAATAAACGATAAGGGTCGGTACTGACAGCATGTTACCTGCATTATAAAACAAACATAAGTGTATCTAGAGTATCTTACATAAGAGTCTGAGTAGTAAATATTTCATTTAAACAAATTGGATAAAAGTATAGGATGCACATTTAATAAATTCAATATTAATATTCTACCGGCAATAATATGAGTTTGTATTTATACCCACTGCAACGAAGAAGACGTTATGGCCCTTTGATTTTTATATATATATATAGGGACAAATTGTTGTCCGATCAATAATTTCGGTACATATCCTTCAATCTTTATAAACCTTGGGAATAATAGTTACGGGCAATATATCTCGACCAAGTTCGACAACCAGTCCCATCGCGTCGATAACAACAGAGTTATGGCCCTTTGATTTTTTACCACTATATATTATTTAGGGACAAATTGTTGTCCGATCAATATTTCAGTACGTATCATTCAATCTTTATAAACTTGGGAATAATAAATACGGACAAGATATCTCGGTCAAGTTCGAAAACCATATAGGTACAATATATTGTTTGTCTAACTCCCCCTTCATTATTTGGTGAATTGTATTAATAGATGATTAAGTATCATGTGAAGATGTCAGCGCCGAAAAGAATTTTTGATTTCACCATTTTTTCACGAGTTATGGCCCTTTGATTTTTTACAGGGACCAAATCTTGTCTTTTTAAATGCTTTATTGTGTTGGGTTGTTTCAAATCGCTTGATGATCAAACTCTTAGTTTTCCGCTCAATAACGTTTGTTATGAATGAGTTTTGCTATGAAACTTGCAGGGTATGTAGCTTATATGGAAAGGAAGCTTAGGATTGCATTTGGGGTCATTAGGGTCAAGATCATTGTTACTAAAACTAGAAAACGTTTTACACTCAATAACTGTTGTTAGGAATGAAATATTGCGATGAAACTTGCAGGGTAGGTAGCTTATATGGAAAGAAAGCTTGAGATTGCATTTGGGTCATTAGGGTTAAGGTCAAGGTCACTTATTAAAAAATAGCTAAACGGTTCCGCTCAATAACTTTTACTAGGAATAAGATATTGCGATGAAAGTTGCAGGGTGGTAGCTTAATGAAAGCTTGAGATTGCATTTCGGGTCACTGGTGTCAAGGAGATCAAGTTCACTGTTCGTAAAAATAGAAAAACAGAAGATGACATTTTTCAGAAAAACAAGGACCATGAAAGTAGATATAAAAAAAAATCGAACAGGAAAAGTAACATTCATGGACGATAGTCAACCACAAACACGCACAGAAACAAAGAACAACTTTAAAGATGAATAAAAGGCAAGATAAGACATCACAAACACAAAAGGATTGACAATAGGGCTACCGCCTTGGAACTGTCTTGGCAAAACAGACCACGGGGGGGGGGGGGGGGGGGGGGGGGGGGGGGGGGGTTAAACCAGGTTCTAGAGTACACTCAACCTCACTATTACCCTATTGTCATCCCAATAAACGGGACAATATAAATACAGATATACAACAGGTTATAATCTCTAACAAACAAACATCAGTTCGTTTTTACTCATCCGATCCGGCTGGTGTTCAGACTTGTCCAATTTTCCATTAATATCAAGTTTGGTAAAGATCGGCTGGAAAATGAAGGCCTTATCGTGTTAACGATGCAAAATATAGCAAATTTAAGATCAAGGGACAAATCTCTAGTGTTACTGGTCCGAACTGTTACTGGTTCGAACTGGCTGGTTTTCGAACTCGCCCGAGCTTTCATTGATATCAATTATTTGGCCAAGTTTTGAAAAGATCGGATGAACAATGAAGGCCAGTTCGTGTTAACGAGGAAAAAGCTAACGGACGGACGTCATCCCATAAGCTCTGATGGCCTTTGGCCAGTAAAGTTAATAATATATTGTTTTCGTATGATGACGTCGTGTGTTGCTTCCGTCTTCCCCGTACCATACCCAGCAACATCGATTTCCGAAATCGGGTAGTTTTGTTACAGAAATCGACGATGCAATTCACACTTCAGAACGAAAAAGACCTAACAAGGATTCTGCTTTCATTTACATATGTATTGCACTAGTGCTATCCAACGGACCACGCCAGTATATCAAGGGAGAGAGAAGCAGAACGAAAGAGGCTCGGTCCTGAGAGAATACGAGTAGTGCAAGCATATGCTTCTTGCACATGCTTTTGACGGATAAAGATAAGCAGATCAAAGGATAGATAATGATATCAAACTAGGCTCCATTCGGAGAATATGATGGGGCAGGTAAATAAATGAAACGAGGCTTCATCCGCAGAGTATGGAAGTCTGTTGCTGACGGGTTTGGTGAATAAATGAAACGAGTCTCTTTCCGGAAAGTATGACAATCTGTTGTTGAATCAAGGCTCCTACACCAGAGCATGAAAGTCAGTTGTTGACGGAGTAGGTTAATAAATGAAAAGTGGCTCCATCCGGAGACTATGCAATTCAGTTGTTGACGGGGTAGGTACATACATGAAACGATTTTTCATCCGGAGATTAAGGAAGTCAGTTGTTGACGGGGTATGTAAATAAATGAAACGAGGCTCCATCCAGAGAGTATGAAAGTCTGTTGTTGACGGGGTATGTAAATAAATGAAACGAGGGTCCATCCGGAGAGTATGAAAGTCAGTTGTTGGCGGGGTATGTAAATAAATGAAACGAGGCTCCATCCGGAGAGTATGAAAGTCTGTTGTTGACGGGGTAGGTACATAAATGAAACGAGGCTCTATTCGGAGAGTATGACAGTCTGTGTCAGTTGTTTGCGGGGTAGGAGTAGGTAAACAAATGAAACGAGGCTCCATCCGGAGAGTATGAAAGTCAGTTGTTGACGGGGTATGTAAATAAATGAAACGAGGCTCCATCCGGAGAGTATGAAAGTCTGTTGTTGACGGGGTATGTAAATAAATGAAACGAGGCTCCATCCGGAGAGTATGAAAGTCTGTTGTTGACGGGGTATGTAAATAAATGAAACGAGGCTCCATCCGGAGAGTATGAAAGTCAGTTGTTGACGGGGTATGTAAATAAATGAAACGAGGCTCCATCCGGAGAGTATGAAAGTCTGTTGTTGACGGGGTATGTTAATAAATGAAACGAGGCTCCATCCGGAGAGTATGAAAGTCAGTTGTTGACGGGGTATGTAAATAAATGAAACGAGGCTCCATCCGGAGAGTATGAAAGTCTGTTGTTGACGGGGTATGTAAATAAATGAAACGAGGCTTCATCCGGAGAGTATGCAAGTCTGTTGTTGGAGTAGGTAGATAAATGAAACGAGGCTCCATCCGGATGGCATGAAAATCATTTGTTGACGGGGTAGGTACATAAATGAAACGAGGCTCTATTCGGAGAGTATGACAGTCTGTGTCAGTTGTTTGCGGGGTAGGAGTAGGTAAACAAATGAAACGAGGCTCCATCCGGATAGTATGAAAGTCTATATCCGTTGTTTGCGGGGTAGGGGTAGTTAGATAAATCTATCCGGAGAGTACATGTATGAAATCAGTTGTTGACGGGTAAGGTATATAAATGAAACGATGTTCTATCCGGAAAAAGTTTGAAAGTCAGTTTTTGTCGGGGTAGGTATATAAATGAAACGATGCTCGGAGAGTAGGAAAGTCAAATTTTGAGGATTATGCGCGCCTGTTGCTGACAGGGTCAGATAAGCAAGTCAAACGAGACTCGATCCGGAGGTAATGCGCGCCTATTGCTGACAGGTCAGATAAGCAAGTCAAACGAGACTCGATCCGGAGATAATGCGCGCCTGTTGTTGACAAGTTCAGATAAAGAAGTCAAACGAGTCTCGATCTGGAGATAATGCGCACCGGTTAATGACAGGCTCAGTTAAGCAGGTAAAACGAGAAACGATCCGAAGAGTATAAACGTCTGTAGCGGGGGAGTATATAAGTAGATATAACGAGACTCAGTCCGGAGAGTTCAGTACATGTTAAAAGGCAGAGGGACTGCAGTCCGTCGAACTACATACACGATCCGGAGTGTTTGTTGTTGACAGCGTCAGATGAGCAGTTTAAACGAGACAAGATCCGGAGAATATGAACGCCTGCGGGGTATGTCAGTTGATCAAACGAGAATTGATTCGGAGAGTTTTTAAGAGCGCATGTTGGTAAAATGGGGAGATAAGCAGGTCAGGCATTTTGAAGGGAATTGATCAACTATCAGACGATACGCAAAGTGACGTCACTGTTATACACTTAAATACTGACAAATTTATTGTTTTACATTCGAAATGATTTAAAACCCAAAAATAAGGTCAAGCGACGGTATGTGTGTGGGTGTTTGCGTGCGTGCGTGCGTGCGTGCGTACGTGTAGCATGGCATGACATGGCATGGTATTACTTAACTTAATAGCGCTGCCACACTGGAATATCACGCTTTAGACACATGACATACACAACCCGGTTACATTTACACCGGAACGACCAGTCGTAGAACTACCCTTTATATGCTAAACGTCAAGCAAGAGAGCTACTAATACCATTATTTGGCTGGAGATTAAACCCACAACCTCCCGCATGTGAGGCGGTTTTCCACTAGGCCGTGCAAATATCTGAGAAAGCTACTTTCGAATGGTATGTTTAAAATATTATCATCTAGACGTGATGTTGAAGGTCTCACTACACAGTTAACTGCCTTGCATGTGATTGTAAATGATTCTTACACCATAAAACGTAGGGGGTGTTCTTCGGTTTGAGTTTTTTTTTTAAATTGCCTATGGATATTTGCTTTTCCTGTTGCAGATGAGAAAACAATAGTGTGAGATTGGATGAACATCGATTAGACGACACTGACAGCAAAATATTACACATTTGTTGGTGCTAAAATGCGTATGAATTTAGATGCAAACGCTTTAGTGAAAGCCGAAAAGAGTACCTTGCCTGACACCACTCACATTAACAAAAAAACAAATTGGGCTATGTACCAGTTTTTGTGGATTTTAAAAGAGCGACAATAACTGTATTTTAACAAAAAATACTTTAAGACTGTACATGTCACATTCAGATTGGAAAATTGCACTTTATTCATAATGGCCAACACAGCAATATCGACGTAGTGTGGTGTGAGACCTTAAAAAGGCGTGGTTTTGTGACTCTCTAAGAAAATGGTTCCATGAAACCTTGTATATGTGTGCTCACAATGTGCATTGTACTCTCAACAAAATCACTTTTGTATCTGTAAACTAATTGTCATATTTAATATATATTTTATAATAGTTGTGTGATAAGTAGTTTGTTTTCACCGATAGTTTGTAAAAAAAAATGTTAAAATTATTACATCTTATGAGAGTTGCCCTCCTTTTATACGAAAATATGAAATGTGCTGACAAAACACAGAACATGAATCTAAGTCTGCTTAAAGAACTATAACTTCTTGAAATTGGTAGGAAGTAATATAAAAAACATAAACGTTTGACCCATTTATTGCAGATGTTCCTTCTATACTAAAATGAACCGTGGTAAATCAAAATTACTTTCTTTTAATTGAAAATCGTTTGAAATCAAGTAATGTAATACAAAGTTAATATTAAGTGTTTTTTTAAAAAAACGCATTTGTAGTGGTAATGCTAGTAAAACATGATGTCAAAGTAATTTTAGCTGATATATTTTAGAATTAGGAATTTTGAAAGAAGCACTAATTTGAAATACTTAACAAAATCCTATGTACCCAGCTGTATAAGTGTTATAATTTATTTCTAAGAAAACATATCGACTTGAAAGGTTTAAAATGTGTTCATGCAAGCAGAGCAGACGATTTAAACTCGTTATTTTGCAGTTCAACCGCTTCTCTAATCAAGCGTGAAATACAAAATGGCAAAATTGACAAAATAATGAGAATATTATTCATAGCTGGGTACTTAGGCATTTTGACTAGTATATTTGCCTACGTCGCATATATTTTGACTGACATCTGATGAGTACAGATGCACAATTTACATTAAATCATAATATGAACAAAAAATCAACAACTACTAAAGTATACCTTTTTCTTTCGAATGGAGGATATCGTATACAGAAACGGATTCAGTGCCGCATTTATTGGCAAGACAAAGACGATGATCCACGCATACATTTCCAGAGATAATTTATACCCACCTAAGGACATGAAACCTGAAAATAAAATGCACACACCTCTTTTCCAAGTAACTGTGATTATGTATTTTGCAAGATGAAACACAGTTGTATACTATTTTGGACTATTTAAAAGTAGTTTAGTCTTACAGAAAGCGTCTTTGACATGGATAAACGCATTGCATGTCTCATGCACATTGATGAAATGAGTACGTTGACACTTCGTGGCAACTAACATCATAACTTTCGTATGCCATCATCAAGATAATTTGACCAATTAGTTACCAGTTAAATAACACGTGACATTTGGGTAGTAAGTACGCTCCTTGTTTATCCGTTGATATTCAACTGATTTTACCCCTTTAAAAACATTTGTAGTAGTGAGTATCATTATTGTTTGTGCTCAGCCATGTATATTCGTTTGATGCTGTCGTATTTAATCACTTCAATGTAGAAACATTACATTAAATTCTGGTCATCAAATTGATTTCTCATATTTCTCATACCTAGGAGTTTTCACCTAGTGAATATCTCAACATCTCGCAAATTTGTAACGAATGCCCGAATGCACTTTCTTTCCGAATATTTATTCTTTCTAACACGTTAATATTTGTTTTATGCATATCGAAAAACAGTAATGGCTCATAATTATAAGAAGGTTAGAAAGTGGCAATCTTCAGATGATGAGGTCTGTATGCAGCTAGAAGTTATACATTTTCTTTCAGATTAATTAAACGTTTGGAGATGATTCAATTATGACAATAGTGTATTTGAAATCGTTGATGTAGGGACAGATATTTATCAAACTTATACCAAGTGAACAGCGTTTCTCTTCCTTCAAACCCGACTATGTAATAGAAAGTAATTGATATCGGAGTTGTAACTGTATAACGGTCGATACATTTACTTTGTCTTTTAATTATCACGGCATCGCTAATGCATATAATAATATATATACTCACTATGTAGTGTTATTTGCGGAAGTTAGATTTCATAAAATTGAATCTACTTACCTAATACACATATAGGGAACCAACAACAAAAGTTCGTAACTATGATCACCGCAAGTGACTTCGCTACTGCCGCATCCACCTCACCTTGTTTTCTGTTGGAGTGTATGTTTGACGCTCTAACCGCTTTAAACAACAAACCTTGTACGATTCCAATGACAGTGAACAAGATCGCGTTGAAGACAATAAATACACCTACAGAGTACTGCCATCCCTTAGTACTTCTGCCGGTGAGTGGCAGAGCAATACATACACCGGAGTTAGAATAGAACTCTCCTCCGAAATAAGCATCCGTTGTTACAGGAAATACCGCGATTACTGTTGCTATTATCGTAGCAAGCGCACCCAATATCAGCGCCTGTGATGGAGTTAGTTTTGAAAACGGAAATCGGACAGCGAGGTACCTGTCTACTGCAATTAGACAAATAAGCATTGCGGACGACTCACAAGAAATAGCGGACAGAATCCCGGCAATCGTACATAGTAAACTGTTTCGCCATGTCATGTCATGGATGCCGTAATCTCCTCTGAAATGCACATCTGTAGAGGCTATAATCAATGTATAAATCCCCATGAATAAGTCCGATACGCCTAAAAAAGTAACAAAAACTGTATACGAATGCCATTTGTGGATATGAACACTTTGTTTAATATGATAAACAATGACAAAAACATTTCCAAGCATGGCAGAAAATCCGATAATCCAAATGCACAGTCGAAGCAAATCATTTTCGATAAGGTTTTCGCACGACGAGATCGCGTTTGCTGGTGCGATACATATACCAAGGGGATTAACTGTTTTCATAACGCAGCATACATCAGAAGAGTCTGTTTGAAGTTGGTCCAATTGTTCGATACCATTAAAAAGTTCATGTTTAATGTCAACAGTTGCTCCGCGGATATCTAAATATAACAAGCTAGGGAGGACTTGGAACGATCCTGTCTGTATATGCAGTGGATTAAAATTCAGGTATAGATATTTCAAACTGTTCATGCCTCGAAACGTATTATTGTCTACAGCTTTGATATCACAGTTTTCAATATGCAAATGTGTGACCTTCTTCAAATCATTAAATGAGCCAGATTCTACAGTAACAAGATTGGTGTTTCCGGTAAGAAAAAGTTTCTGCAAGAAATATAACTCGCTGAAATCATTTTTCGTTACATGTTCAAGCATGTTGTGCGAAAGATCAAGGATTCTCAAGCTTTTCAAGAACTGTAGTGGGGTTTTCTTGTATGGTTTATTACCCGAGTTTGACATTATAGCTTGTACACGACACCTAGAAATATTTAAGACAATCAGTGATTGAAATACGGATAACTCGCTGAAACGTGAACTCAACTCCACGGAATTGCTTAAATCCAAATAACGCACGTGTTTGGCTGTTGTTACAGCACTATCAAACGGTAAGGATGAATTGCATCTAATAAAAGCCACGCCTTTACATGCACACTGTGATGGACATTCAAATCCACAAAGTCGTTCATCCTCCCCATGTGGACACTGTCGTATACCGTCGCAAACCAAGTCGTGTGGTAGACAAGATCTGCTTTTTCTACAGCGGAACATGCCTTTGCATTCATACTTTTCTACAAAATAAAGTGCGGCATTTGTAAATTAAAAAATTAAACTGGGAGTGGTTCACTCAAAATAATTGATAATATGTGAAAGAATATGCTTTTATCTTTTCATTATGTTTCATATTTGAACACAGTACGATATGGTATATAAGAAAACACAGGGAAAATGCCAATAGACATCGAACATAAGAGGCTCTACTGGCTCTAAATGGCTCTGAAAAACAAGTGAGGGTGAATGATAGGTTACGATGGGGTGTCAGATATGCCTATAAAGTTAATACAGCAAAGGTATTTTCGTTGAATCAAGGGCTACAACTCTACTGTTTCTACTCGAATTTGACTGGTTGTTGAACCTCTGTTCAAGCTGTCATTGATATAAACACTATGACGAAGTTTGGAGTAGATCAGATTAAATATGCATGAGATGGAGTGTTGACAAAACGAAGGTTGGCATGTTTAGATAATCCAAGGGCCATTACTCTGCAGTTTCAAGTTCGACATGGATATAGCGAAGGTTGGCACTTTAGATACTCCAAGGGCCATAACTCTGCAGTTTCTAGTCCGACATGGCTAGTCTTAAATGTGTCCACTCTTATTTGTATAATCGAAGTATCTTCATAAAATAAAATATTTTAACCCAAACACTGGAGAGGAGGGAGGGCGGAGGAAGAGGTGCGAGTCAGATATGACAGGTTTGCAAACTGTTTAGCCCTTATCACGATATTAACATCTCGAAAATGTTTTGGTAAAGATCGCAAAATGAAGGAGCTAAAGTGTTAACAAAGCAACGATTAGAATTTTAACTTATTCAAGGGCCATATAATTAATTATCCTATACATACAACAATATACTGCACCCTATACATACAACACTAATATCACCGTTAACATACAGCAATATGCAACATCATATATTATACACTATACATACAGCAGTATAATAACCCTATACATAAAACAATACAATCCACCTATACATAGGACAATACAATACACCTATACATAAAACAATACAATCCGCCCTATGGATACGACCATATAATACACCCTCTACAAACAACAATATACTGCACCCTATAAAAATACACTATACATACAGAAATATAATAACCCTATACATAAAACAATACAATCCACCTTATACATATGACAATACAATACACCCTATACATAAAACAATACAATCCACCCTATACATAGGACAATACAATACACCTATACATAAAACAATACAATCCGTCCTATACATACGACAATATAATACACCCTCTACAAACAACAATATACTGCACCCTATAAATATACACTATACATATGACAATACAATACACCCTATACATAAAACAATACAATCCACCCTATACATACGACAATATAATGCACCCTTTAAAATCAAAAGTACAATGACCCAAACATACAACATTATAATAAACCTATACATACAACAATACAATAATCATATACATAAAACAATATAATAACCCTATTCATACAACAGCTTAATAATATATGCATACACCGCTTACCACACACTGCCATACAGTATAACAGTAATATAAGAAGTAACATAATTATTGTATATACACACTTCGAATAATAATAGTAAACGGGGCATACCGCTACCTTGTATATTACACAGACAATCTACTATCAAACGTTCTTACCACAGTCTCTTTCATCTTCGCTATGTGGACAGTGTGGTTGACCGTCACACACTAAACGCACGTGTAAACAGAAACTGTCAGGGCATTTGACATAGTTGGATGGACACGAGAAATCCTCTGTAAACAGATGGTTAAAGTGGATTAGCATATAGGAAAACAAGTAAAATTATCCCTGAAGGTGATAATACCCCCGCTTTTTTTAAAATAGCCGATGAGAATTGGGGAAATCAAGAAATAATGAATGTCTAAAATACTAGATAAGTTTTTAATGTTTAACACAAAGGTCTATAATTATGTTTGAAAAGTGGAGAATCGAAAACTTTTGATGCAGAGACACATCGTATCATCACCCGTGAACTGTATGTCAAGTGTAATAACATTCCATGACAACTTTTGAAGTGAAAGCCACATGAGGTTCATTATACAATATTAGAGCGAAAAATTCTGAGTCAAACAAAGGGCTATAATTCTGTAATAAATTAGTCAATTAACAGTGGGATCTAGAGGGACATAAGGTCATCAGTTGTTATGTGTATATACTTGTGTATATACTTATGAAATTTGGGAACAATCCATTCGAAACTATTTGAGCAAAATGTGTTTCGGAACATTATACAATAGTAGAGTGGACAATTCTAAGTCAAACAAAGGGCCATAATTCTGTAATAATTAGGAAATGTGTGTCACCTTTTTAAATTCATTGCCTTTCAGACAACGTTTTAGCATTCAAACGGCCGTTTTTCCTCAAAATAAAACGTTTTCCTTAACGGAGAATAATTAAACTCTACATCGATATCAAAATTATAAACATTAATTATCGATTAAGTAGTTTTGTAGATCCAAGCTCACATCCATTATCAGTCAATCAACGTAAATCCACCTTGCGAAACGCAAGTTGAAGGTCGGCATGCTTATCTCGTGACTGTGGCATAACCAATCTGGATACAAGAACAAATAATGATAACAAAGAACTATTTTGGCCTGACTCATTGTATTTTTAAAAATGGGACATTACTGAAAGTAGCCCCGATGACAATGGATCAAAATATGTCTAATTTGGACACTGATATTTTAAAATATAGTGCATAGGCATACAATGGCACTATCTCACAATACAGCTTGGTTTACGGTCTTTCCAGTAAACTCTGCAGCAGTTTAGCGCAAAGAAGCGCATGCTACATGTTCATGGCATATGTTCCTAAATGTTCAATATAATTACATCGCAACTGCGCTAGAAATCACGTTCTCGATAAGCTCTGTATACTACGCCTTATACTTCGCCTTTGACACATTTTGGCAATACGTGCAGCCTTTTTTAATACAATAATTGTGTTACTTTAAGTCCGATTTTAAATATATTTTGAATCCAAATAAGTTTTATTTGACAAATGTTTTATTCAGATTAAATGTTTGTAACAAAAAAGGCGATGTCTCTTGCTAGTAGAGGGACATAAGGTCATCCGTTGTTGAATGTATATGACTTTTGGGAACAATCCATTCGAAACATTTTAAGAAAAATGTGTTACAGGATATTATACAATATTAAAGTTGAAACATGCCGTCATGTTGTAAATAAACAACGTCAATTGTTGATGCATCAGTTACCCTTTTTGACGCCACCTGCTGCAGGTTAAAAGTCAGAAATTAACATTTAATTAACTTGAACATATGTTTTTTTGGAAGTCTCGTAGAATCTCTCAAAGTCTCGCAAACGTGAGGGGTGATTTCAAACTTCCGGTTGTCCTCAGGAATTGATTCTCGCATAGCATAGCGAAGAAATAAAAAGCAGGCCGGTTGACCGAGGCTAATGAATGAGTATAAGGTGTATGCCATATTCTGCAATAGGGCTTAAATAATATGGCTCTATTAGAAGGACGCCACTCACCAAGAACGGTTACATTAATTGAATGCAGTTTATTGTTCAAGGACAACTCCCAATATGTTTGCATGACTTAAGAATATATTTATGAAAAATCAGTGCAAGTAAAAAATGTTTAATATTTATGATACATTCAAACATAATGCAGCCTTAGTAGCACTATCGGCTCTATCATTGCATTGTATTCCTACATGGTTGGTAAGCCGGCAAAACATTATAAAAGTATCAACTATATATAATATTTGTCTACAGATTGTAGAACAACCCTCAGATATTACAGAATGGTCATCATCAGATTCCCGAATATAGTTTAAGGCAAGTTAAATTGCTTTAAGTTCAACTGAAAAACATAGACCTGTCAAGCTGTTTATCATGTGTTTGTGAGTATACCCATGACGTGAATACTTTAGTTTGAAGAAATGCCGAGGAACTGCCCTTTATTGCTAGAGAAAATAGGAAAATAGAAAAATTCTTGTAGGGGAATCTTTTGCAAGTTCAGGAGCCTGGGGAAACCGTTTATATAAATAAAATATAATTATGCTATGCATAAAACGCACCAACATATATTTAAATAACTTAATATTTTATTAATACTGCTATTGATCCTTCTAAATTAATAATATACAACGGAAAGTTAAGAATTACCGCAGTTTTCCAGATGTGTCAAATCTCTACAGCCGTATGGAGCGCCATCAGGCTTGATGTTCAGTAAACATTTGTGGCGAGCAAACATTCTTGTTTTACCGGATTTACACATCATCGTGGGTACGTTCCCTATAGCATATGGCTCTTGAACATAAAGATGATGGTTTCAATGTGTATTGTATACGTAGTCTGAACATAAACATGATAGTTTCAATGTGAAATGTCTCTTTCACAAAAGCACAAAAAATATGTCTCTTTCACTAATCCGTGGTCGAGAGATTAAGACGTTGCGTTGTAAACCTTCTCGCCTCTCACCGCTGCGAGTTAGAATCCCAATGGGAGCTCGACTCGTAGGTGTGGAAGTGTCAATTCTTACGGAGGTGTACAGTACTGGTTCAACCCAGGAAAATTGGGTGGTCTGCCTTCACCACAAAATAAATCGACATTCATATATAACCTCAAATGTGTAGAAAATCACCTAAAACATCATACAAACAAACTAAAACATCATACAAACAAACTAAAACATCATACAAACTAAAACATCATACAAACAAACTAAAACATCATACAAACAAACTAAAACACCATACAAACAAACTAAAACATCATAATAACAAACTAAAACATCATACAAACAAACTAAAACATCATACAAACAAACTAAAACATCATACAAACTAAAACATCATACAAACAAACTAAAACATCATGCAAACAAACTAAAACACCATACAAACAAACTAAAACATCATACAAACAAACTGAAACATCATACAAACAAACTAAAACATCATACAAACAAACTCAAACATCATACAAACAAACTAAAACGTCATACAAACAAACTAAAACATCATACAAACAAACTAAAACACCATACAAACAAACTAAAACATCTTACAAACAAACTAAAACTCCATACAAACAAACTAAAACATCATACAAACAAACTAAAACACCATACAAACAAACTAAAACATCTTACAAACAAACTAAAACACCATACAAACAAACTAAAACATCATACAAACAAACTGAAACATCATACAAACAAACTAAAACATCATACAAACAAACTAAAACATCTTACAAACAAACTAAAACACCATACAAACAAACTAAAACATCTTACAAACAAACTAAAACACCATACAAACAAACTAAAACATCATACAAACAAACTAAAACATCATACAAACAAACTGAAACATCATACAAACAAACTAAAACATCATACAAACAAACTGAAACATCATACAAACAAACTAAAACATCTTACAAACAACTAAAACACCATACAAACAAACTAAAACATCATACAAACAAACTAAAACATCATACAAACAAACTAAAACGCATATTATTTATGTACTACTTGACTGTTTTTGTCTTAAAAGTAAATAAAATTCTTTGACTGAAACAATCGCCCCGAACAATAGTACATACTAGTGTCGATGTGTATCGTACACATATTGACAAGATAGTTCCAACTTCGGTATAACTTCGGTATAAGTGTTTTAATCGGAACCTCGGCATAGCATCGGTTCCGATAAAACACTTATACATCGGGTTGGAATTCCCCATCTTCCCCGAATACCCATGAAAGATTCGTATATTCTAACGCAATTTCTTGCATTTACATGTAGATAACAAGTTGTATTTATCAATCACAATTCGATTCGTTATAATCATTTTTCTTACCATAACACTTAATCTTGACTGTACTAGATGTGAACACAAAGTGTCCCTTGTATGGCCATGTGAGCTTGAGCTTTTTTGAAGACAACCTCCTGGAGAAAAAGACAAAAACATGCCTAGAAATAGCCACAATACACAACATAAATGTTGGTTACTCGGTAGTGGTTTTTTTACTGGTCCTTTAGGACCAGGGAGCCCAATATAGGTGGTATTGAAGTAGAATACCGCTTAAGCCGGTGCTAGGGTGCGCGAGAGGTGTTGCTTTATTGCTTCTTATATTACCTCTCATGAGAGAGGTCTGTTACTTTATTCTCTTGGTTGTGTGTGTTGCTTCCAGCGGATCCCCCTTATCAGTATTTATTAATTAAAGAAAATATAATACATTTCTTATAAAAAAAGGAATGTACTTAAAGAGACAAAAACATATAATTACTAGTATATTAACTGACTAACGCTTTAGAGAACTATTACAATTAATGATACGTAGAGCAGGAATCTAAATGTATTTTCACTGCAACCTCACTCCATTCAGATTCATTGTAGAGGAGTCGACTCAATCACTAAACATGAAATGCGTTGAAATACTAAAGAATCGAATTCCTTTTGCTGAATTTACGATAAATTTTGTAAAATTGGCAGGAAACCCTAACAAGGGGTCAATGACCTTAAAGCTCTACTGATAGGTTTTTGATAGCTAGATCAGCATTCCTGTGAAGTTTCATGAAAATCCGTCAAGTAGTTTCAGAGGAGTAGTCGCTACAAGTTTTCATTGTATAAGTAAATTAGTAAACAAAGATGGCCGCTGACAGCCATGTTTAACATCGAATCAAAACGATTTTCGGCAAGGACCAACATCATGTCATGCTGATCATTTTAGAAAAAGTCCCATATCAATATCACTTATAGTTTTCAAGAAGTAGTCGCTGAAAGCTTGTTTTTTGAAAATTTATTTTTAGCCGTGGTGGCCATCTTGAATTTCCGACCGACCTGAAGTTTAGCTAGGATCAATAAGACATCAAGAGCAATATTCGTGCGAAGTTTCATGAAAATCCGTCAAGTAGTTTCAGAGGAGTAGTCGCTACACGTTTTCATTATATAACTATATGTAAACAAAGATGGCCGCTGACAGCCATGTTTAACGTCGAATCAAAATAATTTTCGACAAGGATCAACATCATGTCATACTGAAAATTTTAGGAAAAGACGTATATCAATATCACTTATAGTTTTCAAGAAGTAGTCTCTACAAACTTGTTTTTTGAAAAAATATTTTTAGCCGTGGCGGCCTTCTTGAATTTCCGGCCGACCTGACATTTTGCTAGGATCAATTAGACATCAAGAGCAACATTCCTTTGAAGTTTCATGAAAATCCGTCGAGTAGTTTCAGAGGAGTAGTCGCTACAAGTTTTCATTATATAACCTATGTAAACAAATACGGCCGCTGGCGGCCATGTTTAACGTCGCATCAAAACAGTTTTCTACAAGAATCAACATTATTCTTTACTGATCATTTTAGAAAAGGTCCCATATCAATATCACTTATAATTTTCAGGAAGTACTCGCTACAAACTTCTTTTCAGAAAATCTATTTTTAGCTGTGGCGGCCATCCTGAATTTCCGACCGACCTGAAATGTTGCTAAGATCATTTAGACATCAAGAGCAACATTCCCGTGAAGTTTCTTGGAAATCCGTCGAGTAGTTACAGAGGAGTAGTCGCTACAAGTTTTTCCTAAATAACTCTATGTAAAAAAAGATGGCCGCTGGCAGCCATGTGTAACGTCGAATCAAAACGATTTTCGACAAGGACCAACATCATGTCATGCTGATCATTTTAGAAAAAGTCCCATATTAATATCTCTTAGAGTTTTCAAGAAGTAATCGCTACAAACTTGTTTATAAAAAATATATTTTTAGATTTGGCGGCCATCGTGGATTTCACATCAACATGAATTTTTGCTAGAATCAACTAGACTGCATAGGCAATATTTCTGTAAAGTTTCATTAAAATCCATTTAGTAGTGTCAGAGAAGTAGTCGCTACAAAAAACGTTTACGACGGACAGACAGACGGACAGACGGACGACGGAAACCGCACCACGGCATAAGCTCTGCTGATCTCTGATCAGTAGAGCTAAATATGGATATAAAAATCGAACAGAAAAAGTGACATTTAAGGACGACAGTCAACCACAAACACACGCAGAAACAAAGAACAACTTTAAAAATTAACCAAATACCAAATTAGACATCACAAACACGATAGGGTTGACAATAGGATTACCGCCTTGGAAACCAGGTTCTAGGGTGCACCAAACCTCACTCTTACCCAATTGTCATCCCAATAAACGGGACAGTGTAAATAAAGATACCCCCGCCAGGTTATACTCTCTAACAAACAAGGCAGCATTACTAGGCAATATAAGTAAAACACATAAATGATCATGTATATATAATATAAAAAAACAACTAGAAAGCCACAACAATGTAAGTACTCAATGACTTGGCAGAAGCCAGAGCAAGATAAGTTTGTTTACTGAGATTTATAGGTAATATTATGAAAAGGAAACTTTTGCATAAGCGACATCACATAAACCGCCGATTTTGGAAAAAGTGACTATGACCAAGGATCTTACGAAGGTTGTAAATCACATCAACATAGAAGTCAGATTGTGATAGTCCTTGTCGCAGAAGAATTCTTCAATTACTTTTCTATTTTAAAAGTAGATCAGATTTACGATAATAAAATTGTGTAAGTTCTTTTCGAATTTTATGGTAACGGTAGCCCTGCTGGAGTAGCTTTTTAGGTATACATTTATACTTTATATATATAGAAAATGTGTAAACCTTTTCTTTTATTGAACTCTCAGAAACAGTTGACACTTTTTATCAATAGTAAATAGAAAAGTCGAACAGGAAATGCAGCTTTCACAGAACACAGTAAACCCCAAAACACGCAAAACGACAAACAGAATGGCAATGTTAATAAGGAATAAAGGCATATAACGTCACAAACACAAAAAGGGTTGACAATAGGGCTACCACTTTGGAACGGTCAGTGGCAAAAAAAGACGCTGGGGGTATAAACCAGGTTCTAGGGTGCACCGAACCTCACACTTACCCTACTTCATCCCAATACAACGGGACAGTGTAAATAAAGAAATCCCCGCCATGAACTATTCTCTAACCACCAAGGCAGCATTAATAGGCAATATAAGTAAAACACAAAGTTGTTCCTGTATATATAAATACAAAAATACAATAGCCTAGAAAGTCATAAAGAAGGTACTCAATGACTTGTCAGAAGCCAGAGCAACAAGAGAACAAACCATTGAGGGCACGAGAAGGCAAGATTGTAGACAAACATCAAACGTCACCGTCCTTTTGGGCTAAGCCCTACTTGCCATTGGCTATGACCAGTAGAACTTAAACTGATAATTAGCGCCGATAATCAATATAAAACACGTTTTATCAGTTAATGATAAATGAGTGAATCTAGATTCTTTACGATACTAATATGTGGTAAAGCTGTATACAATCAAAACAGAACTACAGAAATACCCACGTTCGTCGACGCACAACTGAACAGGAGCAGTGTGCTCGCAATAATTTGTGGAATACATATTCTTTTCTGTTTAAAGATATTTCAATTGTCAATTGTAACTTGACTTATGTAAATGCACGAAACATATAATAGGATTAAAAACGAAAGCAAACTTGTTTATCGAATTATTTTACGTATATAATTTTATATTATTTTTGTAGTTAAAAATACTCCTCAAAATAATTTAAGGACCACAAAATAGAACAGTAATATGTACTAAATCTTTAATATTAGGGATTTCATAATCATATTAAAAGTGAGAACATAACAATTATAAAAGAATAACACTAAACTTAAAAATTGCAAAAAATACAAATGTTAAAATATTAAAATCTAAATATGGTCCTTAAATTATGTTGAGGGGTATATAATGATAAATATTACACCTCATTTGCATATTCCACTCTTTGTTTAATGTGACGTCATCCGGTCCATAAAGTTGCATATTGACCGGGCGCCCTGTTCGATAGCTATATTAACGGACGTGTGAAAAAAACGACGTCAAAATAAATCATAAAACGTATTGATTTAATTTGTTGGTCAGATTCGGTATAATATAACAAATAATTTATGATGCTTTGGTCCATATGAAGTTTATGGACTGGGCAGTCAGACCTAGAACGTTATATGGACCTCAGCTCAGAGGAGTATGATAATGATGAATATGCTTACTTCCGCTTAAATCGATTATCCGATGTCTGATACGTTAGGTCACCGACTTGCCAGCAAACGCGTGATATGTTGTAAAGCTTATTTACTAGATAACTACTTTCTAGGTTAAAAGTAACGATTGTAATATTTGACTCGTAAGTGAAGTAGCGTATTCTTCCATGTGTTTGAGTAAAACGGTCGAGTTCAATCTCAGTGTATCCCCTTCTGCATCTTACATAGAGTGTACCTGAAACAAAGACATGGTTCTAGGGTGAAACAGAAGCAATGCCTAAATAAATAAATGAATGAAAGAACGAACGAACGAACGAACGAACGAACGAAAGAACGAAACGAACAAACGAACGAATGAATGTGTAAACAAGCAAATGAGTATACGTTTAGCAACCATATTCAAATAGTTTGTCATTAATTGATCATGAATCAATTTAATATAAGAGAATTGTATGTTTCTAAAAACTGAAGTACAACTGGGTTATGATGTTTCACATTATAAATGAGATAAACAAGAGATAAATGGGAATTAGAAGACAATCTCGAAATTGTCATCATCATATTCCTGAATATAGTTTAAAGCTACACAGTCCCTATACATATATGTCATTTTAACGAAAACAGTGTTTATCATAAGGTAATGTTGCTTGGCTGGGACTATATGTTTTCTTTTGGGGATATATACAGGTTTTGAACGCGCGCTTTTAAAGTAGACATAAGCGGCAGGCCCATAGCAACATCGAGGCAAACCTAGTTGGGAGGTTCGGGTGTCCTTCCCAGGATTTTTAAAATACATTATTTTTCTTAGTAGTGGTACGGTGTTTTCCTAGATTTCTAAAATATTTTTTTATAAATAAAAAGAATCAGAACATGTTTTTGTTTAATGTGTTAACTATTTTGTAAACATCACTCACAAAGAACATTAAAAAATAAAAAATAAGAAATAAAAAATAAGTTTAATCATTAATAATTCGAACCTGGAACAATAGAGTGCAAATTAAAGCAACGACGCCTTTACTATTACGTCCACCGTGTCAGATTGTCGAATACTGTAAAATTTAAGAACATATTCTTTCAACTAAATTTCAATTTAAAAACGTACACAAATATTTTATAATTCAAAAAAATGCAAAAACTTTAACATTAACGTGCTTTATAAGATTTCTAAAACTTTTTTTAAATATTTCAAAACATATACTGATATACTGTAATGTATCATGTCACATAGGCGTAGGAACAGGGGTGGGGAGTGATAAACGAGGTACCTATTAGGGAACACATATTAAATGCGTTTGTCCGAATACATGTTTACTTTATTTCAATTTATTTCAACATGTTTGTGATTGTGAATGCTATACAATAAACGTATGTAAACACATGTAAATCTATTTATATTTTATGTTGAAAAGCACTGAGTACATATTGAGTACGTACACCATGCTTACAACTGTACGTTTGCAAATTATTCTAAAAGGTGTTGAGTACGTTCTACAAGACTTAGCTTACTTTGGAAGACCTTCGGAATCAAGCTATATATGAATCATATCAACATCAGGTGCCACTCTAGAATCTGAATTTTGGTAGCATAACTTTCGAAGAAACTGATGAAAAGCAAAAACACAACAAATTAACCCAATAGCGTCAGTGAGGCTCATACATATGATCTCCGGATTATTAAGAGTCGAACTCATTATAATAGTCGGACTAGACTAACACATGTCAAACAAACACATTTCTACAATTTAAATTTCGCCACATCGCATACGCCTCCAGAAAACATTTCTTCCGTAATTTACCCAGTCAACACAGAGACGCTGCATTCTGAATAACCGCTTACATAAATAACATATTTTTTAAAAGCAAATGGTGTCCGTGCTTGATAGATATTGAAATGTCAAAATTATAGGTTTTAGTTCGTGAAATTCGTTTATAATAATTCAATAGTCGTGGGATATGTAATGGGAAATAAAAGCGGATTTATAAAATGACTAAATTTACGGTCAGTAGATGTTTCAGTTACTGTGCATGATTGTTTTGTGTTGCATTAGACGAAGTAATCGACCCGACCGACGCGTGTGTTTTGAAACAATTATATACAGTAGCGAGGCGTTTATATATCGCCCTGCAGTCAGTTTTTGACTTCAAATTCAACAGAGCGATAACAGAATTTGAAACTCCCAAGTCGTGTCAATCAAGTCAGGTATAGACCATAAAAATGAAACCACAATTGGACATGTTATACGGCAAAGCAAAGATTCAATATATATGTGTTGTATGTGTGTCTTTACATTATTAAATAGGAAGTGTATAGCTTTAAGGCAAGTTCATTTGCCTTTAGTTACGCGGAAAAGATAGAGGTCTTTTTCAGGCAGGCGGCACTTTATTCTGTGTTTGCAGCAGTTACTTTACCATCTGTATATATATGCTGCAAATTATTGCATTTCCTTTTAATTTCATTATATTTGCTTCGAAAGATAAATGTTATAAAATCTGTACCAAATTTGTTATTAATTCAAAGATCGAAATATGTGTTTAATGATTCCAAAGTCCAAGGTGAAATTCATGGTACTTTGTACTTGACAATAAAGTTGATGTCTTTTTCGATATATGTTAACTTCGGTGTGATACGGAGACCGAAATTTCGAATGGCCTTCGGTTTTCATTTAAAAAGAGGTTCGTATCTAGGTTTAAAAACTCGTAGCTAGGTCTGAAAACTGTGCCAAATGTTGGTTTTGATGTGTTAGATTGTAATTTAATGGGTTAATGAATGGCTAATTTGTCTCCTTTATGATATAAAGTTCGTTCATTAGCTTCAACGTATACACTTTTTGCTGGAGATGTACAAAAGGCACATAAGGCCAGGCGTAATCTCTGATTACATATAGCATCAAAACATCAAGACTTGCCGATACATTTACTATTGAGCCGTAGTCAGGGTGGATCTGATGAGACATACATACAGTCGTAAGAGCGCTTTTCGATCTGCTCCCCAATTAGTGTTTGCAACAACTTTAAGTAAATTAAAAGTTTTAGGCATTTGGCGTTTAAGTATTTTATTTATATTTACAAATGTCAAAACACTACGACAAAGAGGATTATTAAGCATTCGTTTATCCTGGTCAATAATGGTCCAGTATAGTATACTTTTGTTGAACTGAAATGGGACCGTATCGTCATTGTGCTAAAATGTAAACATAAAATGGCACTTACCAAACAAGTCTTCTCCAACATTAATATATCCGTTATAATCATCATTATATCCACACAGAGAACGTATGTTGTCAATCGGTGGAGGTTCGTCACCATCGCAACCACAATCCTGGACACCATCTTGAGCTACTGACCTTGTAATGCATTTCTGTGATGAATCGCCGCACTTGTGTAGTTCTCTATCTTCACAGTTTCCTATTTAAGCAAGAAGCAATGGCTTTTAACATTTTAACATAACTTACATTCAGAAAGAGTCCAACATGAACATAGTTCTTGGTTATTCGCAAATAAGATCGTCGAAACTGTTAAATTTACGTCATAATTTTTTTTACACAACACTTTCGCGATTTCCAAATTTCTCCTTAAATACTATTTCTTGTCTTAATATTCTATAACCGAGTTTTTAATATTAAAACGTTATGCTCCTTTATAGATTATTTTAACAAGCTGCCTAACCTGGGTCATAAATTACATAGTACTTATTGTAATGCACTTGAATACAGTTGTTTCTTATTATTTATACATTCCAGTCAAACAGGTTCTATCATCTAGTTTTTATAATGCACAGGATTATGCCGCTTTCCACCAAGGGTTTACCAGCAAACTTTGGGCATAACTTGCTTAGTATGATACTCTGGCAAGTCTTATATGTTTAAAGATGACATGCCTAATGTAAAAACACTTCTAAATTGTGTTTAAATTGTGAGTAACTCAATGAGGAAACTATGATCGCATAATATTGTTCGTGTAATCTCCAAATATATTGCATGCACACACGCACACACACACACACACGGACGGACACGATGGCAACTATATCCTCCCCCTAAAATGTCAGGGAGCATAAACATCAGTCACTTGTTTACTTCAAAATGACATGTACATCATTCGCGCAAAACCGTTAAGACTGTGCACGTCAAACGCGCATATACTACTTGTAATAATGATCATTTCTTCGTTGTGTGTGATTTAAAGCCGAGAGTAACTAGAACCATCATTGATGTTGAATACACCCACTTTTTGATCAGTTGTTATGTGTATATGAAGTTTGGGAAGAACCCATTTAAAACTGGAATGCAAGTAGTAAAAACATGTTACGTGACGCGATAGGACTAACATGTGTTACGCATCGGGACTCGAAGCAACGCGACGAGAGTTTACGGACAGCATGATTCATATATAGACGCCACGTCACTCTGTGATAACTACGGACAGCGTGATTCATATATAGACACCACGTCACTCTGTGATAACTAGAGTATAAACAACCTACTCACGTGGGTGTCCAGAAAATATTAACGCTTGCTTTTTTTTTTAAAGCATGTCGATAGTATTATTTTGCAAATGCATCAATAACTGGCTGGCTATTAATTAATAATAAAGGTAGTTTCTGTTCACGAAAAATAGAAAACTAGTCTACTTTATAAATCTTGTTGACCAAAATGCAGAATCTTCACGACAGAATGAAGAATGTCGGGAAGCAGATGAAGAATAACTGGGGGTGGGGATGGGGGGAAACGTAAAATTACTGATTTTTTCGGTGGATCTCGAGTCTGTTCACAGTATAGCACAAATCGAGTTCCCTCCCCAAGTCAACACTATTTTTTGAAAGATGGGGATGGGTGGCAATTCCCCAAAAAACTTTTCAATTCAAGAATAGACACAGTCTATATATGTCTCATTATAATCCTCATTATTTATTTTCCTTAATAAAATGTCTTACCAGAACATGCTTTAAAACCTTCGTCCGAATGATCGCGACAGTCGAATTTGTTGTCGCAAAGTAGGTCGAAAGTTACACATTGGCCGTTATAGCATCTCCATTCGTATATAGTGCATTCCGCCGCCACTATTAAATAAGTATTGTAGAGCTAGTGCATACAAATACAACATTATTGAATATTTCAACGTTATACTTGCCATAATAGACACATATATTGTAAAGGAATATCAAACAAACAAAATATAGATAGGGGAAATGCACTTCATGGTTCAAAACTTAAGCATTACTTGAAGATAGTTCAGAAAAAGTAGATATAAAAATCACACATGTAAAGTAGCATTCAACGACAACAGTCAACCACAAACACACACAGAAACAAAGAACAACTTTAAAGAAGAATAAAAGGCAAGGTAAGACATCACAAACACAAAATGGTTGACAATACGGATAGCGTCTTGGAACGGCCAGGGGCAAAACAAGGCTGCTGGGGGTTTAAACCAGGTTCTAGGGTGCACTAACCCTCACTCTAAAGAAATATAAAAAGATCGGACAGGGAAAGTAGCATCCCTATTGTCATCCCATTAAACGGAACAGTGTAAATAAAGATATCCCCGCCAGGTTATAATCTCTAACACACAAGGCAGCATTAATAGGCAATATAAGTGAAATACATAAATTATATATATATATATAATATAACAAGAGGGCCATGATGGCCCTATATCGCTCCCCTGAGTTAATTTGAACCAATACAAGAGGGCAAAGATGGCCCTAAAGCGATACCTGAGTACTGGCACATTATCGAACTTCTTCGAAATCTTATGGTCATATACAATCTGTGCAAGTTTGGTTAAGATTGTTCAAGAAATGTGGGCTCTGTTGCGCATTACAACATTGACATAGGCAGTTTAAGACACTGACAAAGTTTGGTTAAGATCACATACAAAAAGAAGGTGCTAGAGAGTAACACCTTGGGCAGAGCCAAATGTGACCCCAGGGCTACATGTAATATGTGAGAGCTGTGTGCTTTGTGGTTTTAGAGAAAAAGATTTTTTAAGTTTTTCCCTATACAACTCTTATGTAAAACGTGACCCCTGGGGCGGGGACAAATGTGAACCCAGGGTCACCATTTGAACAAACTTGGTAAAGGACCATACGAGTATAGTAAATGCGAAATAGTAAACCTCTGGCTCTTGTAGTTCCAGAGAAGAAGACTTTAAAATGTTTCCTATATAAGTCTATGTAAAACTGTGACCCACGGAGTGGGGTCAAATTTTACCCCAAGGTCACCATTTGAACAAACTTGGTAGAGGACCATAATCTAATAGTAAATGCAAAATATTAAACCTCTGCCTCTTACAGTTCCAGAGAAGATTTTTCCCTATACAAACCTATATAAAACTGTGACCCGGGGGCGGGTCCAAATGTGACCCCAGGGTCACCCACCATTTGAACAAAATTGGTAGAGGACCATACGCTTATAGTAAATGCAAAATATCAAACCTCTGGCTCTTGTAGTTTCCGAGACGATTTTTTTTCCCTATACAAGTCTATGTTAAACTGTGACCCCCGGGGCGGGAAAAATTTGACCCCAATGTCACCATTTGAACAAACTAAGTAGAGGACCATAAGCTGATGCTACATGTAATACATGAGAGCTCCGTGCCATGTGGTTCCAGAGAAGAAGATTTTTTCAGTTTTTCCCTATACAAGCCTATGTAAAACTGTGACCCCCGGGCGGGGCCAAATGTGACCCCTGGGTCACCATTTGAACAAACTTGGTTGAGAACCATACGCTTATAGCAAATGCGAAATATTAAACCTCTGGCTCTTGCAGTTTCAGAGAAGAAGATTTTTTAAGTTTTTCCCTATACATGTCTGTGTAAATCATGTGTCCCGTGGGGTTGGGCCAAATGTGACCCCAAGGTCACAATTTGAACAAACTTGGTAAAGGACCATAAGCTTATAGTACATGCAAAATAGCTAACCTCTGGCTCTTGCAGTTTCCGAGAAGAAGATTTTTAAAAAAAAAATCCTATATAAGTCCATGTAAAACTGTGACCCCTGGGGCGGGGACAAATCTGACCCCAGGATCACCATTTGAACAAACTAAGTAAAGGACCATAAGCTGATGCTACACGTAATACATGAGAGCTCCGTACCATGTGGTTCCAGAGTTGAATTTTTTTCTCAGTTTTTCCCTATACAAGCCTATGTAAAACTGTGACCCCCGGGCGGGGCCAAATGTGACCCCTGGGTCCCCATTTGAACAAACTTAGTAGAGGACCATAAGCTTATAGCAAATGCAAAATATTAAACCTCTGGCTCTTGCAGTTTCAGAGAAGAAGAATTTTCAAGTTTTTCCCTATACATGTCTATGTAAAACATGTGTCCCGTGGGGCGGGTCAAATGTGACCCCAGGGTCACCATTTGAACAAACTTGGTAAAGGACCATAAGCTTATAGTAAATGCAAAATATCTAACCTCTGGCTCTTGCAGTTTCTGAGAAGATTTTTAAAAAAAAATCCTATATAAGTCTATGTAAAACTGTGACCCCCGGGGAGGGGATAAATCTGACCCCAGGGTCACCATTTTAACAAACTTAGTAGAGGACCATAAGCTGATGCTACGTGTAATACATGAGACCTCTGTGCCTTGTGGTTTCAGAGAAGAAGATTTTTAAATGTTTTTTCCTATATGTCTATATGAAAAACATGCATAATCTCAATATACAAACTTTGGACCCATGGGGCATGGCCATTTTTAAACCCGGGGACTTTATTTGAACAAACTTGATAGTCTAGACGTTGGCGATCATTTTAAAAGAAATATTGTTGAAATCTGTCCAGCGGTTCTTGAAAAGAAGATTTTTTAAGGTTTCAATTATATATGGTAATGGCGGCCATCTTAGATGTCGCGCTGACCTAATTTTAACAAATCTGTAAAGCTTTCAACTATGGATCATCCATGTAAAGGTTGGTTATAATTGGCTACGCGGTTTCTGAGTAGAAGTCGTTTGAAGCAAAAGTTAACGACGACGACGGACGACGGATGACGGACGACGGACGAAGAGTGATCCCAATAGCTCACCTTTGAGCCTTCGTCTCAGGTGCGATAAAAAACAAAAGCCTAGAAAGCCACAAATTAAGTACTCATTGACTTGGCAGAAGCCAGAGCAACAAGAGAAAAAAACGTAAAGGGAACGAGAAGATAAGATTAAAGACATAACACCAAACGCTGCCGTCCTATAAGGATTTAGGCAGACGTAATCATATAATCAAGAAACGAGTCACACCTTTCAACCTAGTCGTCCTGGGGTTCGGTTTTTAGACATAACTTTCTTCTATCAGTTTCTGATGCGTATCAGAGGAAAAATATATAGTAATGTTATAAACATATTTGATTTCTGATCCTAACTCGAAAACCGTTCAACCGAAGGAATCTTCTTGACGCTTCTAGAGCATAACCGAAAAACTGATCAAGATAATCTGAGGAAACGTGCTTCATGTATCAACATTCTTATTAAAGACGGGAGTTATCAATTACAGCGTTTTGTAAAATGCTTACATCTAGTGCTATGAAAAAGGAATTGGTGGTGATATGTGCTTCAGTTTCCTAAACTTCCCTTTCCTGAAGTTAACTAAGGCAGGAAGTAAACTGTCTCACAAATACCTGAATCAAAATAAATACAGTTGTTGAACGATTGAGAAAAAAATATAATGGCACTGTTGATACCCACCAAATGTATCTCCATTGAAAAGCAGGAATGTTTTGTAGGCAAATATGCACGTGAGCAAATATGGCTCCCTCGATGAGCCTTTTTGTTTCGCCTGCGTAGCATGGCAAACACTTACCTTGTTCGTCGTCGTCCGTAACACATTACCCTGCAACCTCACCTTTCCTATAATTTCAAAAGTTGTTGTCCTAGTGTGTTCATGAAAAATTCAGGATGTTGTTGCATGTGTTTAATAACTCTGAATTTCATTTCGGCAGAGTTATACCCTTTTCATAAAATTAAACCTGCCACATAACCTAGCTCATAACTCACATTGAACGAGAATGGTGGCATGATTAATTTTATTTTTGCTGTGTAGCTATATCTTAATGAGACGTGGAACCCTAATGATTTTGGAGGATGTTTATGTGAAAATTGGTTTCCGCTCATTTAAAATAGAGCAAATGCATATATTAAATTTATATCTGCGGTGTGTAGGTATGAGGTAAATAAATACTGAATAGGGGATCCCTTGGAAGCAACAAACACAAACAAGAGATAAAAGTAGAGATTCGGTCTTATTGAGTCTGTTAAGAGATAATGTAAAGTGCAACACCTCTCACGCCTCATGGACCCGGCTTAAGCGATATTCTACTTTAAAGTCACAGAGAGTGGACTTGATAACCACAAAGGACCAGTAAGTAATAACACTACTGATTTGTAGTCGGGCGACTTTTTACGGCCACCACACAGCACAATTGAGTTTGTTGACCACAGGTCAACGGTCAACGTCACTGTCAATATGACATTTTGTGGCGTCGTCCGTCTCTTTAACCTACAGCCTTAGGTTGGTCATTTATATGTACTTGATCTAAGTTCATGAAACTTCACACGCGTCTTCATATTAACCCAGGAAATATCTCTACACATATCCAATACGTATGACTTCCATTTCAACAGAGTTGTCCTTGCCGAAATGAACACATGGTAGGCGACACAAATGTTCCGTGTAACACCCTTTTAGGTGTGAACAAACGTGTTCGTTTCTACCATTTAACACGTTTTTTCTTGTTTAATATAAGATACAGTTTTTGAAATGTCTATGGGAAGTTTCTTTCTTATCCTCTGAAATGATAACAATGCCATTAATGAACTGCAATCTGTAAACAACTTATCATATTGTTAAATGTTGATTAATGTTTCCGTGGCACTGGTTCATTGTGTGCTTTCCTTAGCTAAATATAGAATATGTCTAAATTTAATATGTGTTTCCAACGGCACCTGGGGTCTTCCTCCACCAATGGAAGCTGGAAAGTCGCCATATGACCTTAGCTGTTGGTGCGACTATAAAATCCAATTCAATTAATCAACATATTCAAACCAAGTCACGTTAAGGATAAAACTATATGATGTAACGTATAAGACAGTTCATACGTACCACAATTAGTTTCATCGGATCGGTCTCGACAGTCACGGTAGAAGTCGCACCTCAAACCGATATTGATTAGTGTTCCATCATCACACGCATACAATTGAATTTCGCTGTTTTTATCTAGAATATGAAATTGTTTGCGATAATAAAGGCGGACGACTTATACATCTTTTATTGACATGTTTGCAGCAATTTCGGTACAGAATCTAGTAAGTTACATAACAGATACATACGAATCGTAAAGAGTAAACAAAAAGGAAAAACAAGGAACTTAAATCTGCATTTCATGACATGGCAATACCTCAATCGAGATGCCCTGTACATATTAATAATAATAATAATAATATCAACATATAAGTCGCTAGATGAATACAATTATAAAACAGAGGACCAAATGGTTTTATATCGCTCACCTGATGATCTTGTCGAAGAGGGGAAAAGTCGAACAATCTTATAAACTGAATTTTTTTTTTTAAATTTAATCCCACTGTCGGTTTACGCCAAAAGGTGAGTTCATCTAAATTGGTTATACATTACGAGGTCAATTCATTAAACGATGGGTTAGCTTATATAAGCAGGATTTTATAACGGATATTTAGACAATAAAACATGTTTAAAAACATTTTTTACTTTAAAAATGCGAAAACCTGTTTAAAATTACCTATTAAATGTTTTAATTTTACAATATGCAAACTTTTTAAGCCAAATTTAAAGTTTTTTTTCATACTCCAGCCAGCCCCGTTTTCGCTTTTTGGAGAAGGGGTTTGAAAGTTAATACTCGGAACACCTAATGGTATTACATTTGTAGCTAGGAGTGAGAATATTAGCCAGGGGTCAACATGAAGTTTTCTAGACCCGTTGGAAAAAGTCACCAAATGTTTCACAGAGCATGTTTAGACCAACACAAAAGCTTGTAAAAAGACGGCCAAGTTGACAGAGCTACCCAGGCACTATTTGTAGATGTTTAAAACGACCACCGTGGTAAAAATAGTAAAATATTAAAAACACGTTTTCTCGGCTATTTTTAATTATATTTTTCTGGAATATGTTTTATATTTACATGTATGTCATGTAGATCACTAAATGAATGTTTTTACAGTACGTCGACAAAAAAAGGTCATATTGTGCGCGAAAACGGATTTCAATAAACAATGAAATAGACAATTATTAAACATTAAATTATTAAACATTACGGTAAAAATATATAGGTAAAACTATTTAAAAATAATGGATGATATGGTAAACTAAATAAACTATGTATATGAAGATCAATATCGTATCCTTTCATTTCATCCAACTTGTTTATTAAAATCAATAATACACAGTAAATCCTCTATATCATTTTTTTTCTTCATTTAAATAGATTCTACGGGTGTCGGTAATATTTCATGTTTTAAGTTAATTCTTAAGATTAGATAAACTTTAATTTGAATCGACAAGTACCTCTTGCGTTTAAGACAGACAGTAATTCATAAGCTTTAGCGGCTAAACAAAATAAGTCGCTTAATGGTCTTTAACAAATAATGAACTATACAGGATTTAGGTAGACGTCATCATAGGTCCACAATCGTTCCGGCGATCGCACAATCAAGTGGAAAGCAAAGCGGTGAGCTGTAAATGGGTCAACCACTAAACATGCAGTGCGTTGCAAATAATAAGGTGACAACCTCCTTTGGTAAGCCTTTTAACAGTGATCATTACCCAATCTTAACCAGGATCACCATGTGACTTTGTCAACGTCTTAGAAAATAGTCTGCGATTACGACATAATTTGTCACATGACCATAGCTAAAATATCAAAATGGTTATTAGAAATCAACTCCGCGACCAGACACCACTTATGTTATGGGGTGGTGCTGAGTGGTAAACAATCGAACGGAACTCCGCTTACTTTGGACTTTTTTGGTGAATTTAGGTTGGTATTTTAATTAAAGGCAGGCTGTTTAGAGCTATGACATTTTAGAAAGTGATGGTACGAACAAACGCTATACTGTAACCCTACGGAAAACGCAATGTTGGAGTCCATTTTGATTGTTTTAACGGCGGAGTGATATGCAAAAGAATACATTTTATTCTACCGCAGTATAATGCTGAGCAAACATTAGCGTTTATTCACTAATATAAATATTGAAAAAGAGCAATAAGCTTGTCTTTGAAAAGGCTTGCGTGACGCTTATTGCATTCTTTTTCATTTCAAGAAAGTATTAACGACCAAAATATATTAATCCAAGAGTTAGCATAATCAAGAGTTAGCATAAGCTTTAGCACAATATTGTGTTACGTGATCTACAACGGCAGTAAGACATGACATTAAACCTTTGGAGATGTTTGTACTAGTGCAGACACTAGAAATATGAAGAAAGTGTGCTTAATTAGGCTGTTTTTGTAAATTAGGAATCCAGTACATAGTTTGAAGTTTGCTTTGCTTTTCATCTACTCCAGCTTTAATAGTGCTTCAGTGAGTTTTATATCCGGACAAACCTTTGCAAAGGTGTATTATCATAACCCTGATTTACTTTTAAAAGTTGTCAGAACTCTTCTGCTAAATGGTCTGTCACAATGTTAATACTATGGTGACTATATGTAAAGACTTTTTAAGATTATGTCATTTATCACATTCCTACAATCTGTTTTAAACGTGTTTCTATCATTCTGCAACGCACTGCATGTTTAGATGTTGACCCATTTACAGTTCGTCACAATGCTTTACAATTAATGTTGCGATGACCCGACAGATTGGGAACCGTATGATGACTTCTACTGGCATGCATTTATTATGATATATAGTATAGAAGGCTAGAGGGAATATAGTTTTAGTATATGTATTTAGTAAAGGATCTTCTTCTTCTCCCTATCTCTATCCTTCTATACTATATATCGTAATGAATGCATGTGCGTCTACCTAAATAGGACAAGGGATGGTAACGCCTAATTTTTTACTTTAATATTGTCTTATCGTCATCATTCTTTATTTGTCCTGGCTTCTGACAAGTATCTGCTTTGTGGCTTTCTGGGCATTTTATATTCATATATAAATGATCATTTTGTGTTATACTTATATTGTCTACAAATTGCTATTAATACTGCCTAGTTTGTAAGAGGATATAGCCTGGCTGGTCCCATTTTATTGGAATGTAACTAGGGTAAGAGTGAGGTGTGGTGCACTCTAGAACCTGGCTTAACCCCAGAGGTCGACTTTATGTCACTGACCATTCCAAGGAGGTGCCCATAGTGTCACTGACGATTCCAAGGAGGTTATATTTCCTTCTCGACATTTATACCATATTTTGTCTCGGACTCGAAATAGGATATGGATCACATTTAGTGATACTTATAGTTTTAAACTGTAAACATGACTCTATTACACTATTTAATATATTGGGTCTCACGTATCAAGGCGACACAATCCGTAGGAAAGTATTCAAGTTCATGATATGTTTGAGAAACGTTGACAACCTTATTAACCAACAATTCCCTGTTCAATCAATCAAAACCTAGAATTGAAACTCAAGGTCACAGAAACACCAATGTTGATTAGACAGTTAATGATCATATGTAACAAAAGTGCAAATTTCAAATAAATAATTTAGATAGTATTCAAGATGTTTTGGAGAAACTCTGTCAGACGCCATACCCAAACACTGACGTCGCTCAATCGCCTTCCAATGAAACTAGTCAATAAAAAAAACGTTATTTTTCTGATAAATACAATCATCTGACTGTGACAAAATAATGAACCAATTTGGAAATTTACAATTTGACAAGACGGTAATTGCAGTAACTACTATTCTATTTCAAAGGTAAATTAAAGGTCCATAACTGTATTAAGAAATCTAAAAGCTACCATTATCGAACGGATTCTAAATATCCGCCAGTATGTTAATGTTATTAAGACTTCACACTAAATGATATTCATATTAAACCCTACACAATTAAAGATAGTTGTTGCAATAATCATATTTTATAAGTAAATTAAAGGCATACCTCTATTCCAAAATGGTAAAACAATTTGATGTATCATAAACAGTATTAACATTTACTGGTATTTGTATATATTTTGTATATACCCCAAATGTTGTTTAATTTTCAACAAAACTTGATTAATCAACATAACCTCAACACAAAAATGAATTTTCGTGAATTTTCGTAAATAATCGGGGTCATAACTCTATTTAGAAAAGGCAAAGGCAAAGGTCCAGAATGATCGCAAGGAAGTGATGTCTGTTTGATATAAGGCTTCACAGCAATTTTTGTTAAAACCGAAAATAAGATAAAGATGTTATCAAAACCTTGCACCTAAGCTTTACACAAAATGTGCATTTTTGTTAAGTAACTCAGGGGTAATAACTCTTTTCTGAAAAGGAGAAAATCGGCCTTGCTCGTAAGAAAGTGGCATCTTAACGATATAACGCTTCAAACTAAAATGGTTTTAATCGAAAGCAAGTTACAGAAGTTATTAACAACGTGCATGAAAGCTTTAGCCAAAAGGTGGATGCCCGTCCCTACCTCCACCCATCTGCACGCCATCTTCAATCCTTAAACCGCTTTTAATTTAAGTTAGTGTTTTTGAAAATTGCATTCTGCATGAACAGAATATAATCAGGCGTTCTTATGTCTTATTTATGTACAAAACAAAATCATATCGGTAAATTATAAACTTGTACACATGTTTTCTTTGAATATCAATATTTTCTTATCACTTATGGGCTTCCGTAGAAAATGCGTTGGTGTTACGAAATGCAAAGAATACCATTAATCCATACAGTGGTTTCGTATATAGTACAGTTTCTGCTATTGATATGCAAAAAATCAGTATATCTTATCGGGTAAACTAAAAGTGTTTTTTGCACGATACGAGAAGTTGGGTCCCTGCCTATATATACCGACTTTTGGTGTGTTCGTCGATTTGAAACTCCTTCACAAGTGACTCATCCATATTCATCAGTTATTACCAGTTAAAATAGGGACTGTGTAGCTTTAAGGACATTTCTTACAGTTGTTTATGCGTATCTTATTCACGCGTACATGTATCTGTCTTTCATATACCGCGTTCTGTGCTGATCGACATTTTGGCCCATTTTATTAGGGTTTCCTTAACTTTCCTCATTATCTTGTATTATTTGCATTTATTATTGCTTTTGCCTTCTTGTTTGTCTGTTTGCTGTTTGTTTCTGTGTTTTGTGGTTTACTGTCCTCATTGAATGCTACTTTCCCTGTCCGATCTTTTTATATTTCTTAGAATACTATGTACACATATAACTTTTTTTTCTTCAAAATATAATTATGTATTTTTCACCAGTCTTTTATAATTATGAACACAATTAACTGTTAATATCATAATGTGAGCTCCATTGGAGTCCACATGCTGTAGAATTAAACTACTCTCTAGATAATACTATAAGATATAAGAAATCCCAAGCCCAAATTTAGTTAAACTTGGACCAAGAAATGTATAGATATATATGGGACATTGCACATTGTATGGGTTATCCGAATTCGAGTTACATGGGAGCCCACGGATTATGTAAACCAACATTATTTAAACAGTCCCCTTAGATATCACTATAAGAAAGGTTATGCAAAATATGGTTAGACAATGACAAGAAATGTAAGAAATATAACTTTATTTGCCTTTACTTAAACAATCGCATCGTGTGGTAGCGATTACTGAGCCTGCCTACAAGCAAGGTAACTATTTGTATATAAGGTACTGAATTATTGAATTGATCTTATAGTTGGTCGCTTTGGACTTGCATATTTGCAACCAAGATAAATATACCATACTCAATACATTTAAAAATGCACCATTTTTGATTTTCCATTATTATTAGTCCGATGTTTTTTTGTTCAAATAAAAAATAGATAGAATAATGCGTGTTTTGCTCAAGCAGGTGGACACACTAATGATGTAAACTTCTGCAATCTGTTTACATTAAATACAGTACTGAAATGGCTCAAATTTTCAAACCGGAAGTTCAACATTTAGGAATTTCGTGTTACAAAATGTACTGTTGAAAAAACCTAAAAAGGTCTATATAGCAGCACAGCTTAGTCCTTTCTTTAACTAGCTGCAACCCGTTTTTCACAAAACATATTGAGATTTCTCTGTAATATTACATGGAATGAAATGTGCAGTATATACATTATATAGCGGAACTTCTCCAGTTGAGTTTCCGTTTCCTTTTAGTATAGTATATGTTTGCATGTAAACATCTTCCTCAGCAATAGTGGTTATCAATGTGTTTGACTTACCACAGTGTATTTCATCGCTGTTGTCAAAGCAGTCTTTAACCGTATCGCAAACATAGACAGAAAGTATTATGTCTCCGCTGTTACATGCAAAATACATATACGGGTCCACCAGCATATTTTCTTCTTGTATGTCTTGCAGTTTAACTAAACAAATTAAAATGTTCATATATACAGGGTGCATACATTGTTTACAGCTTGGTTTCGGTTTTACCCTATACCACATCTCAAGGTTACCTTCTTTCTGACATTTGGATAGAGCAACTATAATGATATACATTGGATGCCCCCCACAATCACCACCACCACCGCCATCCATCCCCCATTAAAGTTTATGTCAGTGTTAGTAAGAAAACTAGTTCGTGTCTTTTTAAAAGGATACTAATGTTTAACTTGTTTTATTATTTAATGGCCTGAACTTATCATATTAAATGAAACATGTAAATTAAATGTAGTACGACATTTGTGAGACGTTTGATATTAATATGTGTTACTCATGCCCCTTATATTAAATTAGCGATTTGGGTAATTAAAATTAAAATGCAAAGTACAGGCAAACATGATCTAATTGCAAATTGATTGTAGATTTATGCAAATCGTTTGTTTTTCGTAGGAATAGTCCTTTGTTCACGTGCTTCCAAGTATAAACAAAGTCGAATATTCTCTATTTGTTTTCGCTTTCGGCGTAAGCTGTCCTCCTCGGCGTGCGCTCATAGTGAGCTTCATTTTATATACATATTGGATAAATGACAGTTAAGAATACAGGTCATATATTTCAGCCGTTCTGAAGGTTGCCAAACTGATTATCATAATTGTATGCGAACTAGGCTACTGAGATATATATTGCTTTCCGTAGTAGTGTGCGAGAGGCACGACGTGGCGGGTTTTGGTAGACCTAAGATGTGTTTAAACTCTGGCATGTAAGTAAAATGCAGAAACGTTAAATACCGACTTTTCCGTTATCACCTAACGCAAATATGTAGTAGTGCGATATATTTGATTTGGTGACATGCGGCAGGATTAATTTTGATCTAGATTGTCGTGGACATTTTGCGTGTGGAAATAAAGAGTGTTAGAGAACAATGAACATTTGCGATAGAGAAATGCCTAGGCAGAGAAGACCAGCAGACGGATGAGTTGTATTGTTTTATTTGACTAGTACAAACATAAAAATGGCACACGAACAGGAATTTGTCAGAATGTTTAGGGCAGTGGGGGAACATATGGAAGGTCTAATAACCATCGTAAATGCCCAGGGTGTTGCAAAAAAAAAATATATTTTAATGGGGAGAATCCGAAGGAATTCAAAGATTGGCTCAAAAGTATTGAAACATATTCAGTTTGAACAAATGTCCCGGCAGACAAAATACAATTTGTAGCATATCAAGCTAGCGTGGGCAAAGTAAGTGATTTTCTTAAACAACATATTGAAGCTAATCAGGATCAGGCTTGGGGGAAAATTAAACAGGAATTAAGGACACGATTTGGGGAAATTATTGATTCACAGTATGCTCTTCTCCTAATTAATAAAGTAAAACAAAACCCTACAGAAATAATTCAAGTATATGCGGAACGACATTTGGCACTTCCAGAAGATGCGTTTGATGGACAAGATAGGCGATCCATTGACAGGCAGTTGATTGGGTATTTCGTTGATTGGTTGTATCATGGCTTTATGAAAATGAGTGCTAACCCAGAGCATTGCATGCTGCAATAACTACGGCTACTAGCGAACAAAACCTTCGAAAACACGTTCAATTGAGGATAGCCACTCGATATGGTTTGAGTTTAATCGGTTAAGCTAAAGTCGAACGGGCAATTACCAGTTATGATAGTGAACACCACAAATAAAACCGTTTCCTTGAGAGAAAAAAAAGGAAGTTAAATCCCACAAAACAACAAATGAGTTCCATGGCGTTGATGCCCCAAGTCATTTGAGTAAAAAAGGATCATTGCACTTTTAGAGAAACATTCTGACGTTTTTGACAGATGCTGATCTCACACATACTGACACTGTTAGGATGAACATTGATAAGGGAGACCACTCACCGATTAAACTCAAACCATATCGAGTGCCATTGAATAATGGTAAAATAATTAATAAAGCGGTAGATGAAATGTTGGATGCTAAATTTGTCGAAAGGTCGATATCAAAATGTAGGCCTTTTATTTATCTTTTAAAGTCGTTCTATAACTTTTATATTTGGAAAGAAAAATTCTCATGATATAGGCCACTCGGCCAAATGACAGTTAGGAGTACAGGTCATATATTATAGCCCGTTTTGAAGGTTGCAAAATAAATTATCATAATTGTATGCGAACTAGGCTACTGAGATATATATTGCTTTCCGTAGGAGTGTGCGAGAGGCACGACGGGGCGGGTTTTGGTAGACCTAAGATGTGTTTGAACTCTGGCTTGTAAATAACATGTAGAAACGTTAAAGACCGACTTTTCCGTTATCCTGTAACGCAAATATGTAGTAGTGTGACAGCATCGGTGAATTTAATTTTGTTCTAAAATAAGACCGTCTCTCGCTTTTAGAACCGGCGTTTCGGAGAAAATGCAATATTAATATATCATGGAGTACTACTATCAGGCAAGCGTATACTATATTAATATTCAGCTACAATCTAGTTTCTGAACATAGCATATTACTAAAATGCCATTGAACGCCATGATATTGGGACATTCCATTCCTAGGCGTCTTGAAGTTCATTTAAAGAATAGCACAGACACCCGACTGAGACAGGATTTAAATTGGAACAATTGGAATGTCATGTTTTGTGTTAGAGATGGCATGACTCTCAGGGGCGTAGCTTCCTATAGGCCGTGTAGGCCGCGGCCTACACTTTTTTCTGAGAAATCGAAAAAATAAAAATGCCAAAATGTACAGATATAATTTACGGTACAAAGTAAGGATATTGATGCTGTTATAGACGTATTCACCTGTACGAAATATACGCCAAAACGCAACTCCGACAGTCTAGCTGAAAAAAATAATTCCGGAGGAGCATACCCCCGGACCCCTCTACAACTCGGCCTACACATCATATACAGCCAAGCTACGCCCCTGACTTTGTCTTCGGTTGCTGACAAAATACTAACAACTCATGACGCTCCAAATGTTATCCCTTCATAGTTTCATTATTGATAGAATATGCATTTTGCTCAAACAGGTTATCAAACTGTGTGTCATCTCCTTACACTAAATACTGTACTTTAATGGCTGAAATTGTCAAAGCGGAATTTCAACATTAATAAATTTCGTGTTAAAATGTGTACTGTGATTAAAAGGTCTACAACCACACAGTTTTGTCCTTTCTATAACTAGCTGCAACATGTTTGCTTACAAAAAAACTTGGGATTTCGCTTGATACTACTTTGAATTAAGTGTGCATTATATGAATGATATAGAGAAAAATCCCGAATAGCTTTCCTTTTTTCCTTTAGTGTACTTTAATACCTGTTACTGTTTGGGACTGAAATAGCCGTTTGTTTATATGGAAATAATGGTACTGTTGATCGATCCTTTAAAGAAACTAACCCGCCAAATAACGGAAAAAATAAACTACTACACAACCGTTTATCAAAACTCTATCCAGGTGTTCAGGTCATATAATAATGTATATGCGGTTATGGGTCCTTAGAATACCTTTGATTGAATATGCGTAAAATGAGTTGTTAACTTAATTCGATACTCTAATTTTGCGGATTTGACCTGACTGGTTAAAGCCGTTTTAATTGTGTCTGTAGAGTTTTGATTCTCAAAATATGTAAGTTGTATATATACCATGTCGTCCGTAGGTTTAGGAAAGGTGTACATATGTTGTAAAATGTGGCTGTTGTTGGCGGGATAGCTACTCTAAAATACATTGATTTTTGCTGTAAAGTTATTCGATATATTTGCATACTTGCGTTTTTTAATACCATATTTTGGAGGCTGTTTGACACAAAAAAAATGCTTCTTACTTGTGTTGATATTATCTGTGATATTATCTGTGGTTCTTAAAAGACACAAACGTAATGGATATAGCTGAGGCAAACATTCATTCACCGTCCACTTCATTCCACCAGGTTCCATATAGATACACTTTCCCCCAGCAACCAATGGTATTGTCGAGTTCCTGTAAAATAAATACTTATCTCACGAAAACAAAATATCAGTGATGTATGTTCAATCCCACGCTGAACGTCTCACACCACAATTATTTTTCCCACAGTGTCCGATTGTAACGTTTTATATATGATTGTTTCCACTCCATAACGTTAGCTACCCTTGAGAGATTTTGACCAAACTTGACCAGAAGGTGCCGCTCACGGAGAAAGAGCTTGGGATCGTTATTCGGCTCATACGGTCATCATAGATCAAGGTCACCTAAGGAGGGATTATTTTGAAACTTTACAAGGTGGGACTAATGGAAAGGTGGTTTGGAATTGTTAGTCGGGTAAATTGGTCAAACGTCAAAGGTCAGGGTCACCATTACTATAATAGAAATCTGGTTTGTGTTCAATAAGTTTAGTTTCGTCTGAGGATTTTTACGGACATTCACCACAACAAAAGGTGCGCCTCATGAGAAGAAAGCTTGGGATTGTCATTGGATCCATTTTATCAAGTGGCAAGGTCACCGTTATCAAAAATAGAAAATAGAAAATTGATTGCAGGCTTTCACCAAATTTGTTTTGAAGGTTAAATTAGATCCTGAAAGAGATTGTAAATGGGCAGTGTCCTCGGTATCTCAGTGGATAAGGCCGTGCTCTTTCTAGATGCAGACCTCTACCCTAGCGGAGGAATATCTCCATCCGAGGTTGATGTCTCAATGTAAATTAAAATAATGTGTTAACTGGACGTAAATCCCATTTCGTTTGACAATGAGAAAAATTGATGCGGTTATTACAAAGCGTTTGCCATGGATTAACGGAAAATAAGCGAAATATAATGTGACAACTAGAAAACTGGTTCAGACGTTTACCACATTTTTCTTGATGGTTTGCTACAAATATATCTTTGATAAGTTCCACACTCAACAATAGTGACGAAAGTGTTATGGGGACTAATTGCCGATGATTATGTAGAAAAGGGCAAATATTAGCTAGTGAATATGATAAATGCAATTAACTACTTCGGCATTTTACAAAATTTGAAAAAGTTTTATTTGCATAAAATCTCAATTCATACTAAATTCAGTGAGCAAAATAGTCTGATAACCTTATAGAAATAGAGGTGTAACCCGGACAAAATTGCAAAAGTAATATTTTAAAATGTTTTGGAATCCTGAAAAACCACATACTATTAGAAAAAGTTAGCCGACGGCTCACATGGATACTATTGATTTCTACTGCTTCGATTTTGTTAAAATTAGGTCAATACGGCATCCGAGATGGCCGCCGTTACCATAAAAGTTCGAACAATTAATAAATCATCATCCCAAGAACAAATGAACAGATTCGACAGCTTTTCTTTATTAATGATTGCCAACTCCAGTACTATCCAACCTGCTCAAATAAAGTCCCTGGTTTCAAAAATGAATGCGCCGCGGGTTTTTTATATAGATATAGTGTATGTTTCGCTGACTTATATAAGGATAAACTAAAAAAAAACATCTTCACCGTCACATGCACACCATCTTCGGATTGGCTCAAATTTCCGTACTATTTGCATTTTAGATATTGCGTTCTGCTCAACCCGGGGCTAGAGGGCGTGAATGGTAGCAAGCAATTTTCACTACCGTTCATGAACAAACCGAGACTGCAATATTTTTTATATTTATCGTGTTCGACGATTTCCAAATTTCATCTTTTATACTTGTTTACTGAAACTACAAGGCAAATGGCTTTCATATATTACATGTAGTATCAGCTTATGGTCTTCTACCAAGTTTCTTTAAATGGTGACCCTGGGGTCAATCATGGCAACGTCCCGGGGGTCACATACTTATATAGGGAAAATGTAAAACATCTTCTCTGAAACTACGAATGCCTAAGGTTTAATATTTTGCCTTTATTATGAGCCTATGGTCCTCTTTCAAGTTTGTTCAAATGGTGACCACGGGATCAAGTATGGCTGATGAATGTTGTATATACTCTCAAAAAATCAAACCCATGACAAGCCCTTTTCTGCTCAATAACTTTAGTTGGGAATGAGATATTGGAATGAAACTTACTGTGTATGTATATTTTATATGGAAAGGAAGCTTGGGATTGCATTTGAGGTCACTGGGGTCAAGGTCATATTTACTAAATTAGAAAAACGATTTCCGCTCAGTTACTTCACCTAGAAATGAGATATTTCAACGAAACTTGCTGTGCATGTAGCTTATATTTGCCTTACTAACAAATGTTTCCTTTCTTTACAATCCTCATTTACTGTGAATACATTTATGTTTGTGATTCACATGTTATTCTATTTATTCTGTATTGTACATTGTTTTGTTGTTTTACTTTATTACAAGAACTTCAACTACTTTATTTATGTAAGTTGCGGGTTTTTTTGTAGAAAAAAACGTTTGTAACTTCATTTTCATCTTACCGGTAGTGTAATAGCATTTCAAATGGAAAACCTGATTTTCGAGGAATTTCCACTTTTCTTGTTAAGAAGTTAATCCAAATCGATGAATCCGTGAGGCAAAAGCAGCCAATTTTGCTAGTTTTTGGAAGTTGTTGATAGTTTCGCATTGTCCTATTAATAGTTTAAAACAAAACAAGAAAGCATATTCCACAATACAAAATTAAAGTTAGATACTAAAATCTGGGGTGTGGGGAAGCAAACATACACTTCATAATTACTATTAATACCATCCATGGACCTAAGAGATGCTTAGTTTTTTTCTTCTGATTTATACCATGGACATCCGTGCGAATCTGAGGACTGCCCCCAAGAGGTGATATTGTGTGCGAAACCCGATGACAATTTTATGGTCAATTATGCTAAAATGTATAGGTAGAACTATTGACAAAAAGGGATAATATGGTAATAAAAGCAACTACGTATATGAAGGTAAACAAATACCCGTCAACAGGCGCATGTAAACCTGTAAATGCAAATATGAACTTATCACAATAAGTTATAGAGTTTGGTTTATTATAAGAAATCTAAAACTTGACTGAAATCAAGATAATGAAATAATTATTTCATACAATAAACTTACCTTTATCAGTATTTATTAATAGTATATTTGTCACATAAGATCAAAGTCTATACATTCTGTCACCATGTAATGGATTCAAATGAGTATAACGTGTATGCCCTATACGGCTAAAACAACTTCTTTTCGACGAATGACTCTACTAGAAGGACGCCTCTCACCAAGTAACGGTTTTATTAAGTGAAGCTAACTGTTCATGGACAAATCCCAAGCGGCTCGCCAAGAGTTACGAATATACGTGTTAATATAAAATTTAACGTCAGTGTAAGGCAATTTTCTATTGTATATATGTAAATATATTGCTGCCTTAGCTGCCTTAACCTTAGGGAATCAGAAAACTTTCGGATCATTTCATTTGATCGGATAAATATATCGTTACTTGGTTTTTACCATTTGTGTTCAAATATAGACATACCTAATGACCACTTATTTTTAGTTCGCAATGTGTCTATACAAAATAGTCTCTCAATCCACAAATACAGTTGTCAGTTATAAAACAGTCCATCAATGTCACTTTAATATAGCATTTGGATTATTTTGAAACAACTAAATGTCCCGTTTTTTACAATGGTGTACTTCGAAATGTAGATGATATGATAACGTGGCTTATTAATTTAGAAATGATGACATAAGTATTCATTCTGACATTATGTTTGAGTGCTATATTACTGACATGTACTATACGACATACACCATCAACGTTTATCTTCTTTTTTTCTTTTCTTTTTTTGTGTAGCCTTTAACACACATCAATCATTCTACACAAGAAGTGGTACAGCTATGGTATCTAATATATTATCCTAGCGTCTGAGGTGTACAAATGCAGCAAAAATGGCAGCCATTTTCAAAAAAGCCGTCAAATAAGTCATAAAAAAAACATTTAGTTCATTATAATAATAAATTGAAAAGGGGATCGTTTGGAAACAAATACAAAAAAAGAGAAAAGTAGCAGACTCGGGTTTTATTAAGACTGTTCATGAGAGGTAATATAATTTAAAATACCTATCACGCCCGCTAGCACCTGCTTAAGCGGCATTCTACTTTAAGTCCACAACGAGTGGGCTTGATGATCCCAAAGGACCAGTAAGTAATAACATTACTGATTTGTAGTCGGGGCGACTCTTTACAGCCACCACACAGCACTAAACAAACGCTAGTGTGAATGTAAATAAATACTGAAAAGGGGATCCTTTGGGAGCAACAAACACAAACAAGAAAGAAAAGTAGCAGACTTGGTTTTATTGAGTCTGTTCATGAGAGGCCGTATACGTTGCAACCCATCTCGCGCCCCATAGCTTATAATTGATAAAACTGTAAATGCACATTCATTGTCTTTTAACCAATACCTTACAAGAAAAGTCTTCCAAACACTTGGAGAAAAACATCGCAAAGGGTACTAAAATATATTTCTAATCTCGGATTTATCAGAATGTGTGTCGATTAATACACGGTACCAGTTTGAAGTGTCATTAACTGTTGCATGCGCAGATATGCTCGTTATGGTTGACGGTTCCAGTTTGTCGTGGCATTAACTGCATGCACAGAGACATTTTAAGGTTCATATTACATGCGCAGAGATCGATATTGTTCACGGTTGCAGTCGATCGTTGACATATTAACGTATGTGTTGGGGTAAAGGACAGACTTAAACCCACAATGTCCAATAATTACCATATACTTACCAGTTCGTATAGGTCAGTGGTGAACCGTCATCCCACGTGAAATCCGCATGTGTTAAATTCCCCGTTTTTACTCTCAAACCTAAAACTAATTAACAAAATAAAATTTAAAAAATCGCATAGCTGAATAAAATTATTATTTACAAACTGAAGCCTGGCAATTCTCAGTTTGCAAAACTTTTACTGCCTCATTTATTTTCGTATATATTTAATGTATTCTCTTCTCTTAAAAGACAAACTCGAATGGACAGGATTTGTATTACTGTCCGTGAAAAGATTAAAGGGGCTTGCCTTCTGATTTTTTTCTGAATTAATATTGTCCGAACTTTGACATTTTGTTCAGCATTGGGAGAAAATACGTTCTGCCAAATAAAACTTTCGTTCATATTCGGAATAAAAAAAGAACGCTTTTAAGACCCAATATGTAGGCAAACCTCTTTAAAAGTAAATCAGTAAATAACCAATAATAAACTATTACCTTATTCCCTATTTGCACCTCTACAATAATTAAGTCATGCATTGCCATTTAATTTTGTTTCATATTGCAGATAAAAAAAATAAACATGCATTTCAGAGAAGAAATAATGGGAATTATGGATCATTTTGACCCTACCTTTATGTAATAAAGATTACCTGCACTGAAAAATCCCTGTGGAATATCGAGGTAATGGTTCAGCCTCCTTTGTATCACTTCGCCTTCAATTACTAAAGATTTCCCCTTTTCTATTGCACGGCATTCTTTTTCAGTCACAACAAAGCAGGATTTCCTGAAGTAGTATTGTAACTGAAGGTTCATGATTGTATTGTCATTGTAAATCACATTGAATTATATGGTGTTATTACAATAAATTACTATGTTAAGTAAACTGTAGTCCGTATGTTTTAGTCCGTAGTCAGTGTTTGTACGTTTCCATTAAGTGTGTTTTAAGCCAAGTTAGCATACTGAAGTCAGTGTCATGTCATAGTCAGAATATGCAGTTAAGTTTTAGTTCCTATGCAGTGTATTTTCAAACCATTCAATGGCCAGCGGCGTATGGTCCCAGTTTCTAACAAAATGCTTTGCCCTTAAAGAGAAAACAATGTGCCAAATAAACTAAATGGAATTTAGTTCGGAGCAGACGTTACTATGAAGTCTGCGTATCACAGGTAAAAATACTAAATTAAAAAGCAGGCAACAGGGTGATTAAACGCTACTCAGAAACTGTAAAGGCTTGAGTAGTGGAACCACCTATTCGAAATTCAAGTAAGAAAATACAAGTATTTGAGAATGTACCATCGATATCCGTGTATATATCTGGGGCTCAGCGTTTAACCGCCGACAGCTATCAAATTAAGATGAAATGAAATAAAGTTGCTGACATAAAAGAAAGCCGTTGGACGGGTTCAAGTACTGCTCACGTGCAAATAAACGGAGGCCGCCAGAGTATTGGCGGGTTGAACTATAAGTCAATTATAGATCATTTATTCGTATTTAAAAGAAATAAGTTCTGCGGTCGCTATTGCTCTCTTGTTCTTATTTCCTACAAATTCGAATCAATGAACTATAACCTTTACATAATTCAACCCATCCACGCTATAACGGCTTCCTTTTATTCGCACGTGAACAGTTTCCGAACCCGTCCCTCTGTCTAACGGCTTTCTGTTTCAACCAGTAAACATCTTAATTGACAGCTGTCATAGCAAACACCAAACACTCTATACCACGTTCTGCAGTGGCGGATACAGGAATTGAAATTAAGGTTGTAGCCTTCTTAAGTTCATAACAAAAAAACACTTATTCACTCACATCTATCAGAGTTTAGGGAGTATGGGTGCGGGTGGGGTGTCGCAAAACTTAAAAAAAAAGAAAAAAAAATTTGAGAAACAAAAACAAATATAAAAGAAAAGGACATTATTTTTACATGAACTTTCATAACTTCTCAGATTTTAAACCAAGCCCCACATAAATCAGCACATGCGCTGGTGTCATACACGGGAGCATTTCAACATGAGCGACGCTTTATTAGAATTTACGTTGGTCGACGACGAACATTTTTAAATTCTTAAATTATTCGTGAACTGTGCAGCCCCAACGCTTTTCTGAACGACAATGACTGTATAACACATGTTGACCAGTGCACGTGGCAGAATCAGGGTAGGGGAAGACCTTATTTGCTCCATATTTGAAAGTCAAATGAGTTCAGCCACTTAAAAATCGCTCGAGTATTGGATGAAAGAGATGGTTGATCTTTAAAAAAATCATAAAGTCTACCAGTCCGTCAAATGTCATGTATCTATGTCTAGTTTTACACGATTTGCGTCATCATATTTGGGCTTCCATGGCTAACCGTTTACATATCGATTTTCAAACGAGTTTTATTTTAATAATTTAACAAGGAGATATAAAAATCGAACACGAAAAGTAACATTCAAGGACGACAGTCAACCACACAGAAACAAAGAACAACTTTAAAAATAAATAAAATGCAAAATAAGATATCACAAACACAAAAGGGCTGACAATCAGGCTACCGCCTTGGAACGGTCACTGGCAAAAAAAACTCCGCTATGAATTTACAGCGGGTGTGAGCGTGTACCAAACCTCACTCTTACCCTATTGTCATCCCAATAAACTATATAAAACAAACATCAAACGTTACCGTCCTATAAGGATTTAGGTTGACGTCATCATAGGGTCCAAAATCTGTCCGGTCATCGTACAATCAAAGAAGAAAGCATAGAGGCGAACTGTAAATGGGTCCACCACTAAACATGCAGTGCGTTGTAAAATAACAGGGTCATAACCTCTTTTGATAAACAATTTAACAAGTTTAATAAAGATTGTATGAAAATGATTATGACCATGGATCTTACGAAGTTAATAAATCACATCACCATAGAAGTCGTGAAGGTCGTGATAGTCCTTAATTGGGAAAAAAACGTTTACGTGTCCACACGAAAGAAATGTTAGACAAAACCAGGAAACTAGAAGGGTGTTCTACGGAACACGTGTGTTCTGTCATGTGCATATTTCGACAAAGACACTATAGCTATGAAGCTTGAAATCTGGCGGTGTTATCCTTCGTGAATTATGGAAAAATCTGTTTTTAAATTGTAAAGTTGTTCTATGAAAAATAGGTACAACTAAAATGAAATTCAGAGTTATTGTACATTTCAATGGTATTTGATAAGGAAGAACTGTACTGTACTATTTCGCCAAGTTATTAGCTAGGTTAGGTTGCAGGTTAAAGTTTTATGAAATAGGGCATAACTCTGCCGAAATTAAATTCAGAGTTATAGGACATGACAATGATATTTAAAAACATACGAAAGAACTGTATAAAGTTTCAAAACAGTATGTCAATATTTTGCCGCGTTATGTGCTCGGTTAAGTTGCAGTTTGAAGTTTTATGAAAAAGAAATAACTATTCCAAAATGAAGGTCAAAGTTATTGGACCTTTGCAACAACATGTCTTGGGGTAAGGTGAAGATATGTGTGAAGTTTCATGATCATAAATCAAATAATTGTACTCTTCAAGTTATGGTTATTTATGAGCTCGGTTAGGATGAGCATTAACATCGGTTAACATTTTGTGAAAAGGAGAATTACTCTGACAAAATGAAAGTCAAAGTTATTGGACCTTTGCAACAACATTTCTTGGGATAAGGTGAAGATATATGTGTTATGAAAAGGAGAATTACTCTGACAAAATGAAAGTCAAAGTTATTGGACCTTTACACCAACATTTATTGGGTGAAGTTTCATGATCATAAGTCAAATAAGTGTACTCTTCAAGTTATGGTTAGTTATGAGCTCGGTTAGGTTGAAGGTTAACGTTTTATGAAAAGGTGAATTACTCTGACAAAATGAAAGTCAAAGTTATTGGACATTTTTACCAACATTTTTTTGGTAGGATAAAGATATGGGTGAAGTTTCATGATCATAAGTCAAACATATCAAACACGCGACCTGGCCATGACTCATCAATGAATAATTGGATCAAAAACATATTTGAGAGAAAGGTTCACCATATGAAGACGATGTGTCAAGGTCGCAGCAAAGGTTAAAGATCAAAAGTGTGTCAGAGTCATACCTGAGCAATAAATGATAGGAACAAATATATATTATCTAGAAAGGATCACCACGTAGAGATGGAGTGTCGTATTTAAAGGCCCGCCAACCCAGGGTCAAGGTTGCATCGAATCCGCATACATGACTGATATCAGAAGGGTTTACCGCATGAAGACGGAGTGTCGCGTACAACTTCCACCACGAGTCAAGGTCAAGGTCAAAATTCTAAATAGTTTCCGGACCATAACTCAGCAATGAATGATTGCATCGAAACAATATTAAGCAAAATGTTTCCCCACATTAAGATGGAGTGTCGTGTACAATTTCCGCCAACTTCATGTATATTTGACAGTATATTGTACAGGAGATATCGGCTTTGGTTATTTAAATATTGTCTCATAAACTTCAGTTGTTGTTTTTTACAGTGGATAGATTTGAACATGTTCATGCTGATTACGTCGCATTTAAAGGCGAGTATATTTGGAGCGTTAGCATTATTTGTGTGGGTGCTTCTGTGTCCGCGGATAAAATGTAGGCAGTATACGGTAATAAGTTCTACAATGAATAAAAGAATGAATGGTGTTTTACGGCTCGTCGACACATAAATAGGTCATATTGTGCGCAAAACCGACGAAAGATGAAGAAATTAAGTAGTAATTAAACATTAATGTAAATGTTTAAAGATAAAACTATTTAAAAAATAAGGGTTGATATAGCAGTAATATAAACTATATATGTAAATCAACAAATGCCCGTCAACAGGTATATAAACAAGTCAATATATATAAGAACACATTATAATGATTTATATAGTCCGATTTCTTTTAGGAAATCTAAAACAAGACTAAAATCTATAGTATCAAATAACTCTTTCATAGTATTAACATTGTAGTACCTTTGACGCATAGGATCAAAGTCTACACATTCCAACAAGATGTGTTTGACCGTTAACGGTGCAAAGCAGGGTATACATTCTGGTAATTGCTCAGCTTGTAATAAATATGAATTAGTATAACGTGTATGCCCTATCCTGCACCGGGCTAGGACAACTTCTTCTCGACGAATGGGTCTTCTAGAAGAACGCCATTCTCCAAGTAACGGTTTAATTGAATGGCGTTTATTGTTAACTGACGAATCCCAAACGGCTTACCAAGAGTTACGAATAAATGAGTTAATACAACTTTTAAAATCAGTATAAGGTAATTTAGCATTAGATATATGTAAACCTAATGCTGCGTTAGCAGCACTATCAGCTCTATCATTACCACGTATTCCTACATGGCTTGGAAGACACCAGAAAATAATAACATTATCAACTATAAGAGAATTGTACTTTTCTAAAAGTTGAAGCACAACTGGGTTATCTTGTTTCATATTACCCAGTGCTTGAAAAGATGAAAGGGAATCTGAAAAGATTACAAAATGGTCATTATCAGATATCTGAATATAATTTAAGGCAAGTTCAATTGACTTAAGTTCAGCTGAAAATATAGGGCCTTGTCAGGCAGGCGGCTCTTTATGCTGTGTTTGTGAACAACAGCTGCTGCAGCTACCTTATCTCCATCTTTAGAACCATCTGTGTATATATGTTGAAAGTTACTGTATTTCGATTTAATTTCATTAAATTTGCTTTGAAAGACAGTAGGGTCTGTACTGGATTTGTTACTATTACAAAGATCAAAAATAATTGTTGGTGTTTCCAAAGTCAACGGTGGAATTTGTGGTACTTTGTACTTGGCAATAAAATTTAGGTCGATTTCAGAGTCTCAATTTTGGTTTAATATGAAGACCAAATGGTCGAATGGCCTTCGGTTTTCGATCAAAAAGAGGTTCATAACTAGGATTAAAAACCTTATCGAAAGTTGGGTTTGAAGGGTTAGATTTTAATTTAATGGCATATTGAAGGGCTAATTTGTCCCGTCTATGAGACAATGATTGTTCATTAGCTTCAACATATAGACTTTCGGCTGGTGATGTACGAAAGGCACCTCAGGCGAATCGTAATCCTTGATTATGTGTAGGATCGAGCATCTGCAAGTATGACTTGCGAGTCGATAAATACTTTACGATATGCCCCCCAATTAGTGTTTGCAACAACTTTAAGTAAATTAAGAGCTTTAAGGCACTTGGCCTTCAAGTATTTAAGGTGTGGTATAAACGTTAATATACGGTCGAAAATAAGACCAAGGAATTTTGTCTCATCCACTACTGGCATTGGTTCTAGTCAGTATGTTTTAGTCTGTAGTAAGTAACTGCAGTTGGTCATACTCAGTAGGTTGTCAGTACGTTCCGAATCAACGTATGTTAGGTTATATCAATATACAGGTTATTAATGTCTAGCATTAGAATGTTGTAATATGCTAAAGGAAAAAATAATCGCACTGCACAGCATGCACAATGTCACTGAATTCCATGTAATATTCTAGAGAAATCCTAAGATGTTTTGTAAAAAAAACAAAAAGTGCAGCTAGTTAGAGAAAGGACAGAACGGTGCTGCTGTAGACTTTTTAAAAACAATGTACTCTGTAAAACTGAATATGGAATTAAAACAAAAGTCCTCAATGTTGAACTTCCGCTATAAAAATGTATTCCATTTCAGTACTGTATTTAATGTAAAGAGATTGCAAACATTTACATTCTAAGTTTGCTCACCTGCCAAACTCGTATTTTATCAATTATGAAACTTCGAAGGGATAACATTTACTGTGTCATGTGTTGTTTTAGTCTTTTTTTCCGAAAGGAAATGTCTGATGTAGCCATGTACCATTCGATTTACAGCACCATATTATGCATACAATATATAGCGGAAATGACCGAGTTGCGTTTCTCTTTTTTCCTTTAGTATATGTTAGTAAGTTCATGGTCGCACAATATGACCTATTTATGTGTCGACGTGCCGTAAAACACCATTCATTTATGAACTGCGTGTTCCGTTATTCCGTTCTCATTATATTTTTTCTAATATGTGTGTGTTTGGCCTTATTAATACATCTTAATAAGTTTATGGTCAGAGTGTGTTCGGCTGTAGTCGGTAAATTTTGGTAAGTTCCTCGTCAGTGAGTGGTAAGTCCTTTACTCTATAGTCAAGTGTATGTATAGTTTCCATTCTCTTAATATTATAATGTCTAATCTACGATTTTTATATCTATATTTGCATTTATTTGATAAGAAACGTGTTTTAAACATATTTACTTGCTGAGAATTCCGGAAATAGACGGAAGTGATGTTTGCCTACACAAATCCAGAATTTCAGTGTCTGAAAAAATAGCATTACAAATAAACAAAGTTTAAAATGGCTAGACCTTTGTCAAGTAGTTTAACCGATATAAAATGAACGTTGTGTGTGTCCCTGTGTAATCATAAGAACTGCTATAAGTCTATACCACTTGCCAATCTAATCTAGACTGTATTATTCAAAAGAATCCAGTTTTTTTATAAAACCATATAAACGTTGCTAAAGTGCCTAAAATGTTTAAGCTTAAATGTGCCTACTCTAGTTCTAGTCAAATGAACAGCCTAGACATTTGTCAATCAGACATTATTATAATTGAGCCGCAACATACGAAAACGTCCCTTCGGACGTTCAGACGACAACGTCATAACGTAACATTTTATGACGTCGGCCGGTAATCAATTAATTACTAATCAAACTTCTCATCACTTCTGTGTTTTACCTAATTATTATATCATAGGGAATATGTTTCTTAATATAAATAGCTGATGCTATAGAAAATGGTAATTGTTTATGTTTTTTGTTGTTATTTAATCAACGACGTCGTCCAATACGTCGACGTCATCGTGCAAAATTAATGGGGAGTACAATATTTTATTTTCAAATTGAGATAAAATCATTTTTAATTAAGATATCAACATAAAATAAAGAGATTTTTAAAGAGAAAATCAACGTGTTTCATAAACGTCAAAAACATAAAATGTGAAAATTTTGTCTGAAGGATCGTTTTCGCGTGTTTCGGCTCATATGTTTACGATACAGGTATCATTATCCTAATTATATAAAGCAGTATTATCCCCATTATGTGATATAGGTGATATACATGACCACTAGGTTGGAGTCTTCTTAATGCCGTATTATTTGTAATATGTATGTTGTAACTTTTATTTACATGTCTCTATAATAACATATTTACTTCACTAACCCACTCATATGATGCATACTTTCCTACTCCTATGACATATTTACAGAATTTAGTATGAATTTTTACAGGAATATTTTTTAATGTATGTTCTACTGAGTGAACATGCTAAAATATGTTCACAATGAGTGATCCTGGAAGAAGCCAGAGCAACAAGAGAATAAACTCCAAAGCATACGATAACATACGATTGAAGCTTACCATCTTTTACTGGCTTTAGGTAGACGTCATGATAGGGTCCATAATTTGTCGTAATCGAACAATCAAAGAGGAAAGCATATTGGCGAACTGTAAATGGGTCAACCACTAAACATGCAGTGTATTGTAAGAGGATATTCTCAGTAAATCTTTTGATACATTTTCTTATTAGTTTGATAAAGCGATGGTTAAAAAGGTATCTCTAATATTAACAAACTGGTGAATGTAATATCTACTGGGGAATGCACATTAAATTATATTAAAACCAGTTAAACACACAAACCAAAAGACAATAACTATTCAACATACCACACTCCTCTTCGTCGAAACCATTCCGACAATTGCGACGTCCATCACACATTACCGTGAAGTTTACACACTCTGTATTGTTGTTGTCGCAATGGAAACTTGAACTGTCTTTGCAGTCAATTGCTGAAAATGGTATATCAAGCAGGGTTTGTATAGTTTTCATACTGGAGATAACCAAAACATGATGTCTGCTTACTTACATTAGATATTTTCTCACTTGACATACCTAATTACCTATATTACGTTGAATGCAACGCGTCATTAACGTCACATGTATGTCTGTCCTATGACATATTTGCTTCTTCAAAACAAAACACCATTAATATGGCGATGAAAGTTCCATTTTAAACCTTTATAGGGGCAACAAAAAGAAGAGCATGCAATGAATGCTATAAGAGGATACAGTGAACGTGTTTAATTTAGAAAAAATTTATGGATGTTCTAGGTCTAGGTAATGATATCAATTCGCGAAATTCATAAACATTTAAATATATTGACATCGTTAGCAATATTGCAAATATCAGACAGATAAGATATGGCATCTGCAAAACAACAGGGTATAGACCATAGTATATTGGAGGCATGTCATCTTGCAGCAACTTACTACAGTTGAGTTCATCCGATTCATCGTCGCAATCAACTTCACCATCACAAACTGACAGCGATCTGATACATCTTCCACTGTGACATAAAAAACTGTCACCTTGGCAGGAGGCTATGTGTATAATACAATAAAGAGGTGTATATTACAATTAATGGTATGTATAGTCGATTTTAACACAGGATAAAGAGTAATAAAATACGGCAGAAAGCAATGTCTAATAAGGCAGATAAACATTCTAAAGTGTTTGTCTTTCATATTTTACTGAAATATCTTAATGATTTTAAAAGACATTTAATAAAATGTTGCATAATTTCTGTATCTGTAGAAGCTAGTAGAAATAAGAATTTATCTTTATCAGTAAATACTTTAGATCCAGGGATAAAGTCAGATAATAAATAAAAAATAAAATAAAAAAATTAAGAAATAAAAAAATATATTCAAATAAGTTTTTGTTCTATCTCACAAGCAATGTTTTGATTTGTCGATATTATAACATCAAACTTATCTGTGTATAACAATTATATACGTATTGACACTGTAGATTGTACACTGGATTTTCTGTTTTGAAAAAAATAAATAATAATAATCTTTACATTTATTAATACCTTTCTCCCTAGGTTTAAAGGGACACACTGCCGTCCTGTATCGCCCAGATAACGGTGTTCTCTTATAAAATGTTTATAATCATGTTTAATAAATTATTTAACAACTTCTAAAAAAAAAAAAAAATGTTTGCACCATACTATTGGCGAATTTACTGCAACCAGTTTTTAAACACCCTTGAACTGCAGTGTGGTCCCTTTTGTAGCTTTAAATCAGAATTAAAATGTGTTACAACTATAAATGTAAGGAAAAAGAAAACCTCCCCATGTATACAAAAGTTTCTGAATATAATATGCATTGGTCATTGCTCATTTAAAAATAGCCTATTTTTGTACATTTGCTTCTATAAACTTGATGCATATTACATGTATATTTTGTAAGGTTTGTAAGGTCCATCCCGACCCTCACAAACCTATGACGGAGTGAATGAACGAACCGCTATTAAGGTTCCTCTAAACCCCCTAAATGAAAAAGAAAGTAAATTTAGTTTTATGTGTGATTTTGTTGGAGTTTGTGCATGTTTAGCATATCATTTTAACCTCTTCGAACCAAGATTTTGAAAATAATAATGTTTTTGCACAATAATTTTTTTTATTATTATTAATATTTTGTAAAAATATAACCCTAGAACCTGGTTTAACTCCACCCCCACCACCCACCCACCCCCCCCCCCCCCCCCACCACCACCCCCGCACCACCAGCGGCTTTGTCTGCCACTGACCGTTCCAAGCCGGTAGCCCTATTGTCAACCCTTTTTTGTGTTTCTGACGTCATATGCCTTTATTCCTTATTAACATTGACATTCAGCTGCGTGAAGTTGGCTCAACATACGACATTCAAGGTGAATGTTGTTTCACGCGACATACAACATTCGACATACAACATTCGACATTCGACATTCGATAAAAACATTTAAGGTGAATGTCATTTCAACATTCGATATACAGCATTCGAAAAACAACATTCAATGTGAATATCGTTTCACGCGACATACAACATTCGACATACAACATTCGACATACGACATTCAATAAACAACATTCCAGGTGAATGTCGTTTCACGCAACATACACCATTCGACATACAACATTCGACATATGACATTCGAAAAACAACATTCAAGATGAATGTCATTTCACGTGACATACAACATTCGACATACATCATACGGTATACAACATACGACATTCGAAAACATCCTTCAAAGTGAATGTTATTTCACGTGACAAACAACATTCGACATACGACATTCAAAAACATCCTTCAAAGTGAATGTCGTTTCACGCGACATACACTATTCGACACACGACATTCAACATATGACATTCGAAAAACAACATTCAAGGTGAATGTCATTTCACGCGACATACAACATCCGACATATAACATTTGACATACAACATTCCATATTCGACAAACATCAGTTTTAAAGTGAAAGTCGTTCACGAGACATACATCATTCGACATACAACATTCAACTTCCGTCAAACCTCAGTTTTAAAGTGAATAACGACATATAACATTCAACATTCGACAACCATCAGTTGTAAAGTGAATGTCGTTTCAAGCGACATACAACTTTTGACATACATCATTCAACAATTTGTGGTACTTTGTACTTGGCAATCAAATTTAGGTCGATTTTAGTGTCTATTAATTTTGGTTTAATACGAAGACTATTAATTTTGGTTTAATACGAAGACCAAATGGTCGAATGGCCTTCGGATTTCGATCAAAAAGAAGTTCATAACTAGGATTAAAACAGTATCGAAAGTTTAGATTGTAATTTAATGCCATATCGAATGGCTAATTTGTCCCGTCTATGAGACAGTGATGGTTCATTAGCTTCAACATATATATTTTCGACTGGTGATGTACGAAAGGCACCTAAGGCGAGTCGTAATTCTTGATTATGTATAGGATCGAGCATCTGCAAGTATGACTTGCGAGTATCCATATACTATTGAGCCGTAGTCCAGCTTGGATCTAAGAGATCTATAAAGTTGTAAAAGTACATTACGATCTGCTCCCCAATTAATGTTTGCAACAACTTTAAGTAAATTAGGAGCTTTAATGCACTTGGTCTTCAAGTATTTAAGGTGTGGTATAAAAGTTAATTTACGGTCGAAAATAAGACCAAGGAATTTTGTCTCATCCACTACTGGTATTGGTGACCCATCCAGTGTTAGATGAGGGTCTTCATGATGTAAAACCATTTTTATCCGACCAGGTCTGAAGTTTATTGAGACATTATTGAAGTTGTCTCTCAATAGTGTCTCTCAATAGTGTTCATGTTTTTTGCACGATAACATATAACAAAGTCGTCAACATATAGAGAGCAATCCACACCAGGATTGATGCATTGAACTATACTTTTAATTCTTTTATTAAAAAAGGTGACAAAGTGTATGTTGCCCTGTGGCACACCCATCTCCTCTTCATGAATGTCAGAGAGGGTTTAACCCATTCGGACACGAAACTGTCTATCATCTAAGAAATTCTCTATAAAAAATTGTAATCGGCCTCTAAGATCAAGGTCATAAAATAAAGATCATTCATGATACCTTACTTCCATGCAATATCATAAGATTTCTCCAAGTCAAAAAATACAGCGGCTAGATGTTCTTTCTTTACGAAAGCTTCTCTAATAAATGATTCAAATCGAATGAGAGTGTCTGTTGTGCCTCGTTGCCGGAATCCACTTTGATACTTTGTTACCAGTTTGTTGGATTCCAGGTACAAAACGAGTCTCACATTAATCATTCGTTCCATGGTTTTACATATACAACTGGTTAAAGCCATAGGACGCTAATTTATTGGGTCCGTGGGATCCTTTCCAGTTTTGGGGACTGGAATAACGATTGCTTCCCGCCAAGAATCGGAGAAGTTTCCTGTCACCCAAACCTTATTAAATATATCAAGAACTGTAGAGAGACAGGCTTCAGGTAAATGTTTTAATAATTGATAATGGATATCACCAGGACCAGCTGATGTATCATGAGCCATTTTAAGGGATTCTTGAAGTTCTTTGAGACTGAACAGTTTATTGTATTTCTCCAAATAATTCTACTTGAAATTCATTTCTTAGAAAATGTGGTTGACAATTTTCAGAAGAAGTGTTTTCAGAAAAAGTTTCGGCCAAAGATTTTGTAATATCTTTGACAGATGTAATATTTTCATTATCAATTTTAAGATGATTTACACAATTAGAATTACCTTTACCGTTTATTTGCCGGACCATTTCGCACGTCTTCTTAAGAGATGAGCGAGAGTTCACCCTATAGACATAAGATCTCCAGGATTGCCTCTTGCTCATATTTAAGATAGTATACTCTGGTATGGTATAATTTGTTTTTATTTGTTTTTAAAAAAAAAATGAATGAAACATAAAAATAATAAGAAAGTAACACATATGTGGCCCAAAATTGAAATTGTCGGAGTTTCATGATAAGCCACAGAAAATAAACACCGTCAAGGATTGTTTATGAATTACATTGATCTAGTAACCTTTCGTACTATGCACTAATCTGTTCTCATAGTGTGCAGATTCTTCGGGATTGTATAATATATTTAAAGAATTTGGTAATAATTCTCTCATAAATGTTTTTTTTTATTTATGTTTTAATGACTTATCATGCTAATGCATGCACACTGAGTGATCGTGGCAGAGAGAATCAAGGCAAAATAAGATGTGATTGAAGACAACAATTAAGCGCTACCATCCTTTTCAGGGTTTAAGTAGACACATTAATAGGGTCCACAATTTCTCCGGTCATTGCACATTCAAAGAGGAAACATATAGAGGCGAACTGTAAATGGGTGAACCACTGCAGTGCGTTGCAAGATAATATGGTCATAAACTCTTTTGATAAGTGTTCTTATAAGCTTGATAAGAGTTTATAAAAGTGATCATGACTAAGGAGCCTTACCAAGTTTGTAAACCACGTCAACATGCTTGTCGCAGAAGAGCACTTAAATTACTTTTATATTTTAAAAGGAGATCAGGGTTACAATAATACATATTTGCAAAGGTTTTTCAAAGTCTATGAACGGTAGCCCTGATGGAGTAGTTTTTCGTTAGTCAAAAGGTTTACAAAAATCAAAAGCCATAATAATTAGTCATGATACTAATTAAGAATGCCTCATTGTTATTCGTACCCGAGCTTTTATTCATATCAATAATCTTATCAAGTTTGGTAAACATCGGATGAGAGATGCAAGTGATGAATCTCTAACGAGCAGAAAGTAAACGTACTGATGGATTGCTTAGTGACCTTAGGCCAGTAGAGCTAAACAAATCCGTGTGATGCATTTCGTCATATAATAAAGCCATAATACTTTCTGACAACACTGCCTTGGAGGTCACGTCAGATCGACCTTCATCTAATCAATATTCATGAGAAGATCAACTAAATCCAACCAATGAAATCGCGCGTTTCATATGAATTTCAGATGATGTTCGAGTGAACTAAACAAACGAAAATCCACATACAACACATACCTATCCGAAACGAAAAAAGATAAAGTCGACGTGTGTTATTGCTGCGGATTGCACGATAAATTCAAAGAAATGCACTATGTGTCATTTTTACATCAGGAATAGTAAGAAAATCTTGGGCGCGGTCATGTGTTTTTTTTAAAAAACATTCGGAGCATTATATTTGTATCTGAAAAATATATATTCTACCGAGATTATTGCGACGTTAGGTTTTCTATATAGTATGTCTTACTAAAAGCTTCTGGCCCATTTAGCTCAGTCGGTAGCGAGGTCGGCTATTGCGACGTTTTATCATTATTACCCGCGAATGTAATTTTAGTTTGGGTTACGAGTTCAACCCCACAAAGCGGTACATGTACTCTTATTTTTGTACCAGTATTGAATTTCGTCAAATAATTTTGGTTTTATTCATTAAATATTCAATAATAGTTGGTGTGTTATGTTTGTCAACACAATTATTTGTGTTTTATAAGCCAAAAGTTACGGACATTGTCCCTTTCAATACGGAGCGTAGACTGCTGCACAGCGTTTGATTGAAACGTGACGTGTGCAGTGAAGCAGTCTATATCGCGCGATTTTGCAGGCTGAAATCTGATTGGCTAGCGTGATTAAGGGTCTGATTTTAAAAAACAGAAGACAACCATTTTAAAACTTACCACACCCCTCTTCGTCGAAGCCGTTCTGACAGTTACGACGTCCATTACACATTACCGTGTGGTTTACACACTCTGTGTTGTTGTTGTCGCAATGGAAACTTTCAGCGTGGTTGCAATCAATTGCTGAAAATGGTATTTCAAATCGGTTTTGTATAAGTTTTAAACTGGGAATAACACAAAGAGTATGCATTTGGTTACGTTAGGTATGTTTTCAATTCAAACTTGCATTAACAATGAATTACCGATATTAAGTGCAATGCAATATGTCATTTACATCACATATATGTCAGTTCTCATTTACTTTCAAACAAAACACCATTAACATGAAAGTAAAAAATCCATTTAATCGCTTATATGTACAATGATCACAAGAGCCTGCGTTGAAGCCTATAAGGCAAAATTTAGAAATTATAAACGGTTGTTGTAGAGTGATATCCCTTCGCGAAATGCAGAAATAAATGTCATACATATTTACACTATTAATACATAACGTTTGAAAAAAACAGGGATGTCAGGTGATACCCATTTCTATCGTAAATCATATAGCATTATATCGTCTCGTCAGATTGTAGCAACTTACGACAGTGGAGTTCATCCGATTCATCGTCGCAGTCAACAACACCATTACAATGCCTGTCCGAATCGATATTCGATCTACCACTATGACATCTGAATGAGGAGGCTATACAATAAAATAAAGACCGATATTACTATTAAAAGGACACGGTCCATAAGTACAGCATATATGGAGCATAAGTAAATAAAAACATCATCATAGTACCAATAAGTATGTAGTAATAAAACCGTGAATTTGAGCTTATGCTGTAGTGCGTCGTCTGTCCGAAAACTATTTTTGGTTGTGACTACTCCTCTAAATCTACTTGACTGATTTTTTTCCGTAGTCTTGTTCTTGACGTCTATCTGGTTGTAAAGAATATCAGTTTGATCGGAAATTCAATGTGGCCGCCACAGCCAAATATAGGTTTTAAAAATACGATTGTGTTGCGACTATTTCTCAAGAAAACAAGAACCATAAGTGGTAATGATTTGGAATCGTTACCTAAATTACTGACCTTAGGCTAACACGTAGTTGGTTCTTAAAACAATTCACTTTGGTTCAGTGTCATTTTTGGCCACTAGTGGCCATCATTGTTTACATAGAGTTGTCTCCGACCGTTCCAAAGCGGTAGCCCTATTGTCAACCCTTTTGTGTTTGTGGTGTCTTATTTGACCTTTTATTCATCTGTAAAGTTGTTCTTTGTTTCTGTGTGTGTTTGTGGTTGACTGTCGTCCTTGAATGCTACCTTTCCTGTTCGAGTTTTTTATCTATATTATATAGGACAAAACTGAGGCGACTACTCCTGAAACTAATTTACAGGAATAAAACTACTTTACATGAATGTTACTCTTGAAGATTTTCCCTATATAAAACATGTGACCCCTGGGACGGGGCCATACTAGACCCCCGTGGTCACCATTTGAACAAACTTGAAAGAGGACCATAGGCTTATAATAAAGGCAAAATATTAAACCTTAGGCACTCGTAGAGAAGAAGTTTTACATTTTCCCTATATAAGTATGTGACCCCCGGGATGGGGCCATGATTGACCCCAGGGTCACCATTTAAAGAAACTTGGTAGAAGACCATAAGCTGATACTACATGTAATATATAAAAGCTATGTGCCTTGTAGTTTCAGTAAAAAGTATAAAAGGAGAAATTTGGAAATCGTCGAACACGATAAATACAAAAAATATTGCAGTCTCGGTTTGTTCATAGTGGAAAATGCTTGCTACCATTCACGCCCTCTAGCCCTGGGTTGAGCAGAACGCAATATTTAAAATGCCAATAGTACGGAAATTTGAGCCAATCCTAAGATGGCGTGCATGTGACGGTGAAGAGATTTTTTTTAAGTTTATCCTTATATAAGTCAGCGAAACATACAATATATCTATATAAAAACCCCGCGGCGCATTCATTTTTGAAACCAGGGACTTTATTTGAGCAGATTGGATAGTACTGGGGTTGGCAATCATTAATAAAGAAAAGCTGTCGAATCTGTTCATTTGTTCTTGGGATGATGATTTATTAATTGTTCGAACTTTTATGGTAACGGCGGCCATCTTGGATGTCGCATTGACCTAATTTTAACAAAATCGAAGCAGTAATCAATAGTATCCATGTGAGCCGTCGGCTAACTTTTTCTAATAGTATATGGTTTTTCAGGATTCCAAAACATTTTAAAATATTACTTTTGCAATTTTGTCCGGGTTACACCTTTATTTCTATAAGGTTATCAGACTATTTCGCTCACTGAATATGGTATGAATTGAGATTTTATGCAAATAAAACTTTTTCAAATTTTGTAAAATGCCGAAGTAGTTAATTGCATTTATCATATTCACTAGCTAATGTTTGCCCTTTTCTACATACTCATCGGCAATTAGTCCCCATAACACATTCGTCACTATTGTTGAGTGTGGAACTTATCAAAGATATATTTGTAGCAAACCATCAAGAAAAATGTGGTAAACGTCTGAACCAGTTTTCTAGTTGTCACATTATATTTCGCTTATTTTCCGTTAATCCTTGGCAAACGCTTTGTAACAGACGCATCAATTTTCTCATTGTCAAACGAAATGGAATTTACGTCCAGTTAACACATTATATTAGGTTAAATTGAGACATCAACCTCGGATGGAGATGAGCCAAAATAAGGCATTTCCCCATCAGATATTCCTTCGCTAGGGTAGAGGTCTGTAGCTAGGAAGAGCACGGCCTTATCCACTGAGATACCGAGGACATTGCCCATTTACAATTTCTTTCAGGATCTAATTTAACCTTCAAAACAAATTTGGTGAAAGCCTGCAATCAATTTTCTATTTTCTATTTTTAATAACGGTGACCTTGCCACTTGATCAAATGGACCCAATGACAATCCCAAGCTTTCTTCTCATAAGGCGCACCTTTTGTTGTGTTGAATGTCCGTAAAATACCTCAGACGAAACTATTTGAACACAAACCAGATTTCTAATATAGTAATGGTGACCCTGACCTTTGACGTTTGACCAATTTACCCGAATAACAACTCCAAACGACCTTTCCATTAGTCCCACCTTGTGGTGAAGTTTCAAAACAATCCCTCCCTAGGTGACCTTGATCTATGATGACCGTATGAGCCGAATAACGATCCCTCCTTAGGTGACCTTGATCTATGATGACCGTATGAGCCGAATAACGATCCCTCCCTAGGTGACCTTGATCTATGATGACCGTATGAGCCGAATAACGATCCCTCCCTAGGTGACCTTGATCTATGATGACCGTATGAGCCAAATAACGATCCCTTCCAAGGTGACCTTGATCTATGATGACCGTATGAGCCGAATAACGATCCCTCCCTAGGTGACCTTGATCTATGATGACCGTATGAGCCGAATAACAATCCCTCCCTAGGTGACCTTGATCTATGATGACCGTTTGAGCCGAATAACGATCCCTCCCTAGGTGACCTCGATCTATGATGACCGTATGAGCCGAATAACGATCCCGAGCTCTTTCTCCGTGAGCGGTACCTTCTGGTCAAGTTTGGTCAAAATCTCTCAAGGGCAGCTAAAGTTATGGAGTGGAAACCAATATTCTGTTTATAGTAACGGTGATCAAATGACCCGATTAGCAATCCCAAGAGTATTTTCCATGAGCCGCACCTTGTGGTGTAGTAATAATCCCTCAAGGGAAACTAGTTATTGGGGAGATACCCAGTTTCTATTTCAGATACGGTGACTTTGACCTGTGACGAAACGTCCCGAAAAACAATCCCAATCTTCCTTTTTATAAGCCACACCTTATGATGAGTTTTTCGTAAAAAATCCTCAACAGAAACAGCAGTTATTGAGCGGAAATCAATTTTCTATTTCTAGTAATTAGCGATAATAGCGACTTTGATCTTTTACTAAATGATCCGAATAAAAATCTCAAGCTTTTTATCCTATGAGCCGCACCCTATGGCTAAGTTTCGTGAAAATCCCTCAAGGGATACTAAAGTTATGGAGCGGGAACCAGTTTTCTCTTTATAATAACGGTGACCTTGACCTTTGACCAAATGACTCGAATAACAATCCCACAATTCCTTTCTTTCTATGAGCCGCAAAAAAAAAGAAGTATATTTTACATTTTCCTTGTGTGTTCTATTTGCAAGTAGGTGGGTCACTACCATCCGACCCAAACAGCTTTTTCAAAACATACTCAAGGTATGGTTTGTATATGTTTTTTTGATAAAACAAGTAAGCAAAAATATAGCTTCCAGTACGGAGCTTAGAGCTATAATGGACGTCTATGGAAAATGAATTGGTGTAGTATGACCTAAAGATGCACATGGTATTTTTTTCTTAATATTGCTATTTCTGGCCCAATCGGCTTAAACTTTTCTGTGAATACTCGAACAGGGTGTGAATAAAAGAAATAATGTTTATTGTTTGTTTTTTTAATTTTGAAATTCAAAACAACAGATTTTAAGCAGCTTAACCAAATATGAGTGGTTTGGGGTTAAATATGGTGGTGGCTGAACTTTAAATCACTGGTTAGTAGATAAATTGTTACACAAATATGAGATAGGCTTGATCTATGAGCCATAGCATCTATTTTCTCTGTGTTGTCTTGGATTTTTGGTCAAAATGTAGCATTTAATGACTATTTTCAATTAAAATAAGCTCAGTAGCAGCTTTAGGGTATATTTTGTTCACAAACAATCTTGGTAGTTGAGAAAAGGCTTTATCGTTCATAAACAATAAATAATTTCATGCATGAGTGATTTTGAAGTCAGAACTCCAAAGTAGATTTCATTTTTTGTTCTTGTACACCGAAGACCATGTCTGAAAACGTTATTTGATCAAAATACATTAATCGGTTCAATTATTATGACACTTTTTCTATTTCGGATAACGAGTCTAAAAATCCGGTAACAGGCAGTTTGAATGTATGCATTTAACCAAATCGACTAAAGATCTTCTCGAAAGCTTCTTGTCAGTCCGTTCGGTTAATCTTAATGTTCGATAAATATTTTGGAGAAATGTCGCGACTCCTTTAGATCAGACTACACCAATTACTAACCAATCAGCGGGCAGGGAAAAAGTTCCAGTGTAAATTCGGAGCTATTACATGTCTCTTAATTATGATTGGTTGACAAGGTAAACAAACCAAAAGATTGCTAAAAAAATTAAAATTCAACTTTTGAAGAATACTTTTGAAGGTTAAATCATATATGTGTGCAATGTATTCATAATTTGTGGCATAATAAAAAATTTACATTTTCCTTGTGAGTTCTACATGCAAGTAGGTGGGTCACTACCATCTGACCCAAACAGCTTTTTCAAAACATACTCAAGGTATGGTTTGTGTATGTTTTTTTGATAGAACTTAGATAGGTCTTTCATAACAACTAAGCAAAAATATAGCTTCTTATATAAGGGAACCCAGTACATAGCTTAGAGCTATAATGGACGTCTATGGAAAAATGAATTGGTGTAGTATGACCTAAGGGGAACTAAAGTTATTGACCGGAAACAAGAACGGGACAAACCGACAGACAGACCGACCGACATGTGTAAAGCAATATGTTCTCTCTTCTTCGGAAGGGGTGGAGGGTGCTTGGTTAATTTGTGAAGTGAAAGTTACATAAACTTTATTAGTCAATATAAGAGTGGAAAATTCTAAGTCAAACAAAAGGCAGTAATTCTTTAATCAATTAGGCAGTCAACAATGTGTGATGTAGAGGGAAATGCGGTGATCAGTCGTTATGTGTATATAAAGTTTTGGAACAATCTATTTGAAACTGTTTAGACAAATGTGTTACAATATTTAATTAGAGTGGAAAATTTTAAATCAAACAAAGGGCCATAATTGTGTAATAAATTAGGCAATCAACAATCTGTTTTTATGAGTATATGAAGTATGAGGAAAATTCATTCCATTCTTTGGAAAAACGAAATAAAGGTGTTATGTGACGAGAAGTGACGGGACGTAACGTGACGTTACGCTAAGTGACATAAAGGACAACGTGATTTCTATATAGCCCCAACTTCACTCTGTGAAGCGTTGTTATAAATAGAAACAATGTATGCGACACCACAAATATAAAATGTTATCAATATGTGTACTAACTTGGAATGGTCAGTGGCGAAATTATCATTCGGGTTTTGAACAAGATTCTAGGGTGCAAGAAACCGCACCCTTATGCTATTGTCATCGCAATAAAACGAGACAGTGTACATAAAGACATCCTCTCACGGCTATATCCTCTAACAAACGAGGCAGCATTAATATGCAATATTAGTATAACACAAACTCTTATTGGAAAGCACATATCATTATATTGTAGAATATGTATGTGCGTGGCGGGGGAGGTTGTCTTCCAGTCGGACCCCTACTCAGTCACATTATAATGACACTGAGCGGACCAGTCCCCAAACTACTCTTTATATGCTGAACCTCAATTAAGATAGCATTATGTACGACCCTGTCGGAGATTCCGCCCACGACCTCCCGCATACCAGGCGTTTTAACTTACTACAGTTCTGTTCATCTGATTCATCTTCGCATTGAACAAGACCATCACAAACGTACGTCGGGTCGATACAAACTGCACTGAGACATCTGAATCTGTCACCTGGGCAGGAGGCTATACAGTACAATAAAGACGTGTATATTACATCAAATGGTATGTATCGTCGATTTTAACAAGATATACTGACGGTCAATGAAAACGCACCTGTAGATTATATGGGTGTTACATTGTATTGCTAATTAAGTAATTAATAATAATAAGTGCATATTTTGAAATTGAAGTATATTAATAAACAGTTGCAAACTATATATCAGTATTTATAGTGTTCAGTTCTGACGGTCAGAAAACAAACAAAAGTCACACATTTTAATACCTGGTATACCAACCGTTTTACCGTTCCTCAGAAATCATATAAACACGTCAGGCCACAGTCAGTTGAAGTTATAAGTGACGTTATCTTGCTGGAATAAAGTGACGTCGGAATGATTTCCTAAGAACGGTAAAACGGTTGGACATGTCCGGTACTAAGATGTTTGGCTTTTGTCACAGCATACAGCAACTGTATAAACACTATATAACAGTAAAGGAGTTTGCATTAATTTGCATTATTTGCTTTGCTTTAAATGATATTTATCAATATGTCATATGGTAATTTGGAACTATGACGTAATTGTTCTCAAAATAATGGCTACCAACCCATTTTAGAACAACTTTCTAATGGTTAATCTTGTTTATCATCCGATTTTGATAATTGTTTCACCTTTTTCAACGTTTTTCAGAATGTTCAATAATTTGCCTTGTTCTCTTTATTATAACTCTATAAGTATTATCAGAATAGTGCATAATTCTAGGGAATAACATGTGTCGGCATGGTCAATCGGCTTAACTGACCAAATGATTATATTTGTTTTTCAATCTTTTGCACATAGAGCTTTCATAGATATAAACACTGACGAAGTTTGGAAAAAGGATCAGTTGAAAAAATAATGTATTAAATAATTCAAGGGCCATATCTCTGCTGTTTCTAGTCTGACATGGCAATTTGCTTTAATTTGAAAACGCTTTCTTCTATGACTACGATAACTTCATACAATAAAATGTAAAACAAATTATCACTGGCTGTGAGTCAGATTTACTGGTTTTCAAAGTTATCTGAGCTTTCCTTGAAATTAACTTTATGAACAAGTTTTGTAAATATCGGATGACAAAATGATGGACAGCATTTGTCATTCAACCAAGGACCGCTCTTTTTGTTCCCAGTCGGCTGATTATTCAATTCGTTCCAAGTTTTCATTGATATAAACACTCTGACGAAGTATGTTAAAGACCAGATGAAGAAATGGAGAAACATTTAGAGAAATCATATACTTATTCATCATCAAGTCGTCTTGTAACAACTTACTACAATTGAGTTCATCCGATTTATCTTCGCAGTCAAAATAACTGTCACAAACCCAGTTCAGTATGATACATCTTCCACTGAGACATCGGAATTCATCATCGGAGCAGGATGCTATAGTACAATAAAGACGTATATATAGAGATTATTTAACTGCTGGGATCGATTATAGGGAAATCCTTCACGAGATGATAGGCGTGTGGTTCTTTTCACGAACGAGTGTAAGAGAGTGAGTGAAAAAACAACACACGCCTACCATCGAGTGAAATATTTCACTTTAATCGATCACAACAGTTAAATAATTTATTTCTTACATTTTTAATCATATTATGTATGATTTTAACCAGAATTATTCGCTTTTTAGCGTTACTGAGGGATGACCAACACGTTATTGACGTCATAACTCAACGTCGCAGTTAGTTATTTTTGTGTTCGGACTTAGTTATTAATATTTAGCGATTATGAATATTCTTTCACTGAGAAATCCCAATCTTTCACCCATAGATATTTAATAAATTTAATGGTATGTATTGTCGATTTTAACAGATAATAGTAATTCAAGTTGGAAAGGAAAGCAGAAAGCAATGGCATATAAGGCAGATAAAATTCTGAAGTTAATACTCTTCATATTTTACTGAAATGTTTTATTCATTACGTGGTCCGACTGTTAACTTACATACCCCATCCAACCCCTTCTCCAAGAAGCGAAAACGGGGTTGGTAGATTGTAATTTTAAACAAGTTATCTCATTTTTTTGCAATATAAAATGTTTTAAACGTGTTTTATTGCCGATGTATCCGTTATAAAATCCTGCTAATATAAGCTTTTCTATCGCTTAATGGAATTAAGGCGGGACCACGTAATGGTAACATGTGTGATTTTAGCTCTGATATAGACTGCTTCACGGCGCATGTCCCACCGTTTCACTCAATTAATTTTATTGACGGCTGTGAAGCAGTCTAAGCTCTTATAGAGATCAGCAGAGCTTATGCCGTTGTGCGTCATCTGTCCATACACTTTGTTTTGTGTAACAAGCTTATAGAAGTAAAGACAAACCAAAGAAGCCATGTATCACTCTGCTGGCTAAACTCAGGTAACGAAATCAAAACAAGTCTGTATCGCTCTACTGGTTCACGGCTGCACGTGTCCATATTGTTTACCTTATTGGTAAACATATTCTGACACTAGGTGGAAATCAATTGAAAACAAAGCTTCAATTCTCTTAAAAACGTGTTCTTTGATTTATTTGTCATAGTAACCTAGTTTTGCTCTATATGACCAATTTATGAAAGGCACCTAAATGTCATCGATATTGATCTTCTTATCAAGTTGGTGAAAATCAGACAAAATATGAAGGCTCTATCATCTTCACAACCTTATATTTACATCGATATTGCATTCGCTACGATGAATCTTATTTGACACGCTGCATTTAATTTTCCAATGAATACCATTACCTTCGGAATACCTCATGATATGCCCTTTAACGGTTTTCATTGGATGATGGGCGGAGCTTAACTTAATAGAATATTGCGCTTGAGGGGTGTGTCTAAAATGTTGCCGATCGTAACGGCTGTTACATTTTACTCCATAAAAATCCCCGTATAATAAAAAAAAAATCAAAATAAATAGTAAATCTGGCGTATATAGAGAAGAAATCAACGCCATTTTAAAGGTAAATATTTATGTAAATATATGGAATGAAATGCGCTCTTTTGGTTTTCATTGGGGTTCGGACTCCACACACTTTAAACCACCCAAATATTTTTCATACCCTAATGAAAACCAAAAGAGCGCATTTCATTCCTTAATTGATTTGACCTAGTGACCTAGTTTACAAACAAATCTGGCCCATTTTCGGAAGGAATCAACATCTCATTAATAAACACACTCTGAACATGTTTGGAGTAAAAAAAAAAAGCCCTGTTCGCCTTAACAACCTTTTACTTTCATTTGACCTATACATTTATCCTACCTGACCCATTGCTGAAAGGAGCAGATATCGTATCGCTATACACACACTGTGACCACATTGCATGAACACCAGAAGAAATAATAAAGCTCCTATTCTTGACAAGGAATAGGTTACAGGACGGACAACAGACTAGAGACAACGCACCATCAGTTAGAAATAGCAATGACCCTGAATCGCTCATCTGATGACCTTTGTCCATTGTTGACATTTTACAGCAGTAACGAAGTTTTACCCTAATAGTATATACAAATCTATTTAAACCTTTTAAATCTCTATATATAAAAGTTGGATCCCCGGAACGCAGGCAGTTGTGACTCCGGGAACTTTACTGGAACAAACCTGATCGCAGCTAGCATGCTGACGTTGCTTCGACGTTGGCAATAAGGCGTAACGTTGCGGTCGTACATTATTAGTTATTGGAGTTGTTACTGACCCCCTACAGAAATATGTGGCGTCAGTAAGATTTATAGGGGCCGAGGCGATAGTCGAGTCCCTCTATACATCTGACTGACCCCACATATTTCTGTAGGGGTCAGTAACAAACGCAATAACTGATTTATTGCATCGAACACCTTTTTTAAGGCAAACACCGATATTTAACCCATTTTAATTGAGCGTCAACGTCATTAAATTTAGTTATTATGTTGGTTACTAACGCCTTAAAGAACTATTTGCAAATGATTTAAACTTTGAATCGAAATTGTAGTCCATATTGTTCCTGTGACCCTCTATGAAATCTACTGACCCACTACAGAATAATAGAGGGTCACCATGTGACCGTTCTAATCCAATGACATTCCTAGGATTTTGTGCGAGGTGCAATAATAGACGTTGTTGCGACGCGTCGATAAAACGTTGGCAAAAAGTGAAGCTCGGTGTAAGATTAAGGTCTCACACAAACGTTGGCACGACGTCTATACAACGTTGGAAAAACTGTAAAAACCGACGAAATGCAACCCAGCTAGAATGTTAACGTCATTAGTTGGTCCAACGTCTGTTTTAACGTTGGGCTAACGTTGTCAAGCAGCCCCAACGATGTCACGACGGTTGCCTACAACGTTGAGACATCGTTGGCCAACGTTGAGACATCGTTTCAACGCTGGACTCACGTTGTACAACAACGTTGGGTTAACGTTGTACAGCAAAGTTGGTCCAACGTAGTTTTGTCCAGCAGCCCCAACGATGTCACGACGTTGTCTACAAACGTTGGACCAACGTAGAACAGCGTTGGGCCAACGTTGGGCTAACGTTGTAGGTTGCGTACAGCTAAATATAGCCTGGCTGAAGCTCCGCCTTTTGTTGTGTACGATTCAGTACAGAAGTGAAAGTTCACAGAGTTCACAGAGGTCAGCAGATATAACTTTGAAATATTCAATATGCATTTTCAGGAAGGATATACTATAGGTAAAATAATCCCCATCAGCTAGGATCATTAAATTAAATAAAAAAATATTTTTTAATGTTTTTGAAAATTTAAATTCCATTGAAATTGCATGTCAATATTCAGTGCGGATTCAATAGTGTTTGTAAACACAGACATGTGCAGAGCGGTTGAGCAGAAAAAGTTGTCTTTTTCACACTTTCAAAAGGTTTGTGATGGAAATATCTATGAAATAAGGTAATTTATAGAAAATCTGGTGTATAATTCTTGAGATATTAGCTGACAGGTGCAACAGGAGGTCTATGGGAAAGTATTTAGTTTTCTGCAACCTATAGGCTAGATTCTGCATATGGTAAAAGTGAAAGTAGACATACTTTTTTTCTAACACAATGATTTGAAAGTGTGAGAAATGTTAAATTATGGTGTATTTTGACTTTTCTTATAACTCTTTTCATGATTTTTAAATATTTCAAAGTTTTATGATGCAAAATAGGTATTTTAAATTATTTTATTAAAGGTTGTGGACACAAAATTAGCCATACCTGACACCTGGTATACACAATTGGCCTGTAATGCACATGTTTGACACAGTTAAAGATATATCTAGTAAGTTTTATTCATTTCTGAGGGCTTTGCATACGTTGTTTGGCAAACATGTCAGTAAGCGACAATCTACATCTTTCCGAAAAGATGTCGAAAAGCCGCTTATGTCTGTTTTGAAAAAGATGTTGAGGTAAACTCTGACTTTGAGTTCATCGCTTCTATACGGTTAGTGTCGATATGCAAATATTTTATGCGGTTTAATACATTTTACAAATTAAATTATTTAGTTGGCAAAAAATATGACCTTTTCTATGCTTTTTAAAAGTTTTTATTTACCCCACCCTCCTTCATTTTAATGAATTTTCATGGATCTGTACTTTAAACAGTGCTTACTGGTTGCATGGTTGCATGAAAATGACCTGTAAATATGCTACAAACAATATCTAGAAACTGTTGAATAATGTTAATTAATTCATTTGAAGGCAGATTTTGAATATATACAAAAACAGTGGCATTTTTATGGTAAAATCTGCTATTTTGACCCCTGAAAATCACAAATATCATTTTTGAGTAGATATTATTTTCAAGATAGCTTCAACTGGTTAAACATCACATGTTGTTGATGAAATCAATTTAAAATCACTTTATTTGAAGCAAAAGATTGGAACGGTTGTCGATATATGGCATTTTGAAGATTCTGGATTTACGCGTAAAAACCGAAGGAATTTTGACTAAGCCGAAGCTATTTTAAGCCCTCATATTTTGTCGAAAAGGATTTTTTCTAAAAAAGAATGGTTTAATTGTTCTCAGATTAAATGTATCAAAAGATTTAGCAGAAAAAATACCTTCTGTCAGGTCTGAATGTCTCTCTATAGGTTGCGTACAGCTAAATATAGCCTGGCTGAAGCTCCGCCTTTTGTTGTGTACGATTCAGTACAGAAGTGAAAGTTCACAGAGTTCACAGAGGTCAGCAGATATAACTTTGAAATATTCAATTTGCATTTTCAGGAAGGATAAATTATAGGTAAAATAATCCCCATCAGCTAGGATCATTAAATTAAATAAAAAAATATTTTTTAATGTTTTTGAAAATTTAACATCCATTGAAATTGCATGTCAATATTCAGTGCGGATTCAATAGTGTTTGTAAACACAGACATGTGCAGAGCGGTTGAGCAGAAAAACTAGTCTTTTTCACACTTTCAAAGGCTTTGTGATGGAAATATCTATGAAATAAGGTAATTTATAGAAAATCTGGTGTATAATTCTTGAGATATTAGCTGACAGGTGCAACAGGAGGTCTATGGGAAAGTATTTAGTTTTCTGCAACCTGTACAACAACGTTTCAGTCAACGTTGGACCAACGTGTAAACAACGTCTATGTGTAGAAAACGTCGTTGGCCAAATTTGATGCGATGTCGAAAATAAAACGTCGGTGCAACGTCGGGTTACGACATCCTTGGACATAAAGCGACGTAATTATCTTTTTATATAAACACACGTTTCCTTTTTGATGACTTCAACTGTATTCTTTTAAATATGTTTTAACTCTTTTATGATATATGTATATAAATAATTAAACTAATAGCTATATAAACATACTGAATATATCAATATAAAGAAACAGTTTTAAAGTTTAATAAATGTACACAAATCACGACATGTCAACGTCTTTACGAAGCATATCAAGTTTGCTACATTTCCACCATGCAGCTTGAAGTGAATGGAACTGTCCATCCTTAGAATTTGGACAACATCACTTTAAACGATGCATGAAGAAGGAAATAAAATGAAATATTAAAATGTTGTATACAGTTCAAATATTCGAGTGCGGTACCCTATTGCCAACCTTTTTTGTGTTTGTAACGTCATATTCCTTTATTCCTGATTTACATTGCCATTCATGTTTGTCTCTTTGCGAGTTTTGGGGTTTACTGTGTTCTGTGAAAGCTGCATTTCCTGTTCGACTTTTATACTTATTTTAAAGACTGGAAAAAATAACGTTGGTACAACGATGTCTCAACGTTAGCCCAATGTTGTAGACGACGTCGCTGCATCGTTGAGGCAGCTGGACAAACTTACGTTGGGTCGATATACAACGTTGGACCAACGTTGCAGCTGACGTCGAGCCAAAGTTGGTACAACGTTAGCATGCTTGCTGGGATAGTCCAAGTGTTGGCAATTATTAATGAAATCTGTTCAGAAGTACTTGAGAAGACTTTTTTTAAGTTTTCTATAGTTTTAGGTAATGGCGGCCATCTTGGATATCACGCTGACCTAATTTTAATAAATTTGGAAGTAACTGACCTCAGGTTCATTTTTGTGAGGTTTGGTCAACATCGTCCAAACGGTTTATCAGAAGAAGTCGTTCACGCAAAAGGTAACGGACGATAAAGATTGTTATAGACCTAGGTAACGATATCAAGTTGTTATAGACCTGGGTAACGATATCAAGCTGTTATAGACCTGGGTAGAGATATCAAGCTGTTATAGACCTAGGTAACGATATCAAACTGTTATAGACCTGGGTAACGATATCAAGCTGTTATATACCTGGGTAACGATATCAAGCTGTTATAGACCTGGGTAACGATATCAAGCTATTATAGACCTAGGTAACGATATCAAGCAATTCATGAAAAGCAGAAAAATGTTCTAGATTAACACCGTTAGCAATACACCAAATATCACACGTTAAGGTCTCAGGGTCTAGCATCTGAAAAACAGGGTTGTCAGATAATAAACTTCGAGATCACTGTCTATTGGAAAGCATATAACATTATACATGTATCGTAACGTCATTTAGTAGCAACTTACACGTGTTACAGTAGTTTTCATCCGATCTATCATTGCAGTCAAAATCGCCATCACAAACCCAGTCCGATCCGATACAGTTCCCATCGAGACATGTGAACTGTCCCTCGCCACAGGTGGCTATACAATACAATAAAGACGTGTGTATTAAAATAATGTTGTTTATTTTATGATATGCAATGAAATGCTGTATTTTATCAGTGAAATAAAAGTGTTATTCCACACTGTGGAATATAGAGTTTTATCTCACAGTAGCTGCCGGGACTACTTTTGTTGTTTCACCATAGTTTCCCTAAAAATATGTTTGTAAAATCATAAAATAAAAAGAAAATTTGTTGTTTTGTCGTGAATAACATATTTTATTTCATCTCAAAGTGAGAAAACTTTTAATTTTTTCACTCAGGCTTCGCATTCATGAAAATATAAAGTTGTCTCATTTCTCGATGAAATAAAATATGTTATTCACTCCAAAACACCAAATATCCTGTATGTATTGTTGATTGGTTGGAAAAGAGACCAGAAAACAACGGCATATTAGGCATATATATAAAGTCTTACTGATGTAACATTTATATTCTTGGAAAAGAGACCTGAAGTCAGAGACATATAAGGCATTTGCAGTCGTGCTATGGTAAATATTATATTTTTGGAAAGGAGACTAGAAAGCAATGAATATAAGGTATATAGAGTCGTAGATGTTTTATGTAGATGGTTAACTTATAACTTTAAACTTTCGTTTTGAAATTGAATTAGATATCTTGACATTCTCCCCGAATATGTTCATTTAAATGGCAAGTATAATGATTCCTTCGATATAAAACATTATGATATGAACTAGATTTTATATAATGTGCTTCATAATATTTTTTTGTGAAAAAGCGTAGAGAATGAAATTTGAAGCAAACATCTTTAATTCTAAAAATAACTACACTATAAATTAAGAAAACAATAGCTTGTAAATTGTCGTTTAATGTTATAGTGGTACGGTACTTGTAACTATGGCCATGTGTGAACGTAGAAGATAATGGAGTATGTATTTTAGTTCTTTGTCGTTTATAAAGTTTTCAGCGAACATTAACATGAAATTGAACACTTTGAAAACGATCAAATTTGTGAAAACATCGAGTTCGAAACATCAGCTGTAGGCATTTTTATGATTTCCACCTTCATAAAAAGTATGTTTCAATTATTTCTTATAAAACAAAAAACAATTCAAAATATAACTTAAGACTTATGGGCAAAACACACACATTTGCAAATAAAATTAAATATTGACCAAACGTATTTGGTACGTGATATACAGTGATAATAACTATTCGTTTTTTTGTCTTACAAACTATCAATAAAATGCTTATTTTGGTTATTTTAATTTTGGTTCGTTTAAATGGCGATCCTGATTTAAATACTAACCATGGGTCGGGTGGTATTATATAGCAAGATATAAAACCCTTTTCAATAAATACATTACACAAGTAGAGCGTACAACGGGCCATCTTCTTTTCTCTTGGATTTCTCAAACAGTTTCGAATTTATTCTATTAGTATGGCCTTTGATTGACTTAGAAGTTTCCACTCTAATATTAAATAATGTCCAGTAAAACATCCCCAAACTTCTTAAGCCTGTACTAGGAGGCGTGAGAGGTGTTGCATCTTATAATTACCTCTCATGAACATATACATCTTGTCTGTGTTTGTTGCTTCCACCTTTTGATCACCTTTTCAGTATGTATTCATAGACACATAACAACTGATGACTGTATGTTCATCTACGTCACTCATTGTTGATTGCCTAATGTATTACAGAATTGTTGCCCCGTTGTTTGAATTAGAATGTTCCACTTTAATATTGTATAATAAACTTCAAGTGGCTTTCATGTCAAACATCTCATGGATACATTTGGCATACAGGTCACAAGTGATGATATGATGTGTCTCTGTATCATATATTTTCGATTCATCACATTCAGTGATAATTCTAGTTAATTCAACAAAAAGACAATGCTGAGTGTAGTCCTCGTTTTCCCCTAAAACAACTAATATTTACACCAGAAAAGCATTGCACCAAGCTCGGTAACCCTGTCTTCACTACTATTTATGTTGTGTATTGTCCTTTTCATCGACACTTGATTTCGTTTGTGTTACAGTGCCACCGTAAGATGCCATTGCAAATTGTGTGTTGTGGTTTGTAATATGACCTTTTGTTTCATTTTCATACAGACCATTTTACGTAAATCTGTTGACCTTCACGCTGGCTGTTAATACAGGAAAAATGAAAAAAGTATCTACTATTGTTTTATTTTAAGAGAAAGTAACAATGCACTAATTATTTGTTAATTATCCTCATCAACTTAAAATCGATATAATTTGTAAATGTTTGTCTTCTGTTGTTTGCCCGTACAAGAAATCCTAACATTTTCACATGAGCTGCTCGTGGGCCACGAAAACCACGAAGTGTACTCACTCGGTACTGTGGTTGTTGCAATGGAAACTTGAAATGTCTACGATCAATTGTTAAAAATGATATTTCAAACATAATTTCTGTAAGTTTCACACTGTAAATAACCCACAGATTATGGCATACACAATGTATTACCGATATTAAGTTGATTACAATATTATGCCATTTACGTCATATATATATATTATATTGTCCTATGATGACAAGTACGTCCAGATGCAATATTATAGGTTATTGAATTTGTATGGCTAAATATTACTTGGAACGAGTCGTTTTGGCAAAGGACGACAAGCTTGCGAGTCGTCCTGCGCCAAAACAACGAGTTCCAAGTAATATTTAGCCATACAAATTCAATTACCTTTTTATTGTATACTTTCATATTGTTTTCGATCAATATTAATTGTATGACTATTACTTTTCATTGTATTTGAGTTATTTAGATAGCTTTTGATGAAATTCCTATCTTGTCACTCAATTTCATTTTGTGTGGATGATTATTTTGCGCGAAAACGACGTCGACGTCGGATGACGTCATTAAAAATAGCAAGCGATTTTCTAAAGTTTGTTTACCATTCGATAACGTTAAAAACTGTGGGTGAGTGACCATTTCAATTATTGTATCAATTTCTGCCATAAAAGGTAAAAAACACGTATTTTTTTGTTGCCGCTATAGGAAGGATTCCGTTATTTTATTTGAAAGTAGTTCCTTATTTCTATTTCGCGGCTCTTAGCAAGCACGAGAAAAAGTTCCGGTGCAATATCAATGTGTGCAATATCATAGAATATTGCACACTTAGCTCAATGCAAACTAAACGGGACAATATGAAAGTATACAATAATATGTCATTCACGTCATATATATATATTGACCTATGATGACATGTACGTTCAGATGCAATATTATGTCATTCACGTCATATATATATACATATTGTCCTATGATGGCATGTACGTCCAGACAAAAGACTATTAACATGGAGATGAAAGCAAACTAAAAAGCGGATTAGTGTTAAACAGGTCTGCGATGAAGCCTATAAGAGGGTGTAGTGAACGCATTACAGTTAAACATTATTTACATTGTATAGACATAGGTAACGATATATGTGGCTGAATGGTTGGCGACGTTGCGTTGTAAACCTTCGCCTCTCACCGCTGCGGGTTCGAATCAAAGTGTCGATTCTTACAGATGGCGGGAGGTGTACAGTACTGGTTCTACCCAGGAAAAGTGGGTGGTCTGCCTCCACCACAAAAAGATCGACCGTCAATATAACCTTACATGTGTTGAAAATGACGTAAAACACCATACAAACAAACAAACAAACAAACAAACACAAGAATGAATCGCAGAAGAATGTCATAGATTAACACCATTAGCAATATAGCAAATATCACACAGACGTTAAGGTCTAGCATCTGAAAAACAGGGTTGTCAGGTGATAAACATCGAGAACACTGTCGATTGGAAAGCATATAACATTACACATAACATTACACATGTCGTAACGTCATTTAGTAGCAACTTACGCATACTGCAGTTGTTTTCATCCGATCTATCCCTGCAGTCAATATAGCCATTACAAACCATGTACGACACGATACAGTTCCCACTGAGACATTGGAATTCTTCCTCGCCGCAGGTGTCTACACAACACAATAAAGACGTGTATATTAAAATAATGTTAAGTATTGTCGATTGGTTGGAAAAGAGACCAGAAGCAACGGCATATAAGGCATGTAAATATAGATATAAATATCGAACAGGAAAAGTAGCAGTCAAGGACGACAGTCAGCCATAAACACACACAGCAACAAAGAACAAATTTAAAGATAAATAAAAGGCCAAATAAGACATCACAAACACAAAAGGGTTGATAATAGGGCTACCGCCTTGGAAAGGTCAGTGGCAAAAAAGGCCGCTGGGGATTTAAACCAAGTTCTAGGGTGCACCAAACTTCACACTTACCCTACTGTCAACCCAATAAAACGGGACAGTGTAAATGAAGAAATCCCCGCCATGAGCTATTCTCTAACCAACAAGGCAGTAGTAATAGGCAATATAAGTAAAACACAAAGATGCTCGTGTATATATAAATACAAAAAAAAACAATAGCATAGAAAGCCACAAAGAAGGTACTCAATGACTTGGCAGAAGCCAGAGCAACAAGAGAATACATTATTGAGACAAGACAAGACAAGACTGCAGACAAACATAACACGTCAACGTCCTTTTGGGCTTTAGGTAGACGTCATCATAGGGTCCATAGCAGTTACTCACAGCCTGTCCGGTCATCGCACAATTAAAGAGAAAAAACATAGTTGCGAACTGTAAGTGGTTCCACCACCAAGAATGCAGTGCGTTTCAAAATGATAGGGTCATAACCTCTTTTGATAAACCTTTTAACAAGTTTAACAAAGATAGTATGAAAGTGATCAATGTAACTGCAATATAAATTAAGAAAACAACTGCTTGTAAATTGTCGTTTAATTTTATAGTAGTCCGGTACTTGTAACTATGTCCATGTGTGAACGTAAAAAATGGAATATGTTTTTGTTCTTTGTCGGTTTTCACGTTTTCATCGAAAATTAAATTGAATGATCAAATTTATGAAAACATATAGTTCAAAACATCAGCTGTAGGCATTGTTATGAGTTCCCCCTTCAGTTTCAATACTTTCTTATAAGAAAACAACTGAAAAGTATATTAAGACGAAGCACACACATTTACACATTTACAAATAATGATGAAAGCAAATATAAATATTGACCTATTTGGTGCGTGATAAACTGCAACAATAACTATTCAATTTGTTGTCTTACAAAATATGAATCAAATGCTTATTTTGGTTAAGTTAATTGTGCTTCGATCAAATGCCGATTCTGATGTAAATATTGACCAAGGGTCGGGTGATATTATATATAGAGGATCTTAAACGAGTTCCCATTTCATATAAGATTTATGAAACGAGTTATGAATTATTTTAATTTTAACGAGCCTTTTGGCGAGTCAAAATTAAAAATAATTCATAAAGAGTTTCATAAATCTTATATGGAATGGGAACGAGTTTAAGATCCTTTTTATCACATAACATTGCAATCAAATTAGTAAAAAATAATTCAGATGTACATATAGAACCATCACGACGTCAGAAACACGTTAGCGCCAAAACTTCATAAAATAGCAGTTTACGCCAACTTTTTAACAAAACAACAACAATGTTTTATATAACGTGCATTATTTGTATAAGCTGTCACAAATAATAAGTTTATGACTCAGATCTGGGTGAATTTATAATAAAAAAAATAGTTTCAGTTAATAAACTTGCGTAATGTTACAGGTTTAACTCAACAAGTCAAAATCGTTCCAGGTGTGTCATACAATAGAATATTAAATGGGTGTTCGACACTGCTAACAAGGGACGTTATGTGATAAAGCAATATATAAAACACTCTTCTGAAGAAAAAAAATACATTATATAAGTATAGCGTAAAACAGGCCATCTTGGGCCTATTGTTATTACTTAGATTTCTCAAACAGATTCGAATTTATTATATTATTATGGCCTTTGTTTGACATAGAATTTTACTCTAATATTGTATAATGTCCCGTAAAACATTCCCTTTTCAGTATGTATTGACATTCACACTAGCGTTTGTTTAGTGCTGTGTGCGGCCGTAAAAAAAAAACCCGACTACAAATCAGTAGCGTTATTACTTACTGGTCCTCTGGGATCATCAAACCCGATATTTGTGGCTTTAAAGTAGAATATCGCTTAAGCCGGTGCTAGTAGGCGTGACGGGTGACGGGTGTTGCGCTTCACATTACCTCTCATGAACAGACTCAATAAAACCGAGTCTGCAACTTTTATCTCTTGTTTGTGTTTGTTGCTTCCGAGGGATCCTTTTTCAGTAGTTATTCTATTACTAAACAGCTTCAAATGGATTGTTCCCAAGCTTCATATATACAAGAAAACTGATGACTAATTTCTAACAGAATCATTTCGACTTTAATATAGACTTTAATATACACTGTCGTGTAACCTGTATGATTTTGTTATTTCCAAGATGGCGGACACTTCAACATCCGAAAAGAAAGAGCATTACATTTTTACTCGTTACTTACTTAATTCGGCTTGATATGCATAGATGTTTATGCTGACAGTTAGAAAAATGATTCCTTTACACTCGTCTGCATAGTACGTAACACATAATTTACTACTGTTTGTAAAATCATCCGTCTAACATGTCAATTTGTGTCGAGCTGCAATCGAAGCGAGGAGTCCCACCTGTTTTTAACCGGTACAGGCTCGTTCTTCACGGATCGAAAGGAAATAACGTGTTTTACTTACTTCGTGGTGATATATAAATGACCAGATAACTCAGTTCTTGTGAACTATGTAATAAATAAGCAAAACTCTGATTCGAAACATATTAAGCTGTTCGGTGCGTTACCATCCCGAATTTTACTACTGGACACCGTCAGTACCACAAAAAGTACGGTGCATTATAAATATTTGTCAAAATTACTGTACGGCGCAAAACTTCATTTTTATAAAACATTACAGCAACATTTTAAATTTATGACGTTTTAATAACAATCTGTAAGACATTTGTAAGTATAGAAGCAGTACTATGTCTATCATATCACCACATAACAATATCTTCAAAAGACTCAAAAAAGGATACAAAAAACATGATTTATAAAAAGTGAATTGTGTAACGGATTTGTTTTATCTGTCGCCGTATGTCAGTGATTGATTTCTATAGTGTTAAAGATATTTGTTAAGAACATTTAATTGTATTTGGTACCGGTTTCTTTTGTCTCTGACAGGCAAAAGCTATATATTTATGGCATGTATCGTCGTTTGTCCTTTCAAGTCAATTGCATGAATGGTCGGTCTCTGCACTATCAACAATACAATCATATTAAATATATAACAACTATGTTTAAAACTATCACTTGACCTTGACCCTCAAGTTATGTCAAATAAAATGTCAACAATTCTAAGTTTCTGATTGCGTACAGGTAATTAAAGAAAATGTATCTTGCTACTGAAAAACTTACTTTGGTTACTTATCTCCGCAATTTGAAACTACAATTCTTAAATAGAGTGGGAAATAAAGACGTTCTTTCCACGCCTGTGAAATACACCGCGTTCTTTCTTTTAACGTCAAAGGAAATCTCACTCAAGCCAAACGATCTTCCGTGGATAACTATCTCTATTAAGGAAATGAGATAAATTGACCTAATTAGGACAAACAGAGATGACCACTTCAAAAAATGGTCAGAGAAACTAAAAACCAAAAATCGATTTTCAAAAAGTGGTGATCATTATTAAAATATTTTATGTTTTTAAATCGCAAAGAATCCGTATCCCCGTTGCAAACGGATGGTTCTATTATGACAGATGACTATGAGAAAGCAAGCATTTTAAATGACTTTTATAAATGACGCTAATACACAACTTCCCATTTTACCCGCTATCAACGATTCGATCCTCAGTTCCATTGTGCTGTGTCTGATTGAAGTAAAACAAATTCTCGAAACCCTACCATTAGGAAAAAGTGTAGGTCCTGATAGCAACCGTGTTCTTAAAGAACTAGCCACCGAACTATCTGAACCTTTGTGTTCTTTATTTAATCATTCCCTAAGTAATAGCCTTGTGCCATTAACTTGGAAAGAAGACCACGTTTGTTCAATGTTTAAATCTGGAGACCAATCAATCGTGTCCGACTACAGCACTTCTTAGCTTTGTTGAAAGTGTTTTAGAAAAAAAATCATTTCTAAACACGTATTCAACTTCTTTCAAAAAAATAACATCTTAACTGCATTACAGTCTGGATTTGTTCCAGGTGATTTAACAGAGTTAATCAGCTTGCATACTTATACAGTTTTGTTCTGTAATGCTCTAGATTCTGAAAATGAAATAAGAGATATTTTCTGGGATATCAGCAGAGCCTTTGATTGTATTTGGTACGAGAGACTTACTGCAAATTTGAAGGCTGTTAGTATCACAGAAATCTCTTAAAATGGTTCCAAGTTATCTTAGTGACAGAAAACAACGCGTTATCTTACCTGGTACCCAATCGGATTGAAATAACATTACAGCCGGTGCTCCACCAAGGCTCCATCTTACGGCCACTTTTATTCATATTCTACATTAATGTTATTGTTATAGACATCAAATCAAACATTCGTCTTTGGCAGATGACACGGGATTATGTATTGCTACAGATAATCCAATCTCTGCTGCAAATACACTTAATTCTGATCTACTAAAAATATCAAATTGAGCAGATGATTGGCTTGTAAAATTTAATCCATTTTAACCCAAATCTCTCCTTACATTTCGCAACGTTCATTTCCGAAACCACCGCCTGTATTCATGTACCATCAAATGATAACTTAAGTTCATGACCATAAGCACATCGGTAGCAAATGATTTATCATGGCATAAGCACATTGAATACATCAAAACAAAAGCATGGCACATGATTAATAGTATGTGTAAACTTAAATTTAAACTTGATAAAGTTTCACTGGAAACCATCTATACGTCATATATTAGACCTGTATTAGAATACGGCGATATGTTGTTCGATAACTGCACGCAATATGAAACATATGTGTTAGACGAAATACAAAATGAGGATGCACAAATAGTAACTGGAAAAAACGAAACGTGTCTCTATTGACAACTTATACAGAGAAATCGGTTGGGAGACTCCTGGAAACAGGTACCGTAAACATAACCTCATCCTTTTTTATAACATGGTAAATAATTTAACCCCAACTGTCCTCTCCGATTTAGTTCCTACTTCTGTTGGTAACATCTCTAGATATAACCAACGAAATGCAATGAACATCCAAATTAGTAATGCCCATGCAAACTATCACTACGACTCTTTTCTCTCCTCTTTCATTCGCGAATGGAATATTAACTTACCTGAAGATTCAAGTAACGCGGAAAGTTTTCTCCTTCAAAAACTCACTTAATCGTGATACATGTAGTAGCAACATTCCATTACACTACTACTTCGGTCAAAGAAACCCACAATAATGCGTTTAAATTACAATTCCCTCAACAATGACCTGTTTTCAAAAAGAAATGGTCGATTCGCCAAAAACGCTGAACACTTCTTTTTTAACTGCAATAAGTACACCGATATAATAAATGTACTGCTAAATTCAATTACCCGTCTACCACACATTACACTAAATAACTGATCGTTGGAGACGAAAATGTATCCTACGACACAAACATTCTTATCTACAGTGCGGTACATAATTATGTAAACTTAATTCGAAACGATTTATCCAGTAGTTCGTTTCATTCCCTCTGCTGATGTATTTCCAAAACGGCAGCACCCCTGTCCGTGTGTCAATCCCCATTTACCCCCAGTTCAAGCACGATGATAAAATGACATTTAAACTGTATTCTCTTCTAATTGATTTAACATTTCAACTTGTTCTATCCTTTTTCTTTCGTGTGTATGCCTTATTACTCTACTATCTTATGTTGCTTTCCTTTGATAAAATACGGTATTCTGGAATACGTATAAACTAAGCACTGATATTCATTGCTCATACCTCCGGAATTTATATTATAAACATATCAAATTCTCAAATATTTTATTTTCGTTCTATACCTTTTTCTTCTATTGTGTACAAATATTATGCTGTAAAAACATGTAAAATACAATATGTTTAAACCAAATCACTCTCGATAACCATACTTATGCAGTTTCTACAAGTCAATTTCTACATGACAATTTATGCAAGTGTACACTATAGTGAAACTTGGAGGCAAGCAGTATTTTTCAAATACAATCATGTGTTTTCTTTCTAATTACAATGTGAAACTTGTAAAATTGCAATTAAGAATAACTGTTCTCGTAACAAGATACAAAAAAGAAATGAACAACGAAGTTTAACTTAAAATCTGAAAGAGCAACATATACTTAAAACTATCTAACTACGTGTCTTGCTATAACTTGCAAAGTTTCAAACTCTGAAACTAAAAATAAAACAACTTTTCTTATTTAAGGATTTATTTATTATTCATTTACATTAAACTCCTCAATTAAACATAACGCGCCGTACAATAATTTGGAGTAGTCCAGTAGCAAATTCGAGATGGTAACGCACCGTACAGCTTAATATTTTTCGAATTAGAGTTTTGCTTATGTATTGCATAGTTTACAATAAATGAGTTATTTGGTCATTTAGACATCATCACTAAGTAAGTAATAAATGTTATTTCGCTTCGATCCTTGAAGAAACACGCCAGTAATGTTCCAAAACAGATGGGACTTCTCACTTCGATCGCAGTTCGACAAAAATTTACATGCAATAGCGATGTTTTTTCAAGCAGTAGTAAATTATTTGTTACATACCTTGCAGGAATCATTTGTCTAACTGTCAGCATAAATACCTACGCATGTCACGCCGAATTATAGAAGTAACGAGTAAACATGTAAGGCACTTACTTTTCGGATGTTGACGTGTCCGCCATCTTGGAACTTATAAAATCGGCTAGCCGTACAGGTTACACGTCAGTGATATTGTATAATGAACTTCAAGTGTTTCATGCTACTTTTCTCTTGTGTTTGTGTTTGTTGCTTCCAAATATCTTTTCAGTATTTATTGTTATTACACTTAGCATGCAGATCACACGTCATGACATGGTGTGTCTCTACATCAAAGGTTTACGATTCGTCACCTTCAGTGATAATTCTAGTTACGTATTTCAACAAAAAGACAATGCTGTATGCAGTCCTCTTCTACCTAACACAACTAATATTTACACCAGAAAAGCATTGCACAAACTCGGTAACCCTGTCTTCATCACTATTTATGTTGTGTATTGTCCTTTTCATTGACAATTTTATTTACTGAATTGATTTGGTTTGTGTTACAGTGCCGCCGTAAGATGCCATTGCGTTTGTGTGTTGTGGTTTATATAGGACCATTTTCTTTCATTTTCATACAGACCATTTCACGTAAAACTGTTGACCTTCACGCTGGCTGTCGATACAGTTAAACATTAGTTACGATTGTTACAGACCTAGGTAACGATATCAGGCAATTCGCGAAACGCTTAAGAATGTCGTAGATTAACACCGTTAGCAATATTGAAAATATCACACAGACGTTAAGGTCTAGTATCTGAAAAACAGGGTTGTCAGGTGATAAACTTCGAAATATCTGTCTATTGGAAAGCATATAACATTATACACATATAGTAACGTCATTTAGTAGCAACTTACTCATACTGCAGTTGTTTTCATCCGATCTATCATTGCAGTCAATATCGCCATCACAAACCCAGTCCGACCTGATACACCTCCCATTGAGACATTGGAATTTGTTCTCGCCGCAGGGGGCTATACAATAAAACGAAGACGTGTGTATCTAAATAAAGTTATTTATTTAAATTTATGATAAGCAGTGAAATAGTAGATTTTAGCAATGAAATAAAAGCTGTATTTCATACATGTGATGAGTTTTATTTTTTCACTGCCGAAGCTAATTTTTTTTTCAATATCAAAAACAAATGTTTTTTATTTGTTTAGAAAATAACTATTTAATATATATCATTCGATTGTAAATGGTCTAACTAAGAAAATGAGCTATATTTTTTAAAATGTGTCAAGTATTTAAAATTGTTGTCATTTACAGTCAAAAATGTCAGATGGTATTTTTTTTCAAAAAAGTATTTTTAGAAAGTTGCTATAAAAGATATATCATTGGACTAGAAATAACTTAACTAAGAAAATGAGTCATAAATTATTGAAATCTGTTAAATAGTTTAGCATACTAAGCAAATGACATCGTCAAATTAAAAAAAAACGTCTGCATACTACAGTAAACTTTGATTATAAAGCATCAAATAAAAATAAAAAATGCGTTGTTTTGTCGTGAATAACAGATTTTATTTCATCTCGAAGTGATCAAACTTTATGATAAGCAGTCTTCAACCTTGTCTTGTCGTGCCCGCAATGGTTTATTCTCTTGTTGCTCTGGCTTTCGCCAAGTCATTGAGTACCTTCTTTGTGGCTTTCTAGGCTATTGTTTTTTTTGGATTTATATATATCTTTGTGTTATACTTATATTGCCTATTAATGCTGCCTTGTTGGTCAGAGAATAGTTCATGGCGGGGATTTCTTTATTTACAATTGCCCGTTTGTTTTTTGTTTTTTTTTGTTTTTTCGGCCATCTTTATAAATAAAAAACGGCCCATTTATTTTCCCCCGTCATATGTACATGGGGGTCAGAGAATCATCCCCCGTGGTACAATAGTCGATAATTGTAATACATCATTATATATCTAAACAATAAAGCATTCATAATACATGCCAGCCAAATAAATAAGTATAAGATCGAAGATCACAATTTTAATCTTGTTATTGTATGCCCAAAATACGAATAAGTTAAATAGGGGATAATACATGTTATGCATCGGGACATTCCATCTTTTGGTGGTGGTGATGGGTTGGATGAGGGTATATTTTACCGAAACCAATTTCTGAAGGTTAAACAAATAATCTGGTTCAAACAACAATTGGGTGAGGAAGTAGGTGAACTCGAAGGAAAATGCCATACCCACTCCTGAGATAAAATGGTCGACCCCTTATTAAAAGGAATGGAGCTAATTCATGTTATATTCCGTCCATATTTTCCCGAACGGGTTGTTTCCCTTCCTAGTGACAATACCAACAATAAATAGTAAGAAAATATATTACTTGTTCCGTTTTATTGAGCTGAAGTAGGGTAAGTGTGAGGTTCGGTGCACCCTATAACCACCTGGTTTCAACCTCCAGTGGCCTTTTTTGCCACTGACCGTTCCAAGGCGGTAGCCGTATTGTCAACCTATTTGTGTTTGTGACGTCATATGCCCTTTATTCTTTATTACTACTGCCATTCGTGTATGTCTATTTGCGTGTTTTGGGTTTTACTGTGTCCTGTGAAAGCTGCATTTCCTGTTCGACTTTTTATACTTATTTTTAATATTTTCATTCATGCTTCGCATTCGTGAAAATATGAAGTTTTCACACTTCTCGATGAAATGATATACAACTATCTACTTCTGTTGAGTTCACTATTTTTAACTATTACTGAAACAGAAGTAGATATTTGTTTTATTATAATCCAATAGTTTGTTTACTTGTTGCTTACTCGTAAGCTTAACGTCATTCTCAACTTCACTATTGACCTGCAAATAAAGACTACTGACCGCAAATCCAGAATGAACCGGATAGGAAACGTTTTAAAGTCAACAGTTCATACTAAAGACTTACATGTGCCTGCCTTTTATTGGCGGTGCGACTGCACCGTCAAAGGTATAAGGGGGAAATTTAATGGCATTCTAGGAATGTGACAAACCTAACAGCACTTGTAAACAACACTACGCTAGAAGAAGTAGTCTCTCATGCATGCCTATAAGTTGATGCCCAAAATAAGAAACAATGTCCAGAATAAAGGCAATTTATTATTTATTTAGGTCATACATACCTATTTTATCAAAATTTCACTAAGTCAACTCTTTTTATGATCTGTTTAAAAGGTTATAACTCGAGTTATAATCGAGCAGACGGTATTTATGTGTGGTATGTGTGTATTTATAACAGAAAGTGTATCATGTTACTAAAAATAGAACAGTCTATGTGCTGAAAGGCATAATATATTATATAGAGTGGAGTTTTGGTGTGGAGTCTTGGTGTGGAGTCTTGGAGTCTTGGAGTTGAGTGGAGTGAATAACTGGAGTGACCTTGGAGTCACAATTTGGAGTGACCTTGGAGTCAAATTTGGAGTGAATATTTTGGAGTGAATTTTTAGTCTAAACTTGAAGTCTTAATTTCTCTTACAATTAATAACTTTTTAGAAACTAATACATTTACATGGGTTACTTCATTTGCACATACACTTATTTATTTATTAAATAATTCTTTAAAATGCATGTGTCTATTAAGCTATCCAATTTCAACAACTAATTCCAAAACTGCACATCTAATTTTAACTTGGGCACTGTTACTACATGTTCTAAAAGAATCCATGTTTGTGGAACAGTTAGGCTGAGAGATCTCTAAGTTCCCATAAACTTTAATGCTTTTTGTTTTCAGTCTCTGTGGTATGACTGACATATTGGACATATTGGAACCCTATATACCCCTGACACTGGATGTCGGTGTCCTGACCTAAGATTAGTTGGTCACTCGGGACTAGTTTATGTCAGGCCAAAGGGTCATAATGCTTCAATACTGGGGTTAATGTTTGGGTATCCAAGTTCGATTATGTTGTTTTTAGATGGTCTCATGGGACAATGCAGCTGTACTGAGTATGTTAGGAACTCTGCACCTTGTGAGGGTCATTCAAAAATATTAAATTGATAATTATCCAAAATAGTCATTCTCAATCTGACTCCAAGGTCACTCCAAAATGTGACTCCAAGGTCACTCCAATTATTCACTCAACTCCACTCCAAGACTCCACACCAAGACTCCACTCTGTATAATATACTATGCCTCGCAGAAGAGCTTGCTCAGAAAAAATATACGGAAGCTAATTCGGGCCATATGAGGTAGCTAAAATATATTTAAATATGAAATTGGTAATGAATATCAATCATCTGAAACATCACTGAATGTAAAAAACAAACCATGGAAGTTACATTTACAGCACTTCCATTTCCCATCCATTCCAAAACTTACAAAAAGCATCGCCCATCAGTGCCTTCAGCACTTTGATATAATAAAGTATGTTATTCACTCCAAAACACCAAATATCCTGTATGTATTGTAGATTGGTTGAAAAAGAGATCTGGAAGCAACGGCATATAGGGCATATGAAGTCTTACTAATGTAAAATTTATATTCTTGAAAGAGAGACGTGGAGTCAATGACATAAATTATAAGGCATATGAAGTCGTATAAATTTAAAAGTTTTGTTGTTCTTCTTCTTTGGAAATGAGAAAACAACGGCATATAAGGCATATGAATAATTACTGAAAAGGGGATCCCTTGGAAGCAACAAAGACAAACAAGAGATAAAAGTAGCAGATTCGGTTTTACTGAGTATGTTCATGAGGTAATTTGAAGTGCAACACCTCTCACGCCTCCAAGCACCGGCTTTAGCGATGCCACAAAGATCGAGCTTGATGACCCAAAGGACCAGTAAGTATAACACTACTGATTTTTAGTCAGGGCGACTTTTTACGGCCGCCACACAGCACTAAACAAACGCTAGTGTGAATGTCAATAAATACTGAAAGGGGGATCCCTTGGAAGCAACAAACACAAACAAGAGATAAAAGTAGCAGACTTGGTTTTATTGGGTCTTTTCATGAGAAGTAATGTGAAGTGCAACACAGTTTTACTCAAGTAATGTAGATATTATTTTATAGCGAGCTCAGCTCGCGTCGCGAAGCGACGTGCGCACAAGCGAGCTCTACGGTAACGCGAATAGCAAATACTACGGAGAAAAAAAACCGTGGTAAAAAAGTCGAAACACAGTTAATTCCCTTGTTAATGGGAGGTCATGGCTATATACGTTCCATACGCAGTTAACTCCCATGCTCTGTTTGGTTTCCGGCCCACCTCTATTAGCGTTGGATCTAGTCAATCCAGTTGGCCGGTTACCAGACTTTATTAATGTGACGTCATTAGTTAAACAAACGTCTGGCAATTTATAAAATAACGGTGATTATTACCATCTGAGAGTCCAGGTAACGGTATTTCTACCTAAACTTTAAAAGGTACTGCAGTATCGATAATCTTAAAATACAATGTTTAAATGAAAACGCATCGCTGCTCGCACTTCAGTGATATAGAAAGATGTTACGGTACAGTCGGTGGGTGGAGAAATTTTAACCACTGCAGTCTGCTATTGCCAAGTTTCCAAGAAATGTGCGAGGTTTTATTTAGAACTCAGATGTTGAACGCAAGGCTGTGCTTAAAGATTCAGTTCTGAGTGTGGTAGGGGAGCCATATTGATTTTGTGCTTTCTGTGTGTCTGTAAGTCTGTCTGTCCGTGTCACAAACGATGTCCGATCAATAACTAGAGAATGGTTGGACCTAGGGTCCTCAAACTTGGTAGGATGGTTGGTCATGACCAGTAGATAATAGGCCAAACAAAATAATATGTGTGGTTCAGGTAACTCTGGCAAAAAAAATAGGGTAGGTAGGTAGGCTTTTCTTCTTTTTTTTTCTCAGTAATGAATTCAATTCTGATAATGAATTTAATCTGTTAAATTACTTTACCTTGAGTTCGATTTTTTGGCATTATCAACAATTTGTTGTAGTTTTTTTTTTGTGTTTTTTTATTTATTTTATTTTTATTATTTTTTTTAAAGTCACAGGGATATTGAATATCAAAACGATCTCAGATCAATAGAGAACGGTTGGACCTAGAGTCGTCAATTATGTCTGTTCGGGCGAGTGGGGGAGCCATACGTTTTTGTCCCAAGGACAATAACAATTTCTAGTTTGTTGTTGTTTTTAATATCTTTTATATTTTTCAGTGCCATTTCTGCCTTTAGCTGCACCCTTATATGCCCTGAATGTTCAAGAATGTCCAAGAAAAGAATATAGTATGCGTCAGTCTTCCATTGTTTGTGGTTGTTTATGACTGCGTTCCGCTTTATGTAGAACTCAGCATTAATAACCTGCAACGGATGGCTTGAACTTGCAACCGAAATAAAAAGGACTGCATGTACATGTACCATTAATGAGTCGCAGTTATCTGTGGTTAATGGATACAATAGTGGCCACTGGGAATAAATGATGCGCCAATCAATCAATTGTGGCCAACGATCAGTTATGTAGTAATGGATATTAAGTTATGACATACCACAGGAGCTCATTGCAAAACATAGAATTCTATTATCACTGAAAACAAAAACAAAACATACAAGCTACTTAGTCAAGAATCAGTCGGATTACCACCATATCAAAATAGTACAAAATAAACTATTTTTCTACATACAAAAAAAGTTACATTCTTTTTGCGCACAATGCAGAGACGGGGAAGCGAACCCGAGCTGCATTCGTCTAGTGACACTGGTGAGAAGTGAGTGAGTTCAAGTATGTTACCCAGACATGATTTGATATTTTGTAGCGAATCCATGGTTGAGAGGGTAAAGATGCTGCATTGGAAACCATCTCAACGCTGCGGGTTTGATTCCCACTGGGAACTCGACTTGTAAGTGTCGACTCTTATCGACTACGGGAAGTATACAGTATGTGTCTTACATGTTCTACCCAGGAATAAGTGAGTAGTCTGTTTCCACCACTAAAAATTGTTTACCGTCATACATAGGCTAAAATGTGCTGAAAAATGACGTTACACGCCAAACAAACAAAATCGATTGAAGTTTTATTTCAATTTCCCTTAAGAAAAATGTTCTTGTCCGGTCCATGTGGTAAGTAGCATACACATCTATGGGTCCTTTATTCAAGATCATGCAGTTTGCATGTGCAGTCATACTCCTAAACCCCTTCTTTTTCTTCCAAGTAAAGAGCTAGGATCTTCATAGATCATAATTAGCTCTTAAAATAATGAGACGCAACCTAATTTGCAATGTGTTTTCAATAGACCGTGTGTTGCACATTAATGTTTACATGTTCAAGGTGAGTGTGAATACTGATATACATGTACTTTTGGTGTTCATTCCAATAAGCTGTCCGACAATTTCAGATAATGAGATAAAACCGTTAACCCATCATTAATATATTGGACGTGAACATCACTTAATTTCAAGGTCAAGCATCTTGCGCAAGACATTTTCCCTTGGCTTTGTCCGTCTGATGGGGATGGTAAATAGAAGGTCCAAACTACCAAAGGCTATCCCGTTTGCATGTTAAATAAGTATTACAATCTTTCTGACAGTAAGAGTAGGGCAGGGTTACATGATTATTATTTTTATTCTTCACCTCTCACTGAGGTGGCTATAATAACCATAATGCGCTGATTATTATTTTCATTTGCATTCCAGTTTTTTTTTTAATGAGTTGAGCTCGCTATGAGGCAGTGCCTTATTCATATTACATATGTTGATATGAAATTCCTAAAATGCATATATTATGTATGATCCTTTACCTGAATAAATCCTTGAAAAAAATGAAATAATTCTAACAGTGAACGGGAATGTAACGATCTTCACTCACCGGTGCACGTCGGTGTTGTTCCGACCCAGTCCGTAGTAGCACATGTAAGATTGAGATCACCGGAAGTGTGTGTATATCCGGTGTCGCACGCATATGTCACCGTATCGGTATCGGTGTAGTTGTCCTTTATGGGTGTGTACATTCCGTTTACAACTATCGGTGGTGGTACGCAGATGGCCTCACCTGAAATACAGAGTGGTACAGAATAAATGTATATGTATGACATAGGCACAGGGAATTCTTGATGTATTTAAAAGACAATTCAAAATGCAGTCTTTTGTTTAAGCACTCCATAGAGGTTTATATATATTTATATATATAAATAAAAACTCTAGCAACTATATATATATAATACGTGATAATATATATATATATATATATATATATATATATATATATATATATATATATTGACTTATTTATGATTATATTGATTTATTATATTGATTGAATGATTTGTATATAATGATTGATTGATTGATTGATTGACTTATTGATTAATTGATTGATTGATTGATTGATTGATTGATTGATTGATTGATTGATTGATTGGGTTTAGTATTTGTCTATGGTTAACATACTGTAAATCATGTTGTTGACGATAAGCATGCATTACAACTTCAATTCCTAATGAACTCGTCTAAAAGACTTGAATGGAATAAACACATAATTTGCAATGTTCAAATGTCACCGTTTTACTTGCTGAAATGACGTTTCCTTAGATCAGTCTGCTGAAGTGTAGAAAGCGGTAATATTTCCGGGTTCTTTACGTCCGGGATTTTTTACGGAGCATAATGAAAGTGTAAGTGAAACTGAATGAAACCGCAAGTATGTGAATGGAATAAGCGCAAATCTGTATTGTCATAGAATAATACCCATAACTTCACGAATATATCACGAAAGTTTAGTGTTGAATCAGTTGTATTTAAAATAAATAACAAAATAATGGCCCCTTTAATACTTAGGTTAAAAAATACCTTGGTTAAAGTTTGTATATAAGCTTCGATCTCGCAATCTACATAATGGATTGAAACGTCACGCATGCATTAATCATTATAGGAGCACAACAAAGAACCACGTTATATAAATCTTTGCTTTTATTTTAACAAAATTAAGGCCCAATTTTTCCTTAATAAAAAAAGCAGTTTTATCTTGTTCTGTCACTTTAAAAAAATATATTTTAATTTGTATCGATTTTCATTTGAAGGACCAATATTTCAAAATAAACAATATTGACGCATTCAGTGTGTAGTTATTGCTTTTGATAATTAAAGAAACTAACCCGCCAAATAACGGCAAAATTACACTACAAAACCTTTTATCAAACACTACCCAGGTGTCCAAGTCATATAATAATGCATGCTGATAAAAAGTTAAGGTTTGTTTATGGGTTCTTAAAATACCCACGATTGAATATGCGTAAAATGAATTATTGAATTGGTAACTTGGTAACTATTAATTCGACGCTCTCGTTGTGGGGTGTGGCCTGGCTTGTTAAAGCCGTTTATATTGTGTCTACAGACTTTAAATTCTCACAATATGTAAGTTATATATACATGTACAGTGTTATATTTTACTATTGTTTACGTTTAAACACAACGTATCACATAACATGTTGTGTGGGAGTGTAATAACACCATTCAATATTTTCGGTATTCCACTAGCAGTATAACATAACGTTAATGACGTTTTCTGACGTAATGTGACGTTATAAGTTATGTAATAAATAAAATCTAACTTTCGTTCTCATTCATTATTGAATTTATCAAACTCGTTAGCAAAAATGATATAATGCTCGGCAAGAGCCTCGCATTATAAGTGCCTCGCATTATATCATTTTGCCAACTCGTTTAATAGATTCAATAATGAATGAGTACTCATGTAAGATCCTCTATTTATTACGCTTTTCTCTCATTATAGCCCCCCGTATTACAATACAATGATGTTTTGCCACTGAATCTGAGTTTGGGTAAAGAGTAGTTGCCGTAAAATTGTAAAGAGTAGTTGCCGTAAAATTGTAAAGAGTAGTTGCCGTAAAATTGTAAAGAGCAGTTGCCGTAAAATTGTAAAGAGCAGTTGCCGTAAAATTGTAAAAAGTAGTTGCCGTAAAATTGTAAAGAGCAGTTGCCGTAAATTTGTAAAGAGCAGTTGTCGTAAAATTGTAAAGAGCAGTTTCCGTAAAATTGTAAAGAGTAGTTGTCGTAAAATTTGAGAAAATGAAAAAGGTAGAGTGAACAAGCAGCAGTACAAACAGTAAAGATAAAGCGCACAACTAAGGTTTATTGACCAGCAAATTGTCTTGTTCAATAATATGAATTTTAGGCACTGCCTAAGACCGAGCAGAGTTCTTAAAATTAATACTTCCATGATATATCGGATCGCATGTAAAATTTAACTTGTAAACCAAATATTTTACTCTTAATAATTATTTTATATTGCTGTGGTAAAAGACTTACTTATTTTAAGTTTCTTGTCAATGACAGCATATCAAATCCTGAAATATCTCTGATTATGCAAGAAATGGTTAGCATACGGGGGGTCATCCGCCAAGTTGTCATTATTGTATGTATGTATAATAATGATAACATGCGCATCCATCGTGACGTGCACGTTTGTTGGATGGACATTGGCTGATTGAAGTTTATTAAAACGGTCTGAGAAATAAAGTTGCATGTTTTTTTACCAAAACTATTGAACATGTAGATCAATTACATAAACAGTTATGTTAAAAAACACCGAAACATAAATTAATTGACTATTCATAATTTCGATCATAAAAATCAGCTGACCAAGCAATGGCCTAGACATTTGACACACCTCTAAATTTGTCCTGGGTAGAACCAGTACCCGCCATCCGTAAGAATCGACACTTCCTCACTTACAAGTCGAGCTCCCAGTGAGATTGGAACCCGCAGCAATGAGCGGTGAAGGTTTACAATGCAACGTCGTTAACCATTCGACCACGGAGACGCTTCGTCTTTATCATAGATGTTCAACGAAGTTTATTGTAAACGTTAATGTATTTAAAGTGTGATTGTTTTAAAACCAAATTTTGAAAATTATCTTATTTTTAATCTTCAGCTCTAGAGACACCTTTCCTGGGTTCATATTGTTTTCCGGAGAGAATAGTTTTGTATCAGACATATCTTTTTTGGCAGCGACTACAAATAATGTCATTGAGCATTTTCATTTCATTTCTTCTTTCTAGACAAATTTCACATTTAGAAAACAATGTAAGACATCTGAGTGTTCTGTTTCGAAGGCAAGTTTAGAATCCATAGCAAGGTTGAATTCTTCATCTTTCTGTAATGGTGAAGCTTCTGGTATGTCATTTATTTGATATTTTTTGGTAATATACCTTTTTTCCCGTTCATTTCTCATTTCCCTTTTCTTTGATTTAGACTGTGTTTCGTTTTCAAGAGGTTTTTCATAATTGATTCCTAGTTTCCTACATAAAGATTGGATGTCATTGGTTAGGCCTATATAAGAGTTGAAATGTGAGTCCTTATTTGGTTCAGTATATGATGTACTAATATAATTTTCTGATTTATGTTTGCTCTTGTTACCATGTGTGTTTTCGGTGGGTGATTTTCGCTTTTAACTTTTACTACTATCAGTGTCATTAGAACTTGAAACTGTTCATTGTTCAAAAGCAAGTTAGTGGATGTACATGTCAATTCTCCTTCAATGGTTGAAAAAGAATACATGTGATATTGCTCTGCACCATTTCGAAGCGTCAAACTCATGTGTACAATGGAAATGGAAGAAGTTTTGGCATTTCAGAACTGTGGTAAATTTGTACAAACTCCTCCATGTCAACCCTGTTATCAGCAATATAAGAGCATATATTTCTCCTGTATTGTCTTGTCGACGTGCCGTAAAACACCATTCATTCATTCATTCATTCATTCCTATATTGTCTGAACATATTAACTTTCCAGTGATGCTTAGACATAGGCAATGAAACAAGAGGGCCAAGATGGCCCTAAAGCGATCACCTGAGTACTGGCACATTATCGAACTTCTTCGAAATCTTATGGTCATATACAATCTGTGCAAGTTTGGTTAAGATTGTTCAAGACATGTGGGCTCTGTTGTGTATAACAACATTGATATAGACAGTTTAACACACTGACAAAGTTTGGTAAAGATCAAATACAAAATGAAGGTGCTAGAGAGTAACACCTTGGGCAGAGCCAAATGTGACCCCAGGGCTACATGTAATATATATGAGAGCTGTGTTCTTTGTGGTTTCAGAGAAGAAGATTTTTTAAGTTTTTCTCTATACAAGTCTATGTAAAACGTGACCCCTTGGGCGGGTCACCATTTGAACAAACTTGGTAAAGGACCATAAGAGTATAGTAAATGCAAAATATTAAACCTCTGGCTCTTGCAGTTCCAGAGAAGAAGATTTTTTTTAGTTTTTCCCTATACAAGCCTATGTAAAACTGTGACCACCGGGGCGGGGCCAAATGTGACCCCAGGGTCACCATTTGAACAAAATTGGTAGAGGACCATGAGCTTATAGCAAATGCAAAATATTAAACCTCTGGCTCTTGCAGTTTCAGACAAGATGTTTTTAAGGTTTTCCCTATACATGTCTATGTAAAACATGTGACCCTTGGGGCGGTGCCAATGTGACCCCAGGGTCACTATTTGAACAAACTTGGTAAAGGACCATAAGCTTATAGTAAATGCAAAATATCAAACCTCTGGCTCTTGTAGTTTCCGAGAAGATTTTTGTTTCCTATATAAGTCTATGTAAAACTGTGACCCCCGGGGCGGGGACAAATTTGACCTCAGTGTCACCATTTGAACAAACTAAGTAGAGGACCATAAGCTGATGCTACATGTAATAAATGAGAGCTCCGTGCCATGTGGTTCCATAGCAGAAGATTTCACTTTTTCCCTATACAAGCCTATGTAAAACTGTGACCCCCGGGGCGGGGCCAAATGTGACACCCGGGGCGGGGCCAAATGTGACCCCTGGGTCACCATTTGAACAAACTTGGTAGAGGACCATAAGTTTATAGCAAATGCAAAATATTAAACCTCTGGCTCCTGCAGTTTCAGGGAAGTTTTTTTAAGTTTTTCCCTATACATGTCTATGTAAAACATGTGACCCTTGGGACGGGGCCAAATATAACCCGAGGGTCACCATTTGAACACACTTGGTAAAGGACCATAAGCTTAAAGTAAATGCAAAATATCAAACCTCTGGCTCTTGTAGTTTCCGAGAAGATTTTTAATTTTTTTCCTATATAAGTCTATGTAAAACTGTGACCCCCGGGGCGGGGACAAATTTGACCCCAGGGTCAACATTTGAACAAACTTAGTAGAGGACCATAAGCTGATGCTACATGTAATACATGAGACCTCTGTGCCTTGTGGTTTCAGAGAAGAAGATTTTTTGAAGTGTTTTCCTATATAGCCTATGTCTATATGAAAAACATGCAAAATCTCAATATACAAATTTTGGACCCCCGGGGCACGGCCATTTTTTACACCGGGGACTACATTTGAACAAACTTGATAGTCTAGGCGTTGGCAATCATTTTAAAAGAAAAACTGTTGAAATCTGTCCAGTGGTTCTTTAGAAGAAGATTTTTTAAGGTTTCGACTATACATGTAGCTGGTAATGGCGGCCATCTTGGATGTTGCGCTGACCCAATTTTAACAAGCACTCATCTAAGGATCATCCACGTGAAGTTTGGTCAGAATTGGTCAACGGTTTTTGAGGAGCAGTTATGTGAAGCAATAGTTAACGCCGGACGACGACGACGACGGACGAAGAGTGATCCCAATAGCTCACCTTGAGCCTTCGGCTCATGTGATCTAAAAAAGCAGTCACCATCACCAGGCACATTGTATTTGCTAAATGGAGCATTGTTTATATAAGTGGGACAAGCTTGAAGGCTGAACTCAGTTGGAAGATTTGTCTACTGTCAGTTAAATATTTTTAAACTGAAAAGCAGTGTGTGCGTGAAGATCACTCTGACTTACCCTGCGATGAACTGAATTCAAGAGAGAGATCTTTCTATGCACAAATTAAAAAATATATTCTAACGGTTTTGACAGCTTTCAGTTCTCTGTTTACCAGCAAAACAACACACTGACGTCATACATTGACGTCACACATTGACGTCATCACATCGTGATTTCGAAAAATGACGTGATTGGTCGAGTTTTCACGAATGTGTTTTTCTTTGTTGTAAACAGAGACATAAACATTCGTTTAATGAAGATTAGTTTAATTTGACAACCAATAACAAATAATAAAACAACTGCTAATGATAAGCATTATTTTAATGCATTTAATAAATATTGCTTCATTCGTAACTCGAAGAATGACGGGATTAGCCGAACTAGTACGAATACTCCGAACAAGCGTTGATCAAACTACGAAAAGAGACAATCGTCCAAGTGAAACAGACTGATCCCCTGATGATTTGAGGGGAAAATCCGATATTGCCGAACACACTTTTTCATCAATGGCGGCGCTTCCGGTGCGACACAGGTTTTTTGCCCAGCCAGGTACGATTTCAAAACTTGCACATGTGTTATCATTAGCCGATTAGCTCTGCTCGGTATTAAGATGTACATTTAAATAGCAATGAAACAGGCATGATTCGTGTAGCAAATGTACATGTCGTATTTAAAAAGAATAATAAACTACATTAAATTTCGGCATGTTACCATCGCATCTTTCGATGGTAAGATGCGATGGTCGATGGTAAGATGCGATGGTAAGATGCGATGGTCGATGGTAAGATGCGATGGTCGATGGTAAGATGCGATGATCGATGGTAAGATGATATGGTCGATGGTAAGATACGATGAACCATCGACTATCGCATCTTACCATATACCATCGCATCTTATCATCGCATCTTACCATCGACCATCGCATCTTATCATAGACCATCGCATCTTACCATCGCATCTTACCATCGACCATCTCATCTTGCCATCGACTCTTACCATCGACCATCGCATCTTACCATCGACCATCGACTTGTCAATTCTCATGCTGATCAAGATCTCACGATTACCGTAGAAAAATATATAGGTCGATGGTCAGATGCGATGGTCGATGGTATGATGCGATGGTAAGATGGTAAAATGCGATGGCAACATGGCCCTAACAGGACACCGTATTAAATAGCTAAATACGGTGAATATTGGACCTGATTGCGCAAAGCCATAAATAAGTTTCGATCAATGTCTATGTAAAACCAACGCTTAGTGCCATATTTTACCATTACCGTGAGTACAGCTCCGGGGTCTCAACTCAACAAGAAACCTTCTCTGGTGTTGAGAACCCATTACAACTGGACTACGCGCGACCCACACATACCCAAGGTTACGAGACCGGTTTCCAAGTTGTTACCTATGGGCTATGTCCCCAGGAGTGTGGAAAGACGTGGGGCGGATGCTGGTTTGATGGTTGTATCCGTCTGTCTCATGCTGATCAAGATCTCACGATTACCGTAGAAAAATATATAGGTCGATGGTCGATGGTCAGATGCGATGGTCGATGGTATGATGCGATGGTAAGATGGTAAAATGCGATGGTAACATGGCCCTAACAGGACATTTTATACTTATTTTTAATATTTTCATTCATGCTTCGTGTATATATGGATTAAGGATGGGGATCTCAGTAGTTTCCAAGTTGTGAGCCCCAGGGTCGTAAGTCGAGGCCGATGCTGGTTGGATGGTTGTATCCGTCTGTTCATGATCGATGATCACAATTCTAATCTTGTTATTGTATGCCCAAAATACGATTAAGTTAAAAGATGAATGCCTCACTGTAGTAAGATGATTTATATTCGGCTAGCATATATCATAATATACAGATATTAACACACTGAATTACAATTCAATTTAACCATTGCTATGATGGAGATTATTTTTTCTATTCTCTTTGTTGTCACAAATAAACTGCTATATGTAAATAGGGGATAATACATGTTAGCCATCGGACATTCCATCTTTTGATGGTGGTGATGGGTTGGATGGGGGACGAATCTTTTACTGAAACCAATTTCTGAAGGTTAAACAAATAATCTGGTTCAAACAACAATTGGGTGAGAAAGTAGGTGAACTCGAAGGAAAATGCCAGACCCCCTCCTGAGATAAAATGGTCGACCCCTTATTAAAAGCAATGGAGCTAATTCATGTTATATTCCGTCCATATTTTCCCGAACGGGTTGTTTCCCTTCCTAGTCACAATACCAACAATAAATAGTAAGAAAATCCGTTTTATTGGGATGACAGTAGGTAAGTGTGAGGTTCGGTGCACCCTAGAACCACCTGGTTTAAACCTCCAACGGCCTTTTTTGCCACTGACCGTTCCAAGGCGGTAGCCCTATTGTCAACCCTTTTTGTGTTTGTGACGTCATATGCCCTTTATTCTTTATTACTACTGCCATTCGTGTTTGTATATTTGCGTGTTTTGGGTTTTACTGTGACCTGTGAAAGCTGCATTTCCTGTTCGACATTTTATACTTATTTTTAATATTTTCATTCATGCTTCGCATTCGTGAAAATATTAAGTTTCACACCTCTCGATGAAATGATATACAACTATCTACTTCTGTTGAGTTCAATCTTTTTAACTATTACTGAAACAGCAGTAGATATTTGTTTTATTATACTCCAATAGTTTGTTTACTTGTTGCTTACTCGTAAGCGTAACGTCATTCTCACCTGCAAATAAAGACTACTGACCGCAAAACCAGAATGAACCGGATAGGAAACGTTTTAAAGTCAACAGTTTATACTAATGACTTACACGTGCCTGCCTTTTAGCCAATGAAAACTACGTATGTTATATAATAAAATATGTTATTCACTCCAAAACACCAAATATCCTGTATGTATTGTAGATTGGTTAGAAAAGAGACCTGGAAGCAACGGCATATAGGGCATATGAAGTCTTAGTAATGTAACATTTATATTCTTGGAAAAGAGACCTAAAGTGAATGACATAATTATAAGGCATATGAAGTCGTATAAATTTAAATGTTTTGTTGTTCTTCTTCTTTGGAAATGAGAAAACAACGGCATATAAGGCATATGAATAAATACTGAAAAGGGGATCCATTGGAAGCAACAAAGACAAACAAGAGATAAAAGTAGCAGATTCGGTTTTACTGAGTATGTTCATGAGAAGTAATTTGAAGTGCAACACCTCTCACGCCTCCAAGCACCGGCTTTAGCGATGCCACAAAGATCGAGCTTGATGACCCAAAGGACCAGTAAGTATAACACTACTGATTTTTAGTCAGGGCGACTTTTTACGGCCGCCACACAGCACTAAACAAACGCTAGTGTGAATGTCAATAAATACTGAAAGGGGGATCCCTTGGAAGCAACAAACACAAACAAGAGATAAAAGTAGCAGACTTGGTTTTATTGGGTCTTTTCATGAGAAGTAATGTGAAGTGCAACACAGTTTTACTCAAGTAATGTAGATATTATTTTATAGCGAGCTCAGCTCGCGTCGCAAAGCGACGTGCGCGCAAGCGAGCTCTACGGTAACGCGAGTAGCAAATACTACGGGGAAAAAAAACGTGGTAAAAAAGTCGAAACACAGTTAATTCCCTTGTTAAGGGGAGGTCATGGCTATATACGTTCCAGACGCAGTTTACTCCCATGCTCTGTTTGGTATCCGGCCCACCTCTATTAGCGTTGGATCTAGTCCATCCAGTTGGCCGGATACCAGACTTTATTAATGTGACGTCATTAGTAAAACAAACGTCTGGCAATTTATAAAATAACGGTGATTATTACCATCTGAGAGTCCAGGTAACGGTATTTCTACCTAAACTTTAAAAGGTACTGCAGTATCGATAATGTTTAAATAAAAACGCATCGCTGCTCGCACTTCAGTGATATAGATAGATGTTACGGTAAAGTCGGTGGGTGGGGAAATGTTAGCCACTGCAGTCTGCTATTGCCAACTTTCCAAGAAATGTGCGAGGTTTTATTTAGAACTCAGATGTTGAACGCAGAGCTGTACTTAAAGATTCAATTCTGATTGTGGTAGGGGAGCCATAATGATTTTGTGTGTCTGTGTGTCTGTAAGTCTGTCTGTCCGTGTCACAAACGATGTCCGATCAATAACTAGAGAATGGTTGGACCTAGGGTCCTCAAACTTGGAAGGATGGTTGGTCATGACAAGTAGATAACCCCTATTGATTTTAGGGTCACTAGGTCAAAGGTCGCGGTCGCGGTGACATTGACTATCAAAACAATGTCCGATCAATAACTAGAGAATGGTTGGACCTAAGGTCCTCAAACTTAGAAGGGTGGTTGGTCATGACCAGTAGATGACCCCTATTGATTTTGATGTCACTAGGTCAAAGGTCAAGGTCGCGGTGACATTGACTATCAAAACGATGTCCGATCAATAACTAGAGAATGGTTAGACGTAGGGTCCTCAAACTTGGAAGGACGGTTAGTAATGACCAGTAGATGACACCTATTGATTTTGGGGTCACAAGGTCGGAGGTCAAGGTCACGGTCACCGTGACTATCAAAACGATGTCCGATCAATAACTACACAATGGTTGGACCTAGGGTCCTCAAACTTGGAAGGATGGTTGGTCATGACCACTAGATGACCCCTATTGATGTTGGGGTCACTAAGTCATAGGTCAAGGTCGCGGTGACCGCGGTGACCTTGACTATCAAAATGATCCCCAATCAATAACTAGACAATGTCCGATCAATAACTAGAGAATGGTTGGACCTAGGGTCCTCAAACTTGGAAGGATGGTTGGTCATGACCAGTAGATAATAGGCCAAAGAAAATAATATGTGTGGTTCAGGTAACACTGGCAAAAAAAATAGGGTAGTTATGTAGGCTTTTCTTCCTTTTTTTCTCAGTAATGAATTCAATTCTGATAATGAATTTAATCTGTTAAATTACTTTACCTTGAGTTCGATTTTTTTGGCATTATCAACAAAAAAAATTTTTTTTTTTTTTTTTTTGATTTTTTTGATTTTTTTTTTTTCTTTTTTTAAATTTTTGCATAAAACGTTTTAGGGTCGGTCGGGTTACCTGAAACACACATATTTTTTATGTGGCCTTACTGCTACAGGTAATAGATACAGTCACAGGGATATTGAATATCAAAACGAACTCAGATCAATAGAGAACGGTTGGACCTAGAGTCGTCAATTATGTCTGTTCAGGCGAGTGGGGGAGCCATACGTTTTTGTCCCATGGACAATAACAATTTCTAGTTTGTTGTTGTTTTTAATATCTTTTATATTTTTCAGTGCCATTTCTGCCTTTAGATGCACCCTTAGATACCCTGAATGTTCAAGATGTCCAAGAAAAGAATATAGTATGCGTCAGTCTTCCATTGTTTGTGGTTGTTTATGACTGCGTTCCGCTTTATGTAATAACCTGCAACGGATGGTTTGAACTTGCAACCGAAATAAAAAGGACTGTATGTACATGTACCATTAATGAGTCGCAGTTATCTGTGGTTAATGGATACAATAGTGGCCACTGGGAATAAGTGATGTGCCAAACAATCAATTGTGGCCAACGATCAGTTATGTAGTAATTGATATTAAGTTATGACATTCCACAAGAGCTCATTGCAAAACATAGAATTCTATTATCACTGAAAACAAAAACAAAACATACAAGCTACTTAGTCAAGAATCAGTCGGATTACCACCATCTCAAAATAGTACAAAATAAACTCCTTTTCTACATACAAAGAAAGTTACATTTTTTCGCGCACAATGCAGAGACGGGGAAGCGAACCCGAGCTGCATTCGTCTAGTGACACTGGTGAGAAGTGAGTGAGTTCAAGTATGTTACCCAGACATGATTTGATATTTTGTAGCGAATCCATGGTTGAGAGGGTAAAGATGCTGCATTGGAAACCATCTCAACGCTGCGGGTTTGATTCCCACAGGGAACTCGACTTGTAAGTGTCGACTCTTATCGACGACGGGAAGTATACAGTATGTGTCTTACATGTTCTACCCAGGAATAAGTGAGTAGTCTGCTTCCACCACTAAAAACTGTTGACCGTCATACATAGGCTAAAATGTGCTGGAAAATGACGTTACACGCCAAACAAACAAAAACGATTGAAGTTTTATTTCAATTGCCTTTAAGAAAAATGTTCTTGTCCGGTCCATGTGGTAAGTAGCGTACACATCTATGGGTCCTTTATTCAAGATCATGCAGTTTGCATGTGCAGTCATACTCCTAAACCCCTTCTTTTTCTTCCAAGTAAAGAGCTAGGATCTTCATAGATCATAATTAGCTCTTAAAATAATGAGACGCAACCTAATTTGCAATGTGTTTTCAATAGACCGTGTGTTGCACATTAATGTTTACATGTTCAAGGTGAGTGTGAATACTGATATACAAGTACTTTTGGTGTTCATTCCAATAAGCTGTCCGACAATTTCAGATAATGAGATGAAACCGTTACCCCATCATTAATATATTGGACGTGAACATCACTTAGTTTCAAGGTCAAGCATCTTGCGCAAGACATTTTCCCTTGGCTTTGTCCATCTGATGGGGATGGTAAATAGAAGGTCCAAACTACCAAAGGCTATCCCGTTTGCATGTTAAATAATTATTACAATCTTTTTGACAGTAAGAGTAGGGCAGGGTTTCATGATTATTATTTTTATTCTTCACCTCTCACTGAGGTGGCTCTAATAACCATAATGTGCTGATTATTATTTTCATTTGCATTCCAGTTTGTTTTTTTAATGAGTTGAGCTCGCTATGAGGCATTGCCTTATTCATATTACATATGTTGATATGAAATTTCTAAAATGCATATATTATGTATGATCCTTTACCTGAATAAATCCTGGAAAAAAATGAAATAATTCTAACAGTGAACGGGAATGTAACGATCTTCACTCACCGGTGCACGTCGGTGTTGTTCCGACCCAGTCCGTAGTAGCACATGTAAGATTGAGATCACCGGAAGTGTGTGTATATCCGGTGTCGCACGCATATGTCACCGTATCGGTATCGGTGTAGTTGTCCTTTATGGGTGTGTACATTCCGTTTACAACTTTGGGTGGGGGTACGCAGACGGCCTCACCTGAAATACAGAGTGGTACAGAGTAATGTATATGTATGACATAGGCACACGGAATTCTTGATGTATTTAAAAGACAATTCAAAATGCAGTCTTTTGTTTAAGCACTCCATAATTTTCAGGAATAGAGGTTTATATATAGTTATATATATATATATATATTGATTTATTTATGATTATATTGATTTCTAATATTGATTGATTGATTTGTATATACTGATTGATTAATTGGTTGATTGACTGATTGGGTTTTGTATTTGTCTATGGTTAACATACTGTGAATCATGTAGTTAACGATAAGCATGCATTACAACTTCAATTCCTAGTGAACTCGTCTAAAAAACTTGAATGGTATAAGCACATATTTTGCAATGTTCAAATGTCACCGTTTTACTTGCTGAAATGGCGTTTCCTTAGATCAATCTGCTGAAATGTAGAACGCGGTAATATTTCCAGGATCTTTACGTCCGGGATTTTTTACGGAACATAATGAAAGTGTAAGTGAAACTGAATGAAACCGCAAGTATGTGAATGGAATAAGCGCAAATCTGTATTGTCCTGGAATAATACCATAACTTCACGAATATATCACGAAAGTTTAGTGTTGAATCAGTTGTATTTATAATAAATAACAAAATAATGGCCCCTTTAATACGTAGGTTAAAAAATACCTTGGTTAAAGTTTGTATATAAGCTTCGATCTCGCAATCTACATAATGGATTGAAACTTCACGCATGGATTATTCATTATAAGAGCACAACAAAGAGCCATGTAACATAAATCTTTGCTTTTATTTTAACAAAATTAAGGCCCAGTTTTTCCTTAATAAAAAAAAGCAGTTTCATCTTGTTCAGTCACTTTAAAAAAGTATTCTAATTTGTATCGATTTTCATTTGAAAGATCAATAAACCTTGGCCAGGCTTCAAAATAAACAATACTGACGCATTCATTGTGTAGTTATTGCTTTTGATAATTAAAGAAACTAACCCGCCAAATAACGGCAAAATACAGTACAAAACATTTTATCAAAACTCTACCCAGGTGTTCAAGTCATATAATATTGTATGCAGATAAAAAGTAAAGGTTTATTTATGGGTTCTTAAAATACCCACGATTGAATATGCGTAAAATGAATTATTGAGTTGGTAATTTGGTAACTCTTAATTCGACGCTCTCGTTGTGGGGTCTGGCCTGGCTTGTTAAGGTCGTTTATATTGTGTCTACAGACTTTAGATTCTAACAATAAGTTATATATAAACCTCGTCGGAGGTAGGTTTACAAACTGCGTACATATGTTGTAAAATGTGGGTGTTGTTGGCGGGATACCTACTTTAAAAATAACAACACTTATTTCAGCTTGATAACTTTCATAATTTGAATAATTATTTCAAAGTACAACAAAAACAATTGTTTGCATTCCTATCACTTCACAGGCCAACAGCCATGTTTATTTACTTATCGGCAGCTTTTTTACACTTAAAAACTCGTTTGTTGATTGATTTATTTATTTTGTCGAGTCCATTTCCAATATCATGTATGTAATATGTTAGGATCTGTGCGAAACTACGGATAATTGCACAACAGTCTGCACTTAATGTCCGACTTTTGAAAACAATATGTTGACTGACCCTACATTGATTTGGGTGAAATATATCTTGTCCCTCAAATCACGTCGGGAATGACTGTTTAGCAGGTGCGCGTTTTCGATAAAGTGAACAGGAAATTCAGCCTCTTCGTACCGATTCGGGTAAGATTTTTCCCTCTAACGTTTTGAATCCTAAACCAATCTCGTTTAAATAAAGTGCATGGAACGTAGAAAAGCATCAGCATTTCTCGGTTTCTACAGTCATTTATATAGTCCTTGTTGTTTCTTACTTATCCCGAAAACGTTTGTAATATTATTGAGGTAGAGTTCAGCGTAATATTCTACTATTGTTTACGTCTAAACACAATTTATCACATAACATGTTATCACACAATTTATCTCATAACATGTTATCACACAATTTATCACATAACATGAAATAACTTAACTAAGAAAATGAGTCATAGATTATTGAAATCGATTAAATAGTTCAGGATACTAACCAAATGACGTCGTCAAATTAAAAAAAATATTCTGCATATTACAGTAAACTTTGATTATAAAGCATAAAATAAAAATAAAAAATGCGTTGTTTTGTCGTGAATAACAGATTTTATTTCATCACGAAGTGATCAAACTTTATAATAAGCAGTCTTCAATCTTGTCTTGTCGTGCCCTCAATGGTTCATTCTCTTGTTGCTCTGGCTTTCGCCAAGTCATTGATTACCTTCTTTGTGGCTTTCTCGGCTATTGTTTTTCTGTATTTATATATATATCTTTGTGTTATACTTATATTGCCTATTAATGCTGCCTTGTTGGTCAGAGAATAGTTCATGGCGGGGATTTCTTTATTTACAATTGCCCGTTTGTTTGTTTTTTTGTTGTTTTTTCGGCCATCTTTATAAATAAAGAACGGCCCATTTATTTTCCCCGTCATAGGTACATGGGGGTCAGAGAATCATCCCCCATGGTACAATAGTCGATAATTGTAATAAATCATTATATATCTAAACAACAAAGCATTCATAATACATGTCAGCCAAATAAATAAGTACAAGATCAAAGATCACAATTCTAATCTTGTTATAGTATGCCCAAAATACGAATAAGTTAAAAGATGAATGCCTCACTGTAGTAAAGAAATATAAAAATATCGGACAGGGAAAGCAGCATTCAAGGACGACAGTCAACCACAAAACACAAAAACAAACACGCAAACAGACAAACGAGGAGGCAAAAGTAATAAAAAATGCAAACGACATCACAAACACAAAAGGGTTGACAATAGGGTTACCGCCTTGGAACGGTCAGTGGCAACAAAGGCCACTGGGGGTTTAAACCGGTTCTAGGGTGCACCAAACCTCACACGTACCCTACTATCATCCCATTAAAACAGGACAGTGTAAATAAAGAAATCCCCGCCATGATATAATCTCTAACCAACAAGGCAGCATCAATAGGCAATATAAGTAAAACACAAATATGCTCGTGTAAATATAATACAAAAAAAAACAATAGCCTAGAAAGCCACAATGAAGGTACTCAATGACTTGGCAGAAGCCAGAGCAACAAGAAAATAAACCATTAAGGGCACGACAGGAAAGGTCATAGACAAACATCAAACACCACCGTCCCAATGGGCTCTAGGTAGGCGTCATCATAGGTCCACAGCCTGTCCGGTCATCGTACAATTAAAGAGGAAAGCATAGTGGCGAACTGTAAAAGGGTCCACCACCAAGCATGCAGTACGTTGCAAAATGATAGGTTGTTAACCACTTTTGATAAACTTTTTAACAAGTTTAACAAAGATAGTATGAAAGTGATCATGACCAAAAATCTTACGAAGTTTATAAATCACATCACCATAGAAGTCTGGTTGTGATAGTCCTTGTCGCAGAAGAGTCCTTAAATTAATTTTAAATTTGGAAAGAAGATCAGGGTTACGATAATAAACTTTTGCAAAGTTTTACGAAGTTTATGGTAACGGTAACCCTGATTGAGTAGCTTTTTAGTTATACAGAGATTACGAATATTGAAGTCCTCAACTCGAGTACAATCTCTAGAAAAACGAATAAGTTGAGAGACATACACCCCCATAAGAAGTTGCTCGGGGAACATCCCCATCCAAGTGGGGGTAATTAACAATGTCAAAATTAAAATCATCTCTCTTGTCTTAGATTTTGCTAATTATTTCACCATTTTCAATCGAGAGATCTAAATCAAGAAAAGAAGCGTTATTATCAGATATATTAGCTTTATTAAGCTGAAGTTCTTTAGGATAAATATTATCAACCATAGTTGCAAAGAAAGCGTTGTCAATGTTCAGTATGTCATCCAGAAACCGAGAGGTGTCATTAAAAGCTTCAATAACATCTGCCTGGGTATCTGTTGAAAGACTCAACATAAAATCCCTTTCATAGCAAAATAAAAACAAATCTGCGACAAGTGGTGCACAGTTCGTACCCATAGGGATACCACCAATTTGTCTATAAACGGTGGTACCATACCTGACGAAAATAGTATCTAATAGGAAGATGAGTGCTTCACAAACTTCATAGTAAGTCCACATAGTATAAGTGTCTAAACTGCCATGATTTATATTCGGCTAGAATATATCATGATATATACATATTAACACACTGAATTACAATTCAATTTAACCATTGCTATGAGGGAGATTTTTTTTTCTTTTCTCTTTGTTGTCACAAATAAACTGTTATATGTAAATAGGGGATAATACATGTTAGGCATCGGACATTCCATCTTTTGGTGGTAGTGATGGGTTGGATGGGGTGGGGGTCTTTTACTGAAAAAAATTCTGAAGGTTAAACAAATAATCTGGTTCAAACAACAATTGGGTGAGAAAGTAGGTGAACTCGAAGGAAAATGCCAGACGTCCTCCTGAGATAAAATGGTTGACCCCTTATTAAAAGGAATTGAGCTAATTCATGTTATATTCCTGAACGGGTTGTTTCCCTTCCTAGTGACAATACCAAAAACAAATAGTAAGAAAATCCGTTTTATTGGGATGGCAGTAGGTAACTGTGTGGTTCGATGGACCCTAGAACTACCTGGTTTAAACCTCTAGCGGCCTTTTTTGCCACTGACCGTTCCAAGGCGGTAGCCCTATTGTCAACCTATTTGTGTTTGTGACATTAGATGCCCTTTATTCTTTATTACTACTGCCATTCCTGCTTGTCTATTTGCGTGTTTTGGGTTTTACTGTGACCTGTGAAAGCTGCATTTTTATACTTACTTTTAATATTTTCATTCATGCTTCGCATTCGTGAAAATATGAAGTTTTCACACATCTCGATGAAATGATATACAATTATCTACTTCTGTTGAGTTCAACCTTTTTAACTATTACTGAAACAGAAGTAGATATTTGTTTTATTATACTCCAATAGTTTGTTTACTTGTTGCTTACTCGTAAGCGTAACGTCATTCTCAACTTCACTATTGACCTGCAAATAAAGAATACTGACCGCAAAACTAGAATGAACCGGATAGGAAACGTTTTGAAGTCAACAGTTCATACTAATGACTTACACGTGCCTGCCTTTTAGCCAATGAAAACTTCGTATGTTATATAATAAAATATGTTATTCACTCCAAAACACCAAATATCCTGTATGTACTGTAGATTGGTTGGAAAAGAGACCTGGAAGCAACGGCATATAGGGCATATGAAGTCTTACTAATGTAAAATGTAAATTCTTGAAAGAGAGACCTGGAGTCAATGGCACAAATTATAAGGCATATGAAGTCGTATAAATTTGTTGTTCTTCTTCTTTGGAAATGAGAAAACAACGGCATATAAGGCATATGAATAAATACTGAAAAGGGGATCCCTTGGAAGCAACAAAGACAAACAAGAGATAAAAGTAGCAGATTCGGTTTTACTGAGTATGTTCATGAGAGGTAATTATAAGATGCAACACCTCTCACGCCTCCAAGCACTGGCTTTAGCGATGCCACAAAGATCGAGCTTGATGACCCAAAGGACCAGTAAGTATAACACTACTGATTTGTAGTCGGGGCGACTTTTTACGGCCGCCACACAGCACTAAACAAACGCTAGTGTGAATGTCAATAAATACTGGAAGGGGATCCCTTGGAAGCAACAAACACAAACAAGAGATAAAAGTAGCAGACTCGGTTTTATTGGGTCTGTTCATGAGAGGTAATGTGAAGTGCAACACAGTTTTACTCAAGTAATGTAGATATTATTTTATACATATGTTGATATGAAATTTCTAAAATGCATATATTATGCATGATCCTTTACCTGAATAAAACCTGGAAAAAAATGAAATAATTCTAACAGTGAACGGGAATGTAACGATCTTCACTCACCGGTGCACGTCGGTGTTGTTCCGACCCAGTCCGTAGTAGCACATGTAAGATTGAGATCACCGGAAGTGTGTGTATATCCGGTGTCGCACACATATGTCACCGTATCGGTGTCGGTGTAGTTGTCCTTTATGGGTGTGTACATTCCGTTTACAACTATGGGTGGTGGTACGCAGATGGCCTCACCTGAAATACAGAGTGGTACAGAATAAATGTATATGTATGACATAGGCACAGGGAATTATTGATGTATTTAAAAGACAATTCAAAATGCAGTCTTTTGTTTAAGCACTCCATAGAGGTTTATATATATTTATATATATATATATATTGACTTATTTATGATTATATTGATTTATTATATTGATTGAATGATTTGTATATAATGATTGATTGATTGATTGATTGATTGATTGATTGATTGATTGATTGATTGGGTTTAGTATTTGTCTATGGTTAACATACTGTAAATCATGTTGTTGACGATAAGCATGCATTACAACTTCAATTCCTAATGAACTCGTCTAAAAGACTTGAATGGAATAAACACATAATTTGCAATGTTCAAATGTCACCGTTTTACTTGCTGAAATGACGTTTCCTTAGATCAGTCTGCTGAAGTGTAGAAAGCGGTAATATTTCCGGGTTCTTTACGTCCGGGGTTTTTTACGGAGCATAATGAAAGTGTAAGTGAAACTGAATGAAACCGCAAGTATGTGAATGTAATAAGCGCAAATCTGTATTGTCCTGGAATAATACCATAACTTCACGAATGTATCACGAAAGTTTAGTGTTGAATCAGTTGTATTTATAATAAATAACAAAATAATGGCCCCTTTAATACTTAGGTTAAAAAATACCTTGGTTAAAGTTTGTATATAAGCTTCGCTCTCGCAATCTACAAAATGGATTGAAACTTCAGGCATGCATTATTCATTATAAGAGCACAACAAAGAGCCACGTTACATAAATCTTTGCTTTTATTTTAACAAAATTAAGGCCTAATTTTTCCTTAATATTTATTAAAAAAAGCAGTTTCATCTTGTTCTGTCACTTTAAAAAAAATAATTTTAATTTGTATCGATTTTCATTTGAAGGACCAATAAACCTTGGCCAGGTTTCAAAAAAAAAAATATTGACGCATTCATTGTTAGTTATTGCTTTTGATAATTAAAGAAACTAACCCGCCAAATAACGGCACAATTACACTACAACACCTTTTATCAAAATACTACCCAGGTGTCCAAGTCATATAATAATGCATGCTGATAAAAAGTTAAGGTTTATTTATGGGTTCTTAAAATACCCACGATTGAATATGCGTAAAATGAATTATTGAGTTGGGAACTTAGTAACTATTAATTCGACGCTCTCGTTGTGGGGTCTGGCCTGGCTTGTTAAAGCCGTTTGCATTGTGTCTACAGACTTTAAATTCTCACAATATGTAAGTTATACATACATGTACAGTGTAATAGTTCACTGTTGTTTACGTTTAAACACAACGTATCACATAAGATGTTGTGTGGGAGTGTAATAACACTATTCAATATTTTCGATATTCCACTAATAGTATAACATAACGTTAATGACGTTTTCTGACGTAATGTGACGTTATTAAGTTATGTAATAAATAGAATATAACTTTCGTTCTCATTCAATATTGAATTTATCAAACGCGTTAGCAAAAATGATAGTATGCTCGGCAAGAGCCTCGCATTATAAGATCCTCGCATTATATCATTTTGCAAACTCGTTTAATAAATTCAGTAATAAATGAGTACTCATGTAAGATCCTCTATTTATTGCGCTTTTCTCTCATTATAGCACCCCGTATTACAATAGAATGATATTTTGCCACTGAATCTGAGTTTGTAAAGAGTAGTTGCCGTAAAATTGTAAAGAGCATTTGCCGTAAAATTGTAATGAGTAGTTGCCGTAAGATTGTAAAGAGTAGTTGCCGTAAAATTGTAAAGAGCAGTTGCCGTAAAATGGTAATGAGTAGTTGCCCAAAAATTGTAAAGAGCAGCTGCCGTAAAATTGTAATGAGTAGTTGCCGTAAAATTGTAAAGAGTAGTTGTCGTAAAATTTTAAAGGGTAGTTGGGGTAAAATTTGAGAAAATGAAAAAGGGTAAAGTGAACAAGCAGCAATACAAACAGTGAAGATAAAGCGCAAAGCTAAGGTTTATTGACCAGCAAATTATCTTGTTCAATATTAAGATGTAAATTTAAATAGCAATGACACAGGCATGATTCGTGTAGCAAATGTACATGTTGTATTTAAAAAGAATAACAAACTATATTAAATAGATAAATACGGTGAATACTGGACCTGATTGCGCAAAGCCATATATGTTTTTGGTAAGTTTCGATAATATACTGAGCAAAAATAGAAACGTCCCCAACTTTACCCATATATTTAGACACAATGAAATTACATTTTATTTAATATTATATGCCAATACCTTTGTGAAAGGCCAGCACTGTCAGGAAAACATTTTTCTTTGAATCAACCTTGTGGGCAAACGTATTCCCCTTGATTTGGTTTAAAAAGCATTTCCGGGTCTTGTGGTTAAAACTTTGAGTTAATACAGTTTTGTTATATTGAAATAAACAGAGAATGACCTGATCACCACAAAAACAGAGAAAAGACGCTGATATTTTCACTCATTTTTGCGCCATACAGCTTTCAAAAACGAATGTTTTCAGATTACCTCCGTTTGTAATAAAAATATAGTGATTTCTTAATTTGAATAAAACATGTTTTAGCAGCAACAGACAAACTTTGGTTTTTGATAATTATTATTATTGATCCGAATGATTGAGTGATGAAATTATATCTAGATTGGTGTACAAAGTGTAACAAAGTCAACCCTATGCAAATCACAGCTTAAAAGAGGGACGTTTCTATTTTTGCTGAGTATAAGTCTATTTAAAACCCACGCTTAGTGCCATATTTTACCATTATCGTGAGTATTTAAAAGTTGCAGAATTGTTCAGCTCCGGGGTCTCAACTTTACAAGAAACCGTCTCTGGTTTTGAGAACCCATTACAACTGGACTATGCGCAACCCCAACATGCCCAATGTGACGAGACCGGTTTCCAAGTTGTGACCTATGGGCTATGTCCCCAGGAGTGGGGAAAGAAGCGGGGAGGATGCTGGTTGGATGGTTGTATCCGTCTGTTCATGCCCAGTAAGTGTATATATGGATTAAGGATGGGGATCTCAACAGTTTCCAAGTTGTGAGCCCCAGGGTCGTAAGTCGAGGCCGATGCTGGTTGGATGGTTGTATCCGTCTGTTCATGCCCAGTAAGTGTATATATGGATTAAGGATGGGGATCTCAACAGTTTCCAAGTTGTGAGCCCCAGGGTCGTAAGTCGAGGCCGATGCTGGTTGGATGGTTGTATCCGTCTGTTCATGCCCAGTAAGTGTATATATGGATTAAGGATGGGGATCTCAACAGTTTCCAAGTTGTGAGCCCCAGGGTCGTAAGTCGAGGCCGATGCTGGTTGGATGGTTGTATCCGTCTGTTCATGCCCAGTAAGTGTATATATGGAGTAAGGATGGGGATCTCAACAGTTTCCAAGTTGTGAGCCCCAGGGTCGTAAGTCGAGGCCGATGCTGGTTGGATGGTTGTATCCGTCTGTTCATGCCCAGTAAGTGTATATATGGATTAAGGATGGGGATCTCAACAGTTTCCAAGTTGTGAGCCCCAGGGTCGTAAGTCGAGGCCGATGCTGGTTGGATGGTTGTATCCGTCTGTTCATGCCCAGTAAGTGTATATATGGATTAAGGATGGGGATCTCAACAGTTTCCAAGTTGTGAGCCCCAGGGTCGTAAGTCGAGGCCGATGCTTTTTGGATGGTTGTATCCGTCTGTTCATGCCCAGTAAGTGTATATATGGATTAAGGATGGGGATCTCAACAGTTTCCAAGTTGTGAGACCCAGGGTCGTAAGTCGAGGCCGATGCTGGTTGGATGGTTGTATCCGTCTGTTCATGCCCAGTAAGTGTATATATGGAGTAAGGATGGGGATCTCAACAGTTTCCAAGTTGTGAGCCCCAGGGTCGTAAGTCGAGGCCGATGCTGGTTGGATGGTTGTATCCGTCTGTTCATGCCCAGTAAGTGTATATATGGATTAAGGATGGGGATCTCAACAGTTTCCAAGTTGTGATCCCCAGGGTCGTAAGTCGAGGCCGATGCTGGTTGGATGGTTGTATCCGTCTTTTCATGCTCATGTTCATACATGGTTATATGGTGGGGTCTCAACTTTTTCCAATTTATGACCAAGGGGTTATGTCCCCAGGGCTGTGGATAGATCACAGGGCCTATTCTCTTAATGTATCGTATTGAATACATCAGTAACACTCTAAACGGAAATGAACTAATCGGAAAAGGATTCGGCTCTTCCCGTAATACGGTTCGTTTTTCCATAGTTAGCCAAATATCATTGTTATAATTAGACTCGGTAATTTCCTGAGTTGTTTAACCCTTTATTGCACCCTTGTGTTACAGATTTAGTGCCCGGCATATTGATATGACAAGCTACGCCATTGTCGTATCGATATATTTATCACATACTTGCTCAACATTAGTACATTTTGCATATACAATACGTACTAAGTTTCACTTCTCATATCAGCCTTGATATGACTTTTTTGCACTTGTTTTAGTAAAATTCTTAAAATGTTCTAAAACGCATAAAAATACAGAAAAATAAATATGGCCTGGCCTTTTTTAAAATAAAAGTCTGGAAAGGCTCTAAACATGTTTTAAAAGAAACAAACTTTTTAGGGGATGGTTCCTTTTAAAAAATAACTTGTTTTAGTAAAAGTCTTAAGGGGTTCAAAAACGTATAAAAAATAGAAGTAAAAACGTTTAAGGGATTTTAGTCAGTCTTAGAAGAATCTAAACGCATACGAATAGAACAAAATTCCTTTTAGGGGCGATCCTTAAAAGGAAAACGCATAAAAATAGAAGAAAACATTTTTTGGAAAATATATGATGAATATAATAAAAATAAGACTTTTTCATATCACTCTCTGTATCGGCCCTCGACCCAGCTAAAGCTCTCGGGCTAATATGGAGGTATCGGGCCGATACAGGGTGTGATATGAAATTTATTATTGTACGAGCGTATCACTGTTTCTGAGATTTAATGACAAGCGCATTGAAAACAAAACTAGATGGCGTCACGTTTTGAAGTCGCATGGTTTGATTTGCGACTGGTCATGTACTATTTAATAGTTTGCGTCTTTTTGAAAGTCAACCAATCGACTTGCAGGAATTTCGCCAATTGTGCTAACCTGTTAAAATGATGTAAGACCTTTACAATGTGTTACACACACTAAAAACACTTTAATGAAGTGATGCAATTATCAGTTAATAAAAACATTTACAAACTGACACTTGTTTTAACAGATACAAGTATATATAAAATTCGATCAGAAAATGTAGCATTCAACAACCACAGTCAACCAAAACCACGCATCGAAACAAACACTATACATGAAAAGCAATAAATGTGACATTACAAACATGAAAGGGTTGACAAAATGGTTACCGCCTTGAAACGATCGGTGGTAAAAAGGTCGCTGGGGTTTAAACCAGGTTCTGGGGTGCACCAACCCTCAGTCTTACAATATTGTCATAGCAATTCATAATTTTCCATTGCAGAGATGTTGAGATTTGATCATATTTTCGGTAGGTGATAAAATTTGTGTTACTCTGTTTTTATTCTTAAGCTCTATAGTAAAATAAAAATCTTTGGCAGAGTGAAAAGATGAAAATTTTCAAGATTTTGATTTGAAAGATACATATTTTGAATCAATTTGCATAAATGTGCATGAAATATGCAGGGTTTTAAAAGAATCACACTGTAGATACATTAATTTTAACAGTATACTTGGTTGAACATCAAGGATAAAGACCGAGTTTATCACCTACCACAATGTATTAGGTATGTCTTATTTCTGGTCACTGATTGGTCAGTTTTTTTGATAATGCTCTATCAAAATTATGAATAAGACGGAACAGTGGTGAAATTCCCGCTTACAAACTAGGCAATATAATCATAACATAAAGATGGTCATGCATAAAAAAAAAGCCTAGGAAGACACAAAGCAAGTACTCAATGACTATGCAGAAGCTATAGCAACAAGAGAAGAAAGCCTTCAGCAGGCCTGCCAAATTTCCGGAAAAATCCGGATTCTCCGGAGTTTTCAGTCGCTCTCCGGATCTCGGGATTTAAGTGTACACTCTCCGGAATTTCCATCAAAACAAAATGTTCATAATTTAACAGCTATGCTTTCACAGTTTATCAGCTATTTCCCGAATTGTTCCTGTTACGCTCCCTAGACAGAGGAATATATACAAGTGTCGAATCAATGGGGTCATCTGTGTAATGGGCTGACTGAATATGCAATTAACACCTAAGGACATAATTAGTTCCTTCAGTGGCATAACGTAATGCAGCAATATCTGTGATTTCTTTAATTGGTCAACTTAACTGAAATAGCAAGTGTGAGGAACTAGCAAATCCTTGTGTGTGTGGTATCACTATAACAGCTGCTGCTGTGTACGATGATTATAATGTGTATAAGAGTTGACTGTATTTGCATTTAGCACGAATTCTGTGTAGACTTTCATAAAAAAAACAGTTGTGGTAGAAACTAAACCAAGTCTTTCTAATCGAATTTCTATGCTAATTTATTATTTTCCATAACTATCAAACAATGCATCCTATCAAACAATGCATCAACTTGTATTAATTGCATAAATAATTTAAATTTGTGCTTTAAAAAAATAGTGCGAAAATCAAGCCGTGCGCTCCAAATTTCCATTTCCAAATTTCCATTTAAACTGTTCTTCGCGCGTTTTAAATCTTAAATTTTAAAAATCTCAGGATTTTGTGTTAAAAGGTTTTGGCAGCCTGATTTCGGGCACGACAAGATTAAAGACAAACATCAAACGTTACCGTCCTTTTAGGATTTAGGTAGGATTTAGGACACACTATGTCTGGTCATGGCACAATCACAGAGGAAAGCATAATGACGAACTGTAAATGGGCCAACCATTAAACGTGGGCCAACCATTAAACGTGCAGGGCTTTGCAAAATCATATGCTCAATACAGTAACCTCTTTTGATAAAATGTTTAACAAGTTTAATAAATACTGCATACAAGTGATTATGACCAAGGATCTTTTAAAGTTGTCGAAGTTTATGGTAACGGTAGCCCTGATGGAGTAGCTTTTGACCTATACAAAGGTTACGAATGTTAAAGTCCTTAACTGGACTACAAGCTCTAGAAAAACGAATAAGTTGTGAACATATACCCCATAAGTAGTTATGTATTAGTACTCCCGAGTTCCAGCATTCAAACATTGCCTGATGTAATGGGGGCGTCGAACAATGATTACATTATTAGCTGTTTGATCAGCAGGAGCTAATTCAAATGTGTTAAGAAATTCCTGAAATCCCGGGTTCAAGTTACAAAACGAAAATCTAGGTCTCGTGGTAAGTGAAGAGTGGTGATCTGTATAAAAGTCAATACAGGTATCTATGATTTTAAGAACTGACTTTTTCCAAGTACAAATGGAGTTCGTGTCCGCACGTTCTCTACGATAACATGTTATACTAACTAAAAGATAAGTATGCATTAAAAGTTGTTTGCCAACAGTTTATTGCCTAGTGTACATATATTGAAAGGGAATTTCACAAAACAAAACGTCCATTATCATACTCATCTTTGTGAGAAATTAGGTAATTGGAAAGAATTAGTGACTGTAACAACCAGGGTCCGTATTCATAATGTTTCTTAGCAATATCTTAACTAAAGGGACATTTTGTAAATTTTTTAAACACCTTTTTTTTCGATTTAAGACATTTTGTTAATATTGCTTATAAGGTTATGGATAGATAAAACATACAGCTAACTATTTATCTTAAAATAGATGGTTTGTAGTGTCCCTGAGAGATTAATAAGGATACTTAAAAGTTTGTAAAACTCTTTAACTTTAACTTAGATACTTGTTTCCACTTAAGTTGCTTTATGAATACGGGCCCAGCCACCTTAAAGATACTAGTTTCCACTTAAGTTGCTTTATGAATACGGGCCCAGCCACCTTAAAGATACTTGTTTCCACTTAAGTGGCTTTATGAATACGGGCCCAGCCACCTTAAAGAGACTTGGCTCCAGATTTTGTTTTCAAAATTAATATTTCTTTGACTTTGACTATATCTTTGACATGGAAATTAATTATGTTTTGCAAAATAGAAGAATTATATGACGGCTAGTTAAATTTATACATACAATCAAGCAATAAAACTAGGAACGTTTTACTGATTTAAACAAAGCAGGAAAATCGACGGAACTATTCATTAAATGTGAGTTGAACAAGTCACGTAGTTCATACTAAATGAATTGAATTAGACGTAAATTTTATACGTACTCAATGAATCCGAACTGTACAATTTCGGGAATGTTGAAGATATTTTTTTGTCTTAAATATAGCTTTAAATATGGTATAAGTTTACAATACAATTTCGCAATAATCAAAAAAGAGAAGTGATTCAGTTTAGACCCACTTTGGGGGCAACCCTCCGTAAACCCCACAGATTATGACAAAACAACTTACCCGTGTCTAAAATCCATAAAGATAAAACAAGACCTGTAAGAAAAATAATTGAATTATTTTTACAAATGTAAAAATATGAAATTTCGTGTTAAATTTGATTTTTTTTTCTCTTTTTTTTGTGATTTGAGAACACAGAACCTTATAATTACATTTGAAAGGGACCATGGCAATCTTGATTTTTTTTAAAACTTGCGGCGTCTGGTTAGTTAGTTTTTCTACCAATAATAAACATTAATTATAAGTGACAAGGCCACTTGTTTATGTATATTTCTATAACTGTTGATTATATTGCAACAATAATATATTGAAAACTATGGTAGAATAACGAAGAAAATTTGAAAGCTCAACATTTTATTTAATATATGAAAGCAGGTTTTAAGTTAAAATTATACTGGATTTTAAAATCGAGATGCTAATTATAATGCTTGAATGCTTGATAAAAACGTCAAGATTGCCATGTGCCCCTTTAATTTGCTCTTTGCTTTTTCTCTATCCGAAATTTGTTAAAATTTTAGCGTAAACATACTTATATAAATAATGCGAGTAAATATAAATACCATTTCATTTACTAATCTACTTTTTACCAAAAAAATAACTGCATGAAGTATTATGTAAACGTATAGTTTTAATACGTACATATCATCCGTAGGTGCAGCACCATTTTCCGAGATGGTCTGCTAATTTTGCACGAAACAAACGTTTATCCAAAGTCTTCTGCTATTTCTGCTGTACTGCTATTTCGTGATGCAACATAGTCTGCGGCAATGGTTAGAATAAAACGAAAACATTGTATTTTGGATGATGGCTGGGTTATGTAAATGCTTCCATTTTCATTGACATTAAGCGACTACTAAATGTTGTAAAGGACATACGACTAAATTAATTATTTGTTGGCAACTTGCAATTCGGTAAAATGCCTAATTGGTAAAATACATTCCCCCGCCATAATTTCATTATTCCATGAAGCGTTCAGTTCCCCATGCATAGCAATTACATTAATACCACTTTAAATTATTCAGTCTAATACTGGCGAATATTATGTCAAAACTCCAATGTTGCACGTGTGATCTATTAATGACATAAGGGCAAACATTACATGTGGGAATCATGGTTTTTCTGGTAGTATGATAATGTATCTACTATAGAACCATGATTCCTTGCGTTAGGATGATAGGTAGGACTACGTACCGACCCCCAATACGGACGTTTCCGGCGAGGTTTCTGAAGACATCAAGCAATGCCTGCATAAACCATTGCCGTATTGCAATAGAACGAAACTTGCCAGGAAAGTGCGTACGGGGTCCTACATATCTGTCAAAACATTTTAATCATGGCGCTATGGTAGCTGGGGTGGGGTGTTTAAATTAATTTCTGGGAGATGAAGTTGGAAACCACCTTTTCAGACTGTTTGAGGAATGCAAGTAATAACAAGAGGCCCTATTGGGCCTGTAGACGCTCCACTGGCTAATATGGCTCTTATAACATCAATGAAGCGAGTGACTATCGTCTTAAAGAGGCAAAATATAGCATTTTTAACTAAAAATCAAGAGCCATAACTCCGACATTACTGGTCCGATCTGGCTGGTTTTCGAAGTTGGACAGTAGAGATAAAAAAATAATGATAATAATAATAATAATCATAATAATAATAATAAAATAAAAATTAAAAAAAAATAAAATTTAAAAAAATAAAGAAATACAAAATTAATAAAAGAAAAACAATCAATTAATCTGGTAAAGTTTGGTAAAGATCAGATGAAAAATGAAGGCCCAATCGCCTTAACAAGGCAAAATATAGCATATTTAAAGAAATCAAGGGCCATTACTCCGCTTTTACTGGTTCGATTTGGCTGGTTTTCAAACTTGTCCCGAACTTTTATTAACATTAGCAATCTGGTACATTTTGTTACAGATCGGATAAAAAAAATTAAGGCCCTATCGTCTTAACGAGGCAAAATATAGCATTTTCAACTAAATCAAGGGCCATAACTCCGTTGTTGCTGGTCTGATTTGGCTGGTTTTCAAACTTGTCCGAGCTATCATTGATATTAACAATCTGGTAAAGTTTGGTAAAGATCGGATAATAAATGAACACCCTATCGTCTTAACGAGGCAAAATATAGATTTTTTAACTAAATCAAGGGCCATAACTCCGCTGTTACTGGTCCGTTTTGGCTGGATTTCAAAATTGTCCGAGGTTTTATTTACATTAACAATCAGGTAAAATTTGGTAAAGATCGGATGAAAAATGAAGGCCATATCATCTTAACGATGCAAAATCTAGCATTTTTAACTAAATCAAGGGCCATAACTCCGCTGTTACTGGTTCGATTTGGCTGGTTTTCAAAATCGTCTGAACTTTCATAGACATTAACAATCTCTTAAAGTTTGGTAATGATCAGATGAAAAATGAAGGACCTATTGTCTTAACGAGGCAAAATATAGAATTTTTAACTAAATCAAGGGCCATAAATCCGTTGTTACTGGTCCGATCTAGTTGATTTTCAAACTTTTCCCAGCTTTCAAGGACACTAACAATCTGGTAAAGTTTGGTAAAGATCGGATGACAAATAAACGCCCTATTGTCCTAACGAGGCAAAATATAGCATTTTTAACTAAATCAATGGCCACAACTCCGCTGTTACTGGTCCGATTTGGCTGGTTTTCAAACTTGTCCCAGCTTTCATTAACATTAACAATCTGATAAAGTTTGGTAAAGATCGAGCGAAAGATGAAGGCCCTGTTGTCTTAACGAGACAAAATTTAGCATTTTTAACTAAATGAAGGGCCATAACTCCGCCGATACTGGTCCGATCTGGCTGGTTTTCGAACTTGTCCGAGCCTTCATTGATATTAACAACCTGTTAAAGTTTGGTAAAGACTGGATAAAACTGAAGGCCCTATAGTATTAACGAGAAAAAGTTAACGGACGACGGACAACTCGTCATCCCATAAGCTCTGCTGGTCGCTAAAAATGTGTTGTACGACAAGATGCGACGAGACAAAAATGTGGACGTAATACGGACATCGTGATTCCTATATAGCCCCCACTTCACTTTGTCAAAGCGTATATACCAAATGCTCATTACATTCAAGGCAACAAATGTTTCGGCAGACGGCATTTGGAAAGTATGCACATCAGTTATTAATAATTAATTCAGCATAATGATGATTGCTCAGAGACCAGTTTACCGAATGATCACAATTATCACCCAGTTATTTTAGTACAATCTCAACACATCAACATCGGCGTAGCTACTATTAGGCCATATAGGTCCGGGCCTATACATCAATTTGAAAAATGGTCCAAGAATGCAATAAAAACTGAAGTCGTAGTGGGAGGGGTGCGGGGAGGGATTATAGGTCAACATGTGTTCTTATTTTATTTTACAGTGTAGGTAATTCAACTTTGGCAAATGTTATTTATCAAATGTGTCAACAAATATTTCTTCAAATACCACAGAAGTGTTTTGTCAGATATACGCCAAAACGCACCATTACACAGCTACGTTTTAAAACAAAATCAGGGGGAGTATGCCCCCGGACCCCACTAGTTTGTAGGGCCTATTATGCATTTCAGGTCAGCTATGCTCCTGATCACCATATCCTAACTGTCCATACTAAATGTTAAAATTATATCTACTCTGTCTCTCTATGCCTCTCTCTCTCTCTCTTTCCCTAACATCAACATCAACCTATGTCCAGACTACATCGTTAAATTACTCTTTCTCTCTCTCTCTCTCTCTCGACGATTCGACTAATCATGTGAGTACAAATAACAAAAGAAACAGAGTAAAATCGATAAATGAGTTTTAAGTGAGGACAATCAGATCCTAACACATAATATGAGGTCATTGTCGCTCACATGTCCTTACATGTTTGTTTTCAAAATTAATCCTTAATTTTAAGTCTGAAATGGAATGTTCTAATTACAAATGGGTAAGACGGAATATGATTTTTTTTTTTTTAAAAATATGTTTCTGAGAAAATATTCAAGGGGCCAGAACTCCAACAAAAATCAATGAACCAGAACCCCAGGACGACATGCACATCGTCTAGCGGGGTCCTCCGAAATTTTTGGAAACCTAGGTGCTCTGAAATGGCATTTCCAGCAATCTGAGACATAAATTAGCATTTTTTTAATTTTTTGGATGGAAAAAAAAAAAGTTGAGAAAAATACGGCGTACGCGTATGAAAAACTGCGATGCCGGCGTACGGCGTACCACAACCCGGCGTACGGAATACTGGCTAATATGGGTCGGAATCCAGCGTACGAAAAGGGGGTCGGTACCCTCATTGCTATGTATATGTCAAACGCCATTCTAGAACTATGTATAGGTCAAACGCCATTCTAGAAAAGTGTCCTTGTACATACAGACAGGCATACTTCTTTAAGTTTTGAGGTTGATTTGATTTTTAATCGCATTGGCATACACATATGCTCAGTTCTGAGGTCAAATGATCAAAATTAATATCCAAAGTCCCAAATCAATAGCTCAAACAGTTTTGTGTAATTAAAGATGGGGAATAAACATGATTTAAAAAAAATTATAGTAAGTTATTTAAATAAAATTAATATTTAAAAATGTGAAATAAATAAAACAGGTAATTATTTATTTATCTTTTCTATTTATTTTTTTGGCCCACCTTCTCAAGCCCTTTTATCTGCTCCTTTCTTTCGCTTTCTCTCACTCCGTTTTCCGCCAGCTCTGCTTATGTCCCTCCTACTGGATGGTGATCTGTTTTGACCTACTTTCTGCTGGAGCCTTGCTGTATATTCCGTTTCTACGACGACTCTCGCTGTTCATCCGCAGTTCAGCTGATGTTTCTCTTTTTTTCTTTTTGGATTGCACTGTTTCTGGGACATTGATGATATGTCATGTTATTGTCTATTGCTGTGAAACAGCCTCCCCATAGTACTCTATGAAGCAAATTTGAGGGCAAAGGTGGCTTTTTGCCGAAATGGTGATAAATGATAAGCAATGATTTAATGAAACATGAAATGGAGAGACCCGCATCTGGCGGGGTTTGAACCCACGACCTTCCGCTTGTGGGCCCAGCGCTCTACCACTGGGCTATAGAGGCCTCACTACAGGTAAGTATATGCCAATCCCAATATATGGAAGCACCCATACATAGTCAACAACATGAATTGAATTGAATGTTGTTTAACGGCTCATCAACACAGTACAGGTTATTTAGAGCCGCCCCAGAGAGAGGGGAAGGATACATAGGAATCCGGGAACCTGCCCTACTCTTATTATCGAATAGATTCCTATGGTTCTTTAACGTGCTCGGTTGATAGACAACATGAATCTTGTAGAACAAGACATTGTAAAATAAAACACTATTAATATGACCATGACTTACTCACCTCAATACGGACTTGATACTCTACCCTGACACAGTTTCTGCTTTATACATTATTGTTCAGTGTTTAATTAAATTATACCAATCAATTGCATGGAGTATTACTAAACTACGTGAAGCCTATCACGTTGTTTAGTACGTACCTCGTTTAACCCTTTTCTCAAATACAAATTTAACATGCCTAAATAGTTTGACTCAAATTGGTTAAACTAGAACTTTTGATATTGTTTATAAAACACTGATAAAGTTGAAGACGTTTGCAAAGCAATTATTTAAGTAGTAAAAAACACGATCATATAGTATCATTTCTTTTGTTCAAATTGCAAATGATGCACCATTAACGATCGAACACATCCGGTACTACAATGTTAATACTATGAAAGAGTTATGGCATACTATAGATTTTAGTATTTTTAGATTTCCTGAAAGAAATCAGACTCTATAAATCATTATAATATGTTCTTATATATATATTTACTTGTTTATTACACCCGTTTACGGGCATTTGTTTATTTACGTTTATACATAGTTTACATTACTACCATATAATCCTTTATTTGGAAATAATTTTATCTAGAACTATGTATATGCCAAACGCCATTATAGAACTATGTATTGGTCAAACGCCATTCTAGAAAAGTGTCCTTGTACATACAGACAGGCATATTTCTTTAAGTTTTGATGTTGATTTGATTTTTAATCGCATTGGCATATACATATACTCAGTTCTGAGGTTTTCTGTGCCGTTGCCTTCCGACTAAGAAAATGTCAAGATTTTGAACATACCGAAGCGCCGTGATACACACGAGGCGCGATCCCGAAGAATGACGGGATTGGCCCAGTGTTCACGATTCAGATTACAGATGTTTACAAATCGGTCACGTGACAATAACGGATAAAATTCGTGCATTGTGTTGTCTGATTGGCCAATATCGTATCGTACAATTGTCATTAGCCAATGAGTTGAATTGTATGGTTACGGTGCACCAACACAAGAAAGGTTATATGGCGCCAAACAGGGATGAACATGCCAGGCTCATCCTCCATTTACACTAGATAAAATATGAAGAATGGGCCTAGAACCTTCTAACCTGCAGAACTGCAGAGTTGCTTCAAATTCTATTGTAGACACTCCATTTACGATGGAGCCACGTTTCCACATTTGCATATCCGGTGTCATGAAGAAAACCTTGAATGAACATCATACAAAAAATAACAAAATGAACATGAAGGGGGTGGGGGTGGGGGGAGTCCTACCCTTCTGCCTCTAGCGGGATTTGCAGTGGTTGTATTCTACCCCGGCAACCACACGGGGAGGAGCCAATCAGTAGCCAACCGATTAGTAAACATCCGGCCGTCTGTGCACTCTCTCATACAATCTACCAATTTCAATTGAATTCATTCTCCGGCCATGTTTTGTTTCATGAACATGTTTTACGTTTATTTAAATTTAAATCAATACACAACAATAGATATTTACACTTCACACATTGCAAAATATGTGAAAAGCGAGATTTTATTTGATGACGTAGAAAACTTTGAACAGGTAAAGTAATCCACAGGTAAATGTATTTATCAATTATCTGTCAATAGTTGTGCAGCTATACAATTTAAATATATAGATTTACCTCATTTACCCGTGCAGTCACGAAGTGGTAAAAGTAATATCTACCTCAAGCATATAATACTTATTTTTATATACAACTTAGTAGCGGTTTTAAATATTTGTTTCTCTCCGGGACAATCAAGAAATGTTCATACGATGTTTAAGAGTTAAATTTGTTGATTGTTAATACTACATCAAAGGACTGAAGGTCCTGAGAGTCGCCAAGATTGAACAGTTTCTATTTTTTTGACGAGGTTAAAGTTTTTAAATTTACAGTACAACATGGACAAACTGTTGATTCGCCGCAAAATGGGGAAACTCTAACCTGTTTTGCAAGGCGTAGTATAACCTTACATGTTTTGAAAAAGAAGTAAAACACCATACAAACAAAAATAAAGAGTAGATTTTTATCAGAATCTGAGTATCTTTCCCATATAGTCAATGGAGACTGTTGAACTATATTTGGAAAACATGCATGAAACTGACTTTGTTTCAGCCCCCACTGATTGAAGACAGTTAAATATTCAGTGTAAGAAGAAATGAGAACAAGTTATGAAAATATAATTGTTGTTTTAAATCAATTGAGTTAAGAGAATATTTGAATATTTATATTAAAGACATTGAAAACTTGTCTTTGTTTGGAGTTAAAATAGTTTTTCAACAAATGTTATGCTAGTTACGACGGTCAGTTTTTTTAGTGGTGGAGGCAGACCACACAATATGATGGAGGCAGACCATCCAATTATTCCTGGGTAAAAGCAGTACTATATACCTCCCATCATCTGCAAGATTACTATGAATCAAAGACCCTCATACATATAACCCAAAAGCAGTGATTTGAACCCAGGTTAGAGCACAATCGATTGGTATTCAGACATTGTCATTTCAATAGTCAAGTATAGGGCTGCAACATTACACTGCTCACGATATATTGCTATAATTTCTCTGACCACATGCATCGTATCAAAGGTATTTATTGCGATTTAAAAACAACGAAATATGTATATATTTGCTTTATTGGCCTACGTGAACAAATGCAGTTATCCAACGGTATCACGATACATATCATTCTGCATCATGAATCGTCAATACATATTGTTTTGTTTTGCCATTACAAGCATCATTAGCAAAGTGTATCATTGCAGCCCTAGTAAAATAAAAGTAAAAAACAGCGGAACACAATTCACTTTCTCACAACTGATTTAATTTTGTTTAGCCAAGAATGGCAACATATAATGAAAATAGAAGGTGGTCAGTTGTGGTAATAAGTATATTCCAGAATTGCACATCTCTCTTAATTTTAATCATTTCTATACCCCTAGGTGTCTATATAACTAAATCGCACCAATTTACATTGCAAATGTGGAACTGTCCCTGAATTTGGTAAAAATATGCATGTTCTGGTTTAATGGCAAGCTTGTCATTTTCTTCATTAATACAAATAAACATGTTGTGTATGACTGCATATTCTCTTTGATGCAAGTTTGAATGTTTGCTTAGAGATTTGACCTCAACAAGTCCATTGTCTGTAATTCCTGATGCTGTATCACAAAGAGAAACTAACCAGTCTAACCTAGCTACCAAGTATGGGAAGTGTGGACTGACAATTAATCCTATGTCTTGGCCAGACACAATGTAACCTTCTTGCTATTTTAGTGTTCTGTACTGAGCAAGAGGCTCTGCTTGTTTTCCCCAATTTGTATGAGCCGAGGTGAAAGGCTTTGGACTGGCTAATCGCTGCAGTAGTTTGTCTGCTGGAAGTTTAGAAAAGTATGCAATTTCTTTCAAGTGAGATGATGTAAGACATTTTGATCGTTCAAAGGCCCACAATTCACCACTAGAACTTTGTCCAACAGTATGTTTAGAAATATTCTGCTGTTCTTCTGACGTAGCAATTTTTACATTATTTTCGTAATAATTCAACTCGGCTGCAGTAACATTAAAGGTTTCTTCAAATGAAACAATTGAACAATTACTCGACTGATTTATATGAGATCATGTTGCTTCAGTCGGAGTACTGTTAGTCTCTGGTACATGATTGTGCACTGGTTCGAAATCATTTCCCTCCAGAAGGTCCACTAATTGTCCTTTTCATAATTATATGAATCCATTTTAATATCTGCAAACGTTATGCATGCATGCCCTACTACTTTGGGTTTGTGCCATGTCTGCAATTTTGAAGTCTGCGAGTGAGCTGCAGGTGTAAATTTGTTTCCGGCGCGTTGACAGTCCATGACTTGAAAGAGGATTGCAGCAACATGTTTACAAAATCCACCAAAACCAGCTTTGCACATACACCTGGCACCCAGTATAGACCGGGAGTTCTAATCTAAGCAAAGGTGCAAAGGGTATTTCCTTTTGGGTTTAGAATTAACAGTTAAAAATCCCCTGTCAAATGATGCAACCACGTCTCCTCGAATAATCATGACTTCGTGTCATCTACATCAATCTTAAACTCTGAACAGATTACTTTGTTCGAATTATAAAAGATCCGACCCTTGTCCCTATGCTTCTGTGCAGTTGACTTTGTTCCATCACACTTAATCAAGAAATACTGGTAGATGTCACTGTCCTCAATAAGGGGCACATTGTCCAGATAGTTGGTATAGCCAGCAGGTTGAGGGTGGTCCAGTATTGCCTGCACAAAACCTTGGTGGGAATTTACAGTTTCATCGGTGTATAGTTTTATCGAATTTCTGTCAGAGTTGATCAGATATTTCTTGTCCCATTTATTCTGGATATAATGACTTACTCTGAAAGTAGACAGAATACAATGTTAACTCCCAGCATTTGATTTTCATTTGTACATGTAATATACAGGGCTGCAACAAATCAATGATACACCGGTATATTTTGATGCATTTCAATCCAATACACTGTATCAGATCAGCTGTATCGTGATGTAACCGTATAATGACTTTAAAGACATTATCTGTATCGATTTTGTCACACAGAAACTTATTGCATAGATGCTTTTCATCATATTTCTTTTGACTAAAGACCTTTTTACAAACCTATAAAGTTCCACAATTTCAACCCAGAAACACCATGACCCCGTCAATTACATACTTGATAAACTTAAGTTGATGGAACATACTGTTGCATATTATAAATAGAAACATTTAAAATAAGAAAAATATATAATTACTTTATACAAAAACATCAGCTAAGTGAATTTAAAACAATAATGATTAATTCATAACTGTCACATCCAGTCATGTCGGTATGTTGAGATATTCAGTAAGTGAAAATAAAGGGGTTTACTCCGACTTTATCCTCAATCTCTATATGAAAAATGAAAATATTAGACTTATGATCTAAATTAAATGTATCCATATTGGTGTTTTAAAATCAGACAACACAAAAAGAAGAAACATAGATGTACACAAAAAAATAAAGCTTGTAATATAATTATCCCTACAAACTAGTTTTATAAGGGGCTAGTCAGTTGAGCACCAACGATAAACACCGAGTTTACCCCCTACCAGAATGTGGAGGTCTTTTATTTTATTGATCACTGATTGGTCAAATTATTTTGATGATGTCATGTGAAAGTTATGAATTAACAGATCTACAGTAGCACAGAGCAGTAATATTTGCAACATGTATCACAATGCGTCTTATCACACTTCATTACATATTGACAGGTCTGACCTGGGTCCTCGCAATACGCAGCTCTAGTAGATGAATAATAATATAAAGAGGAGATCTTTACACCTATCATCATTCGAGTCCATAATGAAATACATTTATAGAAACACAATTAGTTATATTTACACAAACGTAACCTCGATCTATTAGTTTACGACCACTTAACGACAGTTGGTTACATATATCAGAAAAACATTATATATTTGACATAATATGATGTTAGCTAAAATAAAGAATTCAAACTGCAACAAAAACTACCGCGACTTTGATTAAATTTTGTTTCTTTTCCATCTGATAACATCTGTAAATGTTTGACCGCGTATTGTTTATTTCCAGTGATCGGCATGTGTTCCCGATCACTGTCTTATTGTTTATTTCCAGTGAACGGCATGTGTTCCCGATCACTGTCTTTACTATAGTTTTTTCCCCGAGATGCAGTATTTTCATACGGGAAATTGTTTGCAAATTGTATGACCTAATTCCAACTGGCTGACAGCGGAAAGAAAACAAATCAACTATTTTTTTAATGCTTTTAATTGAGCAGGAAGAAACAAAGCCCTACTTATTTTCTATGAAAAATATGAGCAGCCTCATCACCTTAACATCTATATTTTTCAGTACTGTGGAGTCTTTAAATTATTGTCTTCTGCTGTTTTCATAACATGGCCACCTGCTTGTCAAGAATTTAGGTCACGTGTCAAGTGGGTGTTTTAACGCAAACACCGATATTTCATCACGTTTTATGCAGGTACCCCAGCCTTTGACATAACACTTTATCATTTCCCATTTTACAATTAAATAAAACGTGTTGATAACTTATGAAAGGCAAAGGTTTAAATCATCATTGCATCATCAAATATGTAATTTTGTGTAAGTCTGCTATACAATGGGATACATTTAATGACGAGAACACCGTAAACGATAAAATAAATTCACAGGAAAATTATCCATAGCCTTAAAAACTCAGTCTTATTTGCAAGTTTTTTCTGTTGTTGTTTAGAACTATTCATTAAGCAGACGGTCATACAAAAGTTGATGACGAAATGTGCACAATAAACATGCGCAGACGTAGTTTCCGCCATCAGTCGAAATCACATGGCGGTCGAAAACTGATAGAAAAACGATACTTCAAAAATAATTCATTATCTGCATTACCCCACCCACCCATCATTTAATATGCGAACATTATTTTTCCGGGTTCATTGTGTTAATATAACTGTATCAACGAGAAATTTGACTTCCAACTATTTACCGAGATGGTTTAAGTTACTGGGTTATGCGATGTCAAATATACAGACTAAAACAATCGGAGTCAACTGTTTACCTTTTTACGAGTTCGGCTTTCTTTCTCAATAGGCTGGCTCCTTTCCTGTGTGTGTGTAATTCTAAGGTTTATAGTCCGTCCGCCAACGAACACGTCAAGGTATACCTGACGCGATGGGCACAATAGAGTCTGGACTTTTGGCTCCTTTCCTACAGTTTAGCCAACGAACAAGTTCTTGGTTAAAGTTTTGGGCATTTTCCCTCGAAATGCTGCCCTAGGAATCAGACTCTCATCAAGACCTGGTTATAAAGCCACAAAAACTCTGGATTGAGTGATTGTTGAATTGACTTCCGCGTTACTTTCGGCCATGTTTACAAAATCCGCTGCCGATTACCGGGATGAAGTGCGCGTGACGTCACGCCATATGCGTGTATTATTGCGCATAGTATTTCAGTTCGTCAAAAAAGACACGTATACTGTATACAATGACAATTATTCACAATCAGTAGTTATATTATTCGGTATATATTACGTTCATGTCAGTCACCTTATGAAAGTAAGTTATACTTGATGCAGTTAAAGGAACTACATTCTCGAAGTGCGTAAAACACCAATCCCTATTTGGGCATATGATATTAATGCGCATAATATTTCGTTTAACCTACAAAAAAGACATGTTTATACTGTATACAATTACAATTATTTCATTATTTCACAATCAGTAGTTCTATTACTCGGTATACATAACGTTCATGTCAGTCACCTTATCAAATTAAGTTGTATTTGAAGCAGTTAAAGGGGACTACATTGCTTACAACGGTAAAGCGTTTCATCCGTTTTAAAAAAAGTCCATATTCACAAATTCCACTATACACATATATACACACATACATGATTCCAAAGAGTGTCAGCCATGCTGACGCATGGCGTCTTAAAAAAGGGTGGCAATTCATCTTTAACACATCATATTAGGTTATATTTGGACAGCAATCTCAAAGAGATATGATGAAGGTTGAAGTCACTTTACGTGTCCATTCGAACAGTAAGCGAATCCACGTGGGGCAGAGGTCTGTAGCTTTTGATCCACTGAGGTAATGGGACCACTTAACGAAATTTCAGCATACTGAAATAGCTAACATAGTTAACAGGTACTTTTGAGAACTGAAAATAAAAAGAAATACGAGATTTAAAACAATATCGTAGATGGAAAACCAACATTTTAATATTATAACAAAGAAACAAATGAATAATCCATTTGCAAAACAACTTCCAATAAATACAATGTTCATAAATCAACCAAAATAATCTTTATATACCGTATTTACTCTTATAGTCGCGCCTCTCCTAATAAAAGCGCCCCACCCTCCATTTAAAAAAAAAAAAAATACATTTTCGATCTTGTATAAAAAAAAAATGAAAACACAATAAATGTTCGATCTTTTATATATATGGCTTACCCGAATTTTCTTCATTTTATAAGGGCGCCCCCTTTGCGTTTTGCATATCTCCCGAGCGCTACTATTAGGGAAAATACGGTATACAAACCAGTTAAACTATTGGTCCCAAGTGTGATAGATATATCAACAATTATACAGTTTTGAAAAGCAAGTATGTAATATCATGAGTTTGCATCAGCATGTGCACACTATAAGTTAGTTACATTCATGTTAATTACATGGACGTCATAAGAAACTGAATGGGTAAATAAATTCTCATAACTTATTTGTTTTGTTTGTTATCTTTTAATAAATATATTTGGAAAAAAAATAACGTTGTTTATTTTAACATAACAGAGGTTATAGTAACAGATTGAACGTAGCTATCCCGCCAACAACAGCCAAATTTTACAACATATACTTGTATGCCGTTTCCAAACCTACTGACGACGAGGGATATTTATATAACTTACATATTTTGAGAATACAAACTCTGTAGACACAATATAATCTGCTTTGACCAGCCAGACAAAACCCCAAAACTGTAGCATCGAATTAAGAGTTACAAAATCACAATTCATTTTACACATACTCAATCATGGTATTTTAAAAACCCGTAAATAAACTTACTTTTTATATGCACATATACATGTACATTATTATATGACCTTAACACCTGTACAGAGTTTTGATAAAAGGTTTTGTAGTGGAATTTTACTGCTGTTACTTGGCGGGTTAGTTTCTTTCAAGGAATAAAATATCATAGCATGAACATTTAATTTCTAATTAAATAGTTCAAACTGAAAATTAAGTTTGAATCAAATGAAATAGGTGTCCATTGTGAAGGAGATGCCCATGAAATAGATGTCCAGTTTAATTGTTCTTGTTGTTAAGGCTAATAAGCCATTTTATTAGAAAAAAATCCAAAAATATATTTGGTTTTCAACGATGATAGAACAGAACAACTGTGTTTTTGTTATAATATCAAAGGTACCTATATATAGGATACTCTATATATAAGGTTGTTATTTGTTATTATTATGGTCCAGAGGTACCTATATATAGGATACTCTATATATAAGGTTGTTATTTGTTATTATCATGGTCCAGAGGTACCTATATATAGGATACTCTATATATAGGATACTCTATATATAAGGTTGTTATTTGTTATTATCATGGTCCAGAGGTACCTATATATAGGATACTCTATATATAAGGTTGTTATTTGTTATTATCATGGTCCAGAGGTACATATATATAGGATACTCTATATATAGGATACTCTATATATAAGGTTGTTATTTGTTATTATCATGGTCCAGAGGTACCTATATATAGGATACTCTATATATAAGGTTGTTATTTGTTATTATTATGGTCCAGAGGTACATATATATAGGATACTCTATATATAAGGTTGTTATTTGTTATTATCATGGTCCAGAGGTACCTATATATAGGATACTCTATATATAAGGTTGTTATTTGTTATTATCATGGTCCAGAGGTACATATATATAGGATACTCTATATATAAGGTTGTTATTTGTTATTATCATGGTCCAGAGGTACCTATATATAGGATACTCTATATATAAGGTTGTTATTTGTTATTATTATGGTCCAGAGGTACCTATATATAGGATACTCTATATATAAGGTTGTTATTTGTTATTATCATGGTCCAGAGGTACATATATATAGGATACTCTATATATAGGATACTCTATATATAAGGTTGTTATTTGTTATTATTATGGTCCAGAGGTACCTATATATAGGATACTCTATATATAAGGTTGTTATTTGTTATTATCATGGTCCAGAGGTACCTATATATAGGATACCTATATATAAGGTTGTTATTTGTTATTATTATGGTCCAGAGGTACCTATATATAGGATACTCTATATATAAGGTTGTTATTTGTTATTATCATGGTCCAGAGGTACATATATATAGGATACTCTATATATAAGGTTGTTATTTGTTATTATTATGGTCCAGAGGTACATATATATAGGATACTCTATATATAAGGTTGTTATTTGTTATTATCATGGTCCAGAGGTACATATATATAGGATACTCTATATATAAGGTTGTTATTTGTTATTATCATGGTCCAGAGGTACCTATATATAGGATACTCTATATATAGGATACTCTATATATAAGGTTGTTATTTGTTATTATTATGGTCCAGAGGTACATATATATAGGATACTCTATATATAGGATACTCTATATATAAGGTTGTTATTTGTTATTATTATGGTCCAGAGGTACCTATATATAGGATACTCTATATATAGGATACTCTATATATAAGGTTGTTATTTGTTATTATTATGGTCCAGAGGTACATATATATAGGATACTCTATATATAGGATACTCTATATATAAGGTTGTTATTTGTTATTATCATGGTCCAGAGGTACCTATATATAGGATACTCTATATATAGGATACTCTATATATAAGGTTGTTATTTGTTATTATCATGGTCCAGAGGTACATATATATAGGATACCTATATATAAGGTTGTTATTTGTTATTATTATGGTCTAGAGGTACCTATATATAGGATACCTATATATAAGGTTGTTATTTGTTATTATCATGGTCCAGAGGTACATATATATAGGATACTCTATATATAAGGTTGTTATTTGTTATTATTATGGTCCAGAGGTACCTATATATAGGATACTCTATATATAAGGTTGTTATTTGTTATTATTATGGTCCAGAGGTACCTATATATAGGATACTCTATATATAAGGTTGTTATTTGTTATTATCATGGTCCAGAGGTACATATATATAGGATACTCTATATATAGGATACTCTATATATAAGGTTGTTATTTGTTATTATCATGGTCCAGAGGTACATATATATAGGATACTCTATATATAAGGTTGTTATTTGTTATTATTATGGTCCAGAGGTACATATATATAGGATACTCTATATATAAGGTTGTTATTTGTTATTATCATGGTCCAGAGGTACATATATATAGGATACTCTATATATAAGGTTGTTATTTGTTATTATCATGGTCCAGAGGTACCTATATATAGGATACTCTATATATAAGGTTGTTATTTGTTATTATCATGGTCCAGAGGTACATATATATAGGATACTCTATATATAGGATACTCTATATATAAGGTTGTTATTTGTTATTATTATGGTCCAGAGGTACATATATATAGGATACTCTATATATAGGATACTCTATATATAAGGTTGTTATTTGTTATTATTATGGTCCAGAGGTACATATATATAGGATACTCTATATATAGGATACTCTATATATAAGGTTGTTATTTGTTATTATCATGGTCCAGAGGTACATATATATAGGATACTCTATATATAAGGTTGTTATTTGTTATTATTATGGTCCAGAGGTACCTATATATAGGATACTCTATATATAGGATACTCTATATATAAGGTTGTTATTTGTTATTATTATGGTCCAGAGGTACATATATATAGGATACTCTATATATAGGATACTCTATATATAAGGTTGTTATTTGTTATTATCATGGTCCAGAGGTACATATATATAGGATACTCTATATATAGGATACTCTATATATAAGGTTGTTATTTGTTATTATTATGGTCCAGAGGTACCTATATATAGGATACTCTATATATAGGATACTCTATATATAAGGTTGTTATTTGTTATTATTATGGTCCAGAGGTACATATATATAGGATACTCTATATATAGGATACTCTATATATAAGGTTGTTATTTGTTATTATCATGGTCCAGAGGTACATATATATAGGATACTCTATATATAGGATACTCTATATATAAGGTTGTTATTTGTTATTATCATGGTCCAGAGGTACATATATATAGGATACTCTATATATAGGATACTCTATATATAAGGTTGTTATTTGTTATTATCATGGTCCAGAGGTACATATATATAGGATACTCTATATATAGGATACTCTATATATAAGGTTGTTATTTGTTATTATCATGGTCCAGAGGTACATATATATAGGATACTCTATATATAGGATACTCTATATATAAGGTTGTTATTTGTTATTATCATGGTCCAGAGGTACATATATATAGGATACTCTATATATAGGATACTCTATATATAAGGTTGTTATTTGTTATTATCATGGTCCAGAGGTACATATATATAGGATACTCTATATATAGGATACTCTATATATAAGGTTGTTATTTGTTATTATCATGGTCCAGAGGTACATATATATAGGATACTCTATATATAAGGTTGTTATTTGTTATTATCATGGTCCAGAGGTACATATATATAGGATACTCTATATATAAGGTTGTTATTTGTTATTATCATGGTCCAGAGGTACATATATATAGGATACTCTATATATAAGGTTGTTATTTGTTATTATCATGGTCCAGAGGTACCTATATATAGGATACTCTATATATAAGGTTGTTATTTGTTATTATTATGGTCCAGAGGTACATATATATAGGATACTCTATATATAAGGTTGTTATTTGTTATTATCATGGTCCAGAGGTACCTATATATAGGATACTCTATATATAGGATACTCTATATATAAGGTTGTTATTTGTTATTATCATGGTCCAGAGGTACATATATATAGGATACTCTATATATAGGATACTCTATATATAAGGTTGTTATTTGTTATTATCATGGTCCAGAGGTACATATATATAGGATACTCTATATATAAGGTTGTTATTTGTTATTATCATGGTCCAGAGGTACCTATATATAGGATACTCTATATATAAGGTTGTTATTTGTTATTATTATGGTCCAGAGGTACATATATATAGGATACTCTATATATAAGGTTGTTATTTGTTATTATCATGGTCCAGAGGTACATATATATAGGATACTCTATATATAGGATACTCTATATATAAGGTTGTTATTTGTTATTATCATGGTCCAGAGGTACATATATATAGGATACTCTATATATAAGGTTGTTATTTGTTATTATTATGGTCCAGAGGTACATATATATAGGATACTCTATATATAGGATACTCTATATATAAGGTTGTTATTTGTTATTATTATGGTCCAGAGGTACATATATATAGGATACTCTATATATAGGATACTCTATATATAAGGTTGTTATTTGTTATTATTATGGTCCAGAGGTACATATATATAGGATACTCTATATATAAGGTTGTTATTTGTTATTATTATGGTCCAGAGGTATCTATATATAGGATACTCTATATATAAGGTTGTTATTTGTTATTGCCTCGTTGATTTTCGTAACAGTATAGGTTATTGAATTTGTATGGCTAAATATTACTTGGAACGAGTTGTTTTGGCAAAGGACGATGAGCTTGCGAGTCGTCCTGCGCCAAAACAATGAGTTCCAAGTAATATTTAGCCATACAAATTCAATAACCTTTTTATTGTATACTTTCATATTGTTTTCGATCAATGGTAATTGTATGACCATTACTTTTCATTGTATTTGTGTTATTTCTATAGCTTTTGATGGAATTCGTATCTTGCCATTCAGTTCCATTTTGTGTGGATGATTATTTTGCACGAAAATGACGTCATTAAAAACATCAAGCGATTTTCTGAAGTTTGTTTACCATTCGATAACGTTAAAAACAGTGGGTGAGTGACCATTTCAATTATTTTATCAATTTTTGCCATAAACATGATTAAAGGTTGGGAAAAAAACACGTATTTTTTGTTGACACTATAGGAAGGATTCCGTTATATTTATTTGAAAGTAGTTCCTTATTTCTATTTCGCGGCTCTTAGCAAGCATGAGCAAAAGTTCCCGTGCAATATCAATGTGTGCAATATCGTAGAATATTGCACACTTAGCTCAATGCAAACAAAACGGGACAATATGAAAGTATACAATAATTTAAAATACCGGATTAAGGAAATCGACGACATAGTTCCGTTGGAATACGAAAAAGATCGAGTGAACATATGTCATGATACAAACATACAACGCCATCAACTGACAAGGTTATGCATAGGAGGCTACAAGAGAGCTATAATAACAAATGTTCCTTATGAGGCTTTTTTTTTTGAGTCTGTGATAAATAGAATCTTACATTCGTGCCTAATTAATACTGAATTTATTTAACTCGTTGGATAAAACTGATATGATGCTTGGCACACCCTCACATCATATAATTTTATCCAACTTGTTTAATAAATTCAATATTAAACAGGCACTCATGTAAGATCCATTATTTATAATGCAGGCAAATGCATTTTACTTATTCGGATTATCTCAATATATTGTTATCCTTATGAACGCGGTTGATAGGACTGAGGACATTATATGTATGTTGCCCTGGTTTAACGCTGCAAAAATCAACAATTTAAATGCACGCATTTGGTTGTGTTCAGGAATTATAGATAATTAAAATGAATTTTTGTTTTTGTTATTACCACTGTTGTATGCATTAAAGATGGCAAATGAATGGAAAGTGAACAAGAATGAAAGCAAAGTAAACAAAATGCATTTTTAGGAATCCTGAATGAGACTGATCCTGGTAGTATTGAATTAAATTTGGTTTCATGGTGCAACAAACACGAGAAAGGTTACACAAATATGAACATGCCATGCTCATCCTAAAAGAATGGGCCTAAAACATTCTAATCTGCAGTACTGCAGAGTTGCCGCTAATTCTTAAATTACACACGCAGGGTCATAATGAAGACCTTTAATGAGCATGACAAAAAAGGACAAAATGAAGATGAAGGAGGTCCTACCCCTCTTCCTCGAGTGGTCTGTATAAGTGTTTATTTATCCTCGCTGTATTGCATTAAGCATTTAAGCGAGCAGACCTCGGTTTTAAGTCTAATCCGAAGGACAGTGGCATTTGCAGCAGTCCTATTTATACCCGGTAACCACACGGTAGAACTGAAAGGTGTTAATTGCATATTTTGTATGAATTCAGAGATCCTTGTCAATCAGTGGTGCAACTTGTTAAAAGATATTTTTGAAATAACTGAAACAAGTTATTTTCAAGAACAAAAGTATTTCCCTTTGACACAGATTAAGAATTTATTCCTCTTACTTTTGATGAAATAACTTACTTAACCCTTAACCCGCTACATATATATAATGGACTGTTCTTTCTTTGAATTAAGACCATTCCATTTATGTGACAAACCGGTGTTTTTAGGTGGAAATGACTGATCAGCAGTTGGACATTGTAAACCCTGATCTCGGGTTTACAATGGACGCAAAGGCTATTATAGTCATGCTTTAGCGGTTAAGCATTAGGATACTTTCATGAAAAATGGTTTTATCTTAATGAAAGTAGTTGCTACAGTAATAAAGCCTTGACCATCTAACTGAATAACGATGGCACCATTAATAAGTATGATTGACTTAAAGTCAATTAATTACCAATTTTGATATGTAACATCAGGGTCGATATACATTTAAGTAAGTAAAAGGTGTCTAAACATTGCGTAAAAGAAGTAATGGCAAATTAGTCAACAACAAAGATAAAAGAAGCAGAGAAAAATATCACATGTTACATGTAAATTCTGGTTTTGATAGAAAACAGATTTAAATTTAGAAGAAAATTAATGCGTATCTGAAAATAACTCGCAGTTATTTTGAGAAAAACACCCAAAACTATAATAACCTAAACAAGTTATTTCAAAAATAACTTAAACAAGTTACAACCCTGACTTCTTATTGCACTTAATCCGCGAAACCTCAAACATACACAAGGTTTAAGAAGACACATTCATGTACAAAACACAGTTCCAAAAATACATCAAAATAAACTGACCAATCGGTGCCCAGAAATTTGACACACCTCTAAATTGTGGTAGGTGATGGACTCGGTCTTTATCCAAGTTTACCGTTAGAATTAAATTATTTTCAGTGTGATTATATTAAAACCATGCAAATTTCATGCACATTTATGCAAACTGGTTCAGTAAATCTGTCTTTCAAAATCGAATCTTGAAAATTATCACCTGTTTACTCTGCCGAAGATTTTCATTTTACTATAGAACCTAAGGATAAAAACCGAGTAACACAAACTTGATCACCTAGTGAAAATAAGCTTAAATCTCAACATTTTGGTATTAAATGGAAAATCATGAATCGGTTGCAGGTACAATTTCATTCATGCACAATCTTTGTGTTGATAAAAATGGTAGAATTCATGAACAAATCAGACTGTCACTCCCATCACTTATTTTGAATGAAATGCAAACAAATATTACACATGAATAAGCAACTTAATGTCTTAAAATTAGTCTCAACATTTTCAGAAAAACCCTCCTGTTGTTCAAGCACAATCTCTGTCAAAAACTGTGTTGAAGAAATGTAACTGAATTGGATTTTATAGTCGCACCAACAGCTAAGGTCATATGGTGACTTTCCAGCTTCCGCTTTTCACTTTCGCGCACGGGCACCTGGGTAGAACAACTGACATTCCGCAAGCCAGCTGGATAGCTTCCTCACATAAAGATTCTAGGCCCCTGAGGGATCGAACCTACAGCAGTGAGTGATTTCAAGTCAGATAATCTAACCATTACGCCACGGACGCCCCATTGAAGAAATGTAATATTTCATGTCAGACAGAAAGGTCACTAATCCACCATTTTGAACACAACTGAACAAATATTAAATGTGCATTAAACATTAAAGCAAATAAATGCACAAAACACAAAATGCAAGTTACTGTTAAACAAAATGGCTGCAAATCCACTGTTTCAAATGTGTTCGAAAACTAACACTAATAACAATAAATTAACTTATTAATAATAATACTGATCATAAATTATATATAAATTAAGAATTCCTCAGACATGTCATGAAATTAGTTGACAACACTGGCAGATGATAAAGTTCTGTTGTTTACCAACTGCTTGTTGTACAACTTTTTACCTTGCGAATAAAATGTTCAAGTATACTCAGTCAAAAAAAAAAGTGTTCTCATTTATTTCTGGAAATATGAATTGAATTGGGTTTTATGGAGCACCAACACATGAAAGCTTATATGGCACCTAACAGGAATGAACATGCCAGGCTTATCCTCCATGTACATCGAGATAATATACGGAGAATGGGCCTAGAACCTTCTCACCTGCAGAACTGCAGAGTTGCTGCAAATTCTATTGTAGACACTCCATTTACGCTGGAGCCACGTTTATTGTTTTTCTGCCACTGCTCTAATGATGTGAGCGAGATGGCAACTGAAACAATGCAGGGGTCATGATGAAGACCTTTAATGAGCATGAACTATGATGAAGATCTTTAATGAGCAGGAAATATTCAAGAAGTTGTAACGACATATTAAGCAAAACAAGTTTTAAAATACACAGAATGTATGCATTAATGAAGCAATGATACCTTTGTATGAAAAGTTCATTCACTAACAGAATTTGAGTTTCTCAAAGTAAAAACAAAGAGCAAAATTAAAGAAAAATTTCAAAATACGGGGAAACGGGTAAAAAACTCGAACTAACAGTCATCTTGTTAACAGCTGTTTTTTTGGAATTTCTCATAAATCTCAAACTATAACAGGAAGTACATCAGGATTGGTATTATTTTTAGAATTGTTCAATTACATTATTAATGTAAAAAATTGATAAAAATAATATAAATAAGCCATAAAACATCGAAAGAAATTAGGCTGAACATATAAAATAAACATCCCGAAGAAGATATTTCCTATAAACTATGGTGAAGCGCCAGGGATAGCTATTTTAAACTTGGTGGTATAAATCGCAAGGTATTGCATTTATAATCGGTCACCCAGGTTTTTTGTTATTAAGTTTATCAACAATGTAATCTGGAAAAAAATGATTTTTCAGTTTACATTGTTGATAAACTTAATAAAATATGGTATGTGTTTCGGTGATTTCAAGTTTTCAGTATTCGTGTTATTTTCAAAAAAACCTGGGTGACTGATTATAAAAGTTTAGTAGTGTATAACGAAGCGATGCGGAAATCCTAGTTTAATAAACTATACTAAATTTTATTGAGTTTTGGTATAAAATATACTTTTCTTTTTTAAAATTTTGCAGACAAAAATATGTTGGGTCAAATTGTTAGAATGCGTGAGTAAAATGTATTAGTGTGAGCGTGATTTGACAAAAAAATGTGCGTGTCTCATGCCCAATGTGTGAAACTTGACCGATACGTTATGACGCAAGCGTTTACATTGAACTGAATTGGGGTTTTAAGGCGCACCAACACATGAAAGGTTATATGGCGCCTAACAGGAATGAACATGCCAGGCTCATCCTCCATGTACATCAAGATAAAATATGGAGAATGGGCCTAGAACCTTCTCACCCTGAAGTGCAGAGTTGCTGCAAATTCTATTGTAGACACTCCATTTACGCTTGAGCCACGTTATAATTTTTCTGCCACTGCTCTAGTGATATGAGCGAGATGGCGCCTGAAACAATGCATAGTTCATGATGAAGACCTTTAACGAGCATGAACAAAAAAAAAGATAAAATGAACATGAATTTGTGGGAGAGTGGGGGGTTCTACCCCTCTGCCTTCCCCTCCCAACGGGATCTGCAGTGGCCCTATTCTTTGCCCCGAAACCAAACATGACCCCCGGAACCACACGAGACGTAAACGTTTACAGCAATGTAATAGGCATAATGAAGCTTATTACGCAAATTTAAGTGCACACTTTCTTTTTTGACTCGGTATACGTTGTCCATCGATTGTTTGTTGTATAACTTTACACATCACGAATAAATACATATTACATACATGGTATTACTGAAACTGCAATAAATGCACAGATATCCGTAAATTTATTATTTGTAGTAGTCTTGTTATTTATAAACTAAACTATCCTTTTGATTTATAAATACAGAAGAAAATATAATTTCTAATCAAGTAAAGCAGAACAAGGCTGCTAGCACTTACCACAAGCTGTACATATATACTGAACAAAAAAAATTTAGCACCACTTTTAGTGACATAAGATTAAACATATGAACACTGATATAAAATTATTTGAAGATATTAGAAATGCTGGGTAAGGATGAGATTTTCAAAAAAAAAAAGTTCTTCTATTATTTTCTAAAGGAAGTATCAGAATTGCCTCCCATATATTAAAAACAACTTATTGCATTATACAAACGTATTTCTTTGAACAAATTTAATGTTTCGCATTGACAAGACTTGTCATTGTTTAAAAAATGCTGAAATGTGTTCATAAAAGGTTGCTATACTTAAACAAAAACATTCCAAATTCCGTAAGTTTTAAAATTACCTCCCTTTTCACTGGAATTCAGATGAGAACGATTTTCGACAATCTATATAAGTATGTTCCCATCAAATTTGCTTTATTTTTATCACATACTTTATTTACAAATGGCTTTTTAGCATTATTATTGGTCATATCTCATCAAGTCATCATTGACCTAGAACATACATGGCTTTCTATCTCGTCTATGGAAATGACATGAATTTTATGTGCTAAATTTACTTTGCTCAGTATACTTAAAACATCAAAGGGACTAGAGGTCGATCTGGTAGAGGGATTGGTTTCAAACCAGTTTGAATTGGGGGTTTTACGGCGCACCAACACAAACCAAAAACACATGAAAACTATCAAAATCTGCCTTGTGAGGAGGTGTCGATTCTTACGGATGGCGGGAGGTGTACAGTACTGGTTCTACCCAGAAAAATTGGGTTGTCTGCCTCCACCAAAAAAAAATCAACCGTCATATATAACCCGATGTGTAGAAAATGACGTAAAACACCATACAAACAAACTTAATTTCATATGAAATGTACCCATGCATAAAATTGAGTCACATGCTAACTAAGGTTTAACTATTGTTTATGAAACTGTTTGTTGTGGAAAACTTGCCAACTCGGCCAGGTTTTGTTGTTAAATCATAAATATTAATTTCATGTATATGGGATTTATGCTAAACGTGGCATGTAGTATTCAATAAAAATGGGCTTTAATCGTGAAACAATAACTTTCTAAAACCTTTAACTTTAAGGCTCTAGAACATTATTGCTTTGCAACTAAAGTAAAGTTTCTTATGACTTAGTAATGATTAATACAATGCAAAGTAATCGAGTTTTCCAGCAACATGTTAGGCCATATGTCAAATTTGTTTTTTTGGGTAGAGACCACACTGTTTTTCCTGGGAAGAACCAGTACTTATATACCTCCCACCATCCATAAGAATCGACACTTTCTCACTTGACAAGTGGAGCTCCCAGTGGGACTTCAACCCGCAGCGGTGAGAGGCGAGGGAATTTTAGAAGCAGCATCTTTACTATTCCGCTCATGGAGGCCCAAGTTTTCCAGGTAATACTATTTTATAAACAATATTTAAATCGTATCAAACAGTGTGGGCTAGTTTAATGCACAATGAATAGGAAACTGAAACACATTAATATGGGTTAATTTTTATGTGCATGGACACCCATAATTCCACCAGATCACCTCCAGTCCCTTTAATATATCTTAAACAGGCTGATAAATCATTAATTATATAGCCGCTATATAATGCAAGTTCGTGTCAATCATCAATATGGAGGTCTACTTTGTCCTGCACTCTTTTACACCCTGTCAGCGACATCTGTCCATTCCTTCCGCCCATATCAAAGAAAGACAACTCATTCATCACGGCTTCAATCAACTTTTCACCAGGATCGCGTCCCTTTCTTACAAAATCTCGCTCAATACATTGCCGCACGTGTGACTCGGCAAGTGGCAAAAATGGCACGAAATAATCCACCTGATGCGCTACTTTCATGCTCTCATACCACTCTGTGGAACTTTTCTCGAAAATATCGCGAAATTCATCTGGCTTTATCAACTCGCGTTTACGATCGTCTACCATCTGCGAGAACAAATACTGATTAATCTGATTAGCGCGCGAGTTGCTAAGGAACAGTATCACTGTAATGGCAGACATTCCGCTTTTCTTCTTCCCATCAACCTGTTCCTGCTTGCCTAGCGTCTCAATGGCAGACTGAACTCCAAGGGTGAGTTCCTCACCTGCCTTGTCCATTTCATCAAAGATAAACACATTAACGCCACATTTGGAAACATTACCTACTATCCAGGATGCTATGACGTCACTTTGCGACCGAATATCAGGGCCGTCTGCTCTATGAGCAAAATGAAGCGGAACTAGGTACCAAAACACCCTGGCGTTGTAGAACGATTCGGCTATAAATTTGCTAACGAAATTCTTCCCAATACCTGTCCAACCATGGAATGACATCACTAGCAATGTTTTGGCATCGCCCTTTTTCACACTTTTTTCAAACTTCTCTAACGCTCCAATAACAGCCTCAACAGCGATATGTTGACCAAACACGTTATCCTCTAGTTTATGCTTAAGCTTCACAATGTCAATATCAAATACGGAGCACGACCCAACTTGCAGGCACAAGTATGTACCGATACACGCCGATATCAAAATCACCATAAGCACCACAGTATGGGAGGATTTCCTTTCAATTTCCTGTTCGCCAATTTGTTTTCTCGTCACTTTTCTGGCACAATCTGTTCCTTCTCCATTATCTCCGAGCGAATTTTCCCCGCTAGACTTACTTCTGCTTTTATCTCTAATGAAGACGGAATCCTCCAGTTCGAAATCGCAAAATGTCAAATTATTGTTGATATTTCTCTGTCTGGCAGGGGAATTTTCGGAGATTTTCATCATGGCTGGGACGGTCTTGGCCCTTTCGCCGAGATAGGATATACCAAAGTCGCTGTGCCTTTTGTTATTTTTCACGGGTGATGATTTTTTAAATTCTGAAACATAGGAGAATATCATTTGATTCACTCTGCTCTCTGTAGATGAAATTTAGAATTAATGCCAAATAAAGACATTTCGTCACCTTGACGCAATAATAGTGCATAATACTAGTATATACCTATCACACTTACCCGAGTTATTGCACTAGGTGAAGAAAAGTGAATTATCTGCATATATTCAATGTTACTTTACATATTAACGCAATTAACTATTATTAAAGTGCAAAAAATAGGTCAAGGTAATTCATATTGATCAACTTTGCACTGGAACAAATTGCTGTCATGTTTGAATTTGAAAGCTGTACACTTCTGGCGTCTGAGAAATGGAACTAACCAAAAACGTTAATGTAAATTTCCGGTAACAAAGTGCGAAAAGTAGATGTGGGTGAAGTAATATTTTGGCCTACTTTAGTTAGAAGCATACCGATGTCATGTAGATGATGTAAACTATCAACTGTGCGATGATTGAAACCTACGTCTACTATTGTTTGAAACCTATTTGTGTCGTAGGACGGACTAACAAACAGACAGGACAACACTCTAAGCCCACTCTAGTTTCATGCAGAACAAGATACAGCCTGGGTAGCAATAATCATTATGCACATTGTAGGAAGTTGAAGCTAATTCAGTGTTTTTTGGACTGTTTTTATAGCTGTATTCTCAATGCCAAAACTTTTTTGTCCCCAATTTTAAGAAAAAAATTCTCAACTGAAATAAAATAAAAGGTTTTTTGGATGGGTGGGGTGGTTGTGGTTTTTTTTTTAAAGTGTGATAATGATTGAGGTCGAAAAGCTTTTCAAATGCTTTTGTTGATCTTGGCGTACAGATATTTTTCCGAATGTTATGAGAAATCGCACTGAAATTCCCAATTTTATGAAAAATCACGCTAGAATTCCAAATTGTGTCAGAATGGGCTATGGTCCCAAAATATAGAAAAAAAACACTGTAATTGGAGACATTATAATATGTATGTTTGACTCTGTGTGAGTAGTTCTAAAATTCTAATGATTATAAATATAATCTATTCCATTCACCTTAAGGGAACAGGTCAACACTCGAAAAATCTTTTACTCACCGAAGCTGTTGTCTGATTGGTCTAGTTCCATCGGTGAGAAACTCTGTCTTCTGATTGGCTGCCGTTCTTGACCATGGTATGTATTTGCTGTCTTATGAGATACCTAAAATAAAGTAATGAGAAAATGCCGAGACATGGTAGATGTCATACATAATCAGTGACATCTTGTGCGATAATTGGGATATACAATATAGAAAATATGTCAATCAAGGACTCATGGGTTCCCCCAGAATTTTCTGCATGTTTCATTTTGTGCGTGAATGATGACTTAATCTCACTTCCTTTAGTTGATAAAAACTTTAAAAATAAAGCAATTGTTTCCGATTCACCATGAGTTCTAACACTTAAAACACATTTTCTATCCAAACTCATGCGACATGCCTTAATTCCCTAGGGGAAACCCTGATGAAGCATGTATGTATCAAAGTCTTTTGAGACACCTGAAAGAGAGTGGTGAAGCATGGTATGAACTGATGTTTGTGTGAGACACCTGAAAGAGAGTGGTGAAGCATGGTATGAACTGATGTTTGTGTGAGACACCTGAAAGAGAGTGGTGAAGCATGGTATGAACTGATGTTTGTGTGAGACACCTGGAAGAGAGTGGTGAAACATGGTATGAACTGATGTTTGTGTGAGACACCTGAAAGAGAGTGGTGAAACATGGTATGAACTGATGTTTGTGTGAGACACCTGAAAGAGAGTGGTGAAACATGGTATGAACTGATGTTTGTGTGAGACACCTGAAAGAGAGTGGTGAAACATGGTATGAACTGATGTTTGTGTGAGACACCTGGAAGAGAGTGGTGAAACATGGTATGAACTGATGTTTGTGCGAGACATCTGGAATAGAGTGGTGAAGCATGGTATGAACTGATGTTTGTGTGAGACACCTGAAGAGAGTGGTGAAACATGGTATGAACTGATGTTTGTGTGAGACACCTGGAAGAGAGTGGTGAAACATAGTATGAACTGATGTTTGTGTGAGACACCTGAAGAGAGTGGTGAAACATGGTATGAACTGATGTTTGTGTGAGACACCTGGAAGAGAGTGGTGAAACATGGTATGAACTGATGTTTGTGTGCGACACCTGGAAGAGAGTGGTGAAACATGGTATGAACTGATGTTTGTGTGAGACATCTGGAAGAGAGTGGTGAAGCATGGTATGAACTGATGTTTGTGTGCGACACCTGGAAGAGAGTGGTGAAACATGGTATGAACTGATGTTTGTGTGAGACACCTGGAAGAGAGTGGTGAAGCATGGTATGAACTGATGTTTGTGTGCGACACCTGGAAGAGAGTGGTGAAACATGGTATGAACTGATGTTTGTGTGAGACACCTGAAGAGAGTGGTGAAACATGGTATGAACTGATGTTTGTGTGAGACACCTGAAGAGAGTGGTGAAACATGGTATGAACTGATGTTTGTGTGAGACACCTGAAGAGAGTGGTGAAACATGGTATGAACTGATGTTTGTGTGAGACACCTGGAAGAGAGTGGTGAAACATGGTATGAACTGATGTTTGTGTGAGACACCTGAAGAGAGTGGTGAAACATGGTATGAACTGATGTTTGTGCGAGACACCTGGAAGAGAGTGGTGAAACATGGTATGAACTGATGTTTGTGTGAGACACCTGAAGAGAGTGGTGAAACATGGTATGAACTGATGTTTGTGCGAGACAACTGGAAGAGAGTGGTGAAACATGGTATGAACTGATGTTTGTGCGAGACACCTGGAGGAGAGTGGTGAAACATGGTATGAACTGATGTTTGTGTGAGACACCTGGAAGAGAGTGGTGAAACATGGTATGAACTGATGTTTGTGTGAGACACCTGGAATATAATTTTCCTGTATAAGTCTACGTAAATGTGAAATCTGGAGTGGGGCCAAATTTGACCCAGGGGTCATCATTTAACCAAACTTGGTATGGAACAATAAGCTTATGTTACACAATGCATGCATTATATGAGAGAAATAATTGTGGTTTCAGAGAAGACTTTTAAGTTGGCTCCCATATTTCTAAGTAAAACACGATTGTGACCCCTAGGACGGGGCCAAATTTAACTCCGGTTTTAGTCACCATTTTAACAAACTTGGTAGGGAACCATAAGCTTATGCTACATGTAAAATATATTAGACCTCTACCACTTGTAGTTTCAGAGAAAACAAAAAAAATTAAGATTTTCCTATATAACACTATGTAAAACTGTGTGACCCCAGGGCAGGCCATATTTGACCCCAGGATCACCATTTGATCAAAATAGGCTGTTTTTATAGCCGTTATTGGGTCATATTCCCAATGACAAACATATCTTTTTTTCCCAATTTTGAGAAGAAAATTCCCAGTTGATAGAAGAAAAAGAAAGAACAATGAAAAGTAGCAAAAATGTGACAAGAATTCAATATGAAATGCTTCTAAATGCCTGATCTTGTTGTACTTTAAACAGTATGAAAGATACAATTATGAAATAAATGTTTGACTGTTTCGTTTCCCAACTTTATGAAAAATCGCGCTAAAATTCCCAATTTTGAGGGTATGGGTTATGTTCCCAAAATGTAGAAAAAAAGCACTGCAAACTGTTCCCTGTCCATGTAAAACATGCAAAATCTCTGTATGTTGTTGAAGGACGTGACATCGAGTGTCCTTATAGGAAAATTAATACCTCCACAATAACCAATCAGCATTTAGTATTTTAATTAACTATACACATACCTTAACAGTTGGGTTGGTATAAAGGTTGCCAGGTGTTGTTCTGTTTTCCGGCATCGGGGATTTCCAGCCACGTGACCCCACCGGGGTGGATGAAGCATTGAACCGGGCAGGTGACAAAATGTTTGACCGTCTATGAAAGGGTGGACTTAAATCCCTACCCCGTCTAATGAGGGGCGGACTGAGGTCTTTGCCCCAGGTTGACCAGGATACGTCAAAACTGGAGAAAGCAAAGCCCAGATTTTAAATGCGGGAATTATGCACAGAAAGGCAATTAAAGGGACACAGAGCAAACTGCAAGTAGCCATCAAGCATGAAAATGTGCACCTAGACTTTTTAAATCCAGTTTCATTTTGACTTTGAACCTGCTTGCATTATTATTAAATAATATTCTGAGTTTTCAATTGTTTGTTGTTTTTCTACCACAGATTTACGGTAAATATATATTACTGGTGAACTTTATTCAACAAACAGACTACTAATATGTAAACATAATTTATTCAAAATAATTTTCAAATATGCAAATTGATAGAACTAACGCAACGCTGCAAGTTTAAAAAAACCTCAAGATTTTCCTGTCCCTTACAATATACTAAAGGTAAAATATATTAAGGAGGTATAGTTTTTAAAAAATGCACAACATGAAAAGGAATGAACTATATTTAATTTAACATTTAACTAATTTTTAACTTACCATTCATTTTTATTGACTATAAAATAATGCAGATGTAATGACAAGTTTTACCTGAAGTTATGCAGATTTGACACAAGGCTGGATTCCCCGGAAAGTTCCATGGCCTCCTCCTCGTTCTTCATGGTTCCAGCAGAAGATTACTTGGATATCAAGGCTTAATTGATGTGAACTCGGGAACAACTAAAAGGAAACTTCTAAAATGTGTTATCAAGTAAAACAAGAAAATGAACTAAACCAACATGTAATACAAATTATATGCAAGATAAGCCCTGCTTCATGTCTGTAATTGATGTCGCAAACTACGATGGTGTGTGGGTACGGTTTATGGTCATTTGATTGACTGGCTGTAAGCGTGGTTTATGGTCATTTGACTGGCTTTAGGTCTGGTTAATGGTCAGTTTGGCTGGTTGAATTGGGTTTAACGGTTCAACAACATAAAACGGTTATATGGCGTCACCAGGAATGTATATTCCAGGCTCGCTCTCCATTTACATTTAGAAAAAATAAGCAGAATGGGCCTAACCTTTTCACCTGCAGTGCTGCTGAAAATTCTCTTGCAAACACTCAGTGTTTAGCTGGAGCCATGATCATTGTTTTCTGCCACCACTCAAGTAGTACCTGAAACAATACAGGAATCATGATGAAGACCTTAAATCAGTGTATTAGACAGAAATTCAAGACTTGTGTGTGCAAATCTGTAAACAGGGTGTGTAAAATAACTTGCTAACACACGCTAAGAGCCAATTCGCTTGAATTTGGTGTCTCTGGGGCAATTTATTTTTACAGATAAAGGTGAAAAAGGTACATTTAGATCATCTTTCTTCTATAAATGTATACAAAACATAACAATATTGAGAAAGTAAGAGTTAGGAGGTGTTGTTTACACCCACTACACCAAATATTGGCCGCGATTTTTCAAAAAACGGCCGCGCAAAAGACGGCTGCACGGTTGCTGGCTAATACACTGCCTTTGATCAAAATGACAAAACTGACAAAATGAACATTAATTTCGAGGAGATTTTACAACTCTGCCTGAATAATCAGTGGTCCTATTCCTGCCCGCAAACCACCTGAGGCAGTTTGGCTGGCTGTGTGCATGGTTTATTGCCTTGATTGGCTGGATGTATGCTTTATGGCAACATGATTAGCTGCATGTATGCTTTATGGCAACATAATTTGGCTGCATAGATGTATGGTTTATGGCAACTTGATTGGCTGTGGGTGTGGTTTATGGCAACTTGATTTGCTGTGAGTGTGGTTTATGGCAACTTGATTGGCTGTGGGTGTGTTTTTTGGCTATTTGAATGGCTGGTTGTGGGTGTGATTTATGGCCATTGTATTGGCTGGCTGTGGGCTTGGTTTCTGTCCATTTGATTGGATGGCTGTGTGTATGGTTTATGGCCCCTTGACTGGCTGCAAGTATGGTTTATGGCAACTTGATTGGCTGTGGGTGTGGTTTATGACAACTAGATTGGCTGTGGGTGTGGTTTATGGCTATTTATTGGCTGCTTGTGGGTGTGGTTTATGGCCATTGTATTGGCTGGCAGTGGGTTTGGTTTCTGTCCATTTGATTGACTGGCTGCATGTATGGTTTATGGCCACTTGACTGGCTGCAGTATGGTTATGTTAACTTGATTGGCTGCATGTATGATTTATGCCACTTGATTGGCTATGGTGTGGTTTATGGCAACTATGGCTATTTGATTGGCTGGCTGCGTGTATGGTTTATGGCCACTTGACTGGCTGCATTTACAGTTTATGGCAACTTGATTGGCTGCATGTATGATTTATGGCCACTTGATTGGCTGTGGGTGTGGTTTATGGCAACAAGATTGGCTGTGGGTGTGGTTTATGGCTATTTATTGGCTGTGGGTGTGGTTTAGGGCTATTTGAATGGCTGGTTGTGGGTGTGATTTATGGCCATTGTATTGGCTGGCAGTGGGCTTGGTTTCTGTTCATTTGATTGGCTGGCTGCATGTATGGTGTATGGCCACTTGCCTGGCTGCATTTATGGTTTATGGCCACTTGATTGTCTGTGGGTGTGATTTATGGCTATTTGATTGGCTGGCTGTCATTGGGATTTATGGCCATTGTATTGGCTGGCTGTGAGTTTGGTTTATGTCCATTTCAATTTGATTGGCTGGCTGCGTGTATGAAAAACTATGATATATGGTCACATGATTGGCTGCATGTATGGTTTACGGCAACTTGATTGGCTGTGGCTCGGATTTATGGCCATTGTATTGGCTGGCTGTGGGTGTGGTTTATGGCTATTGATTGGCAGGCTGTGGGTGTGATTAATGGCCCTTTGATTAGCAAGCTGTGGGTGTGGTTTATGGCCATTTGATTAGCAGGCTGTGGGTGTGATTTATGGTCATTTGATTTGCAAGCTGTGGGTGTGATTTATGGCTGTTGTATTGGCTGGCCGTGGGTTTGGTTTATGTCCATTTACAGAGCTCTAGATAAGCTGCATATCTTCGTAAATTACACAAATAATTGAGCCAAAAAATGCAAAAGATTTTGTTCTATATATGCGTATTAAAAAATAAGAAAAAGACAAAATGTTTATTTCAATGCGTAGCGAAGCATAACTATACAGCATTCAAATGTTTGCCAACCACCATCTTCAGAATTTATTGTTAGTTCTATTGTTGAACTGTTCCGTACTCATTACTCATGTGTTACAGTGTAGAATATGTTCATTTATTATATAATGCAAGACTCAATTAGAACATATTCACCAACCTGTGCTTGACAAAACGAGCACTTTAACGATAGGTTTAAAGTTAAAGGTTTATGTTTACTTCTTTAAAATGTGTTAAAATCATGTTTAATTAATACCGGTAGGTACTGTAATCCAATCTGTGTAATTATATTCGTTCAATTTTTCCCTTAAAAATTAAGAAAACATATCATGAAGTAAAAGAGATCTCGGAGGGAAAAAAAATGGATGGCTGGCTGTGGGTGTGACTTATGGCCATTGTATTGGCTGGCTGTGGGTTTGGTTTATGTCAATTGTATTGGCTGGCTGCGTGTATGGTTTATGGCCACTTGACTGGCTGGCTGTGTGTGTGGTTTATGGCTATTTGATTGGCTGTCTGTGATTCATGGCCATTGCATTGACTGGCTGTGGGTGTGGTTTATGGCCAATGAGTTCTCAGTCAGTCAGGCTTTGAGACTTAAAACATTTTCGTCAAGAGACAAAAAAATATTGTCAAGAGACAAAAAATTCAAAATGTTTTGTGGTCGTCAAAGCCAAAACTGATCAATAAATTTATATAAACTTATTGTTTTCATTGACAGTCACAGAATGATTCAATGGAACTATTTAGACTACAACGCTATCATGTCTATCGACTGTAAATGTAATCAACGCCCACACAGTAGACGGATTGAAGTCGTCCCTTTCAAGCTGTTACTAAAACCAAGCTCGCTGATGATGGCCAAAGTTATACCCCAGTAGTGGTCATACTAACTTCGTATATCATCTATCTATACCATGACAGACTAGACATGTCAGACACAGAGACAGACCAACTCCGCGGCTTTGGCGGAAAAAAAATCATCGCGAAAACCCATTGCATTTACAAATGTTAACACATTGAAAATCAATATTATTCTAAGCAGACGCACTTACAACCAACATACGAATGTGTAGTGTAACCATTTAAGGTTGAAGACAAATTATAGGTGCGAATATGCCCACTTTTTTTCAAAAACGGAAAGCGCCGAACATTGTAAAAGCTTGAGTACGCTTGCGCTGCCGCCTGTAATACCCAGATTAAAAAAAATATTGTGCTTACTAACAATGAAATTTTGGCACGAAACCTGGATTTATTTAAAAATAAATAAATATCCAAAATCGATTGGATATGGTCAAGTGAATTTTTTAACTAAATACGTATTTTAGACACGAACGTTGTCAATCATATAGTACATGACATCAATTTAACACTTTTGATCTGAACATAATATTAGAAAGAATACTTATATGGCAGAAATTGTGCGCTTTATATTCGAAAACGTTGGTACAATTTAATACTAAATTTTTCACAACTTTGAGTAAAATTGTACCAAACTTTTCGAATATAAAGCGCACAGCTTCTGCCATAAAAGTATTATTTTTAATGTTATGTTCACATCAATAGTGTATTAAAAACGAGTACGATAAACACATATTTGTTTGAAAAAAATAACTTGACCATATCCCATGATCGAGCTTGGATTTTTTCTTAGATGGCCGACCAATAGTTCTTAATACACATACGCTATTTTCTTTGAACGTTTAAACAACACCAGGGTAGCCACCGGCCAAATGATTTTAGATACATAACAATCATAACATGGCATCAAAGGGTATGCTGCCAATTACCATAAATCAATTTGGATGTCAGTCAAATCGTCCCCAAGTCGAAACGTTCCCTGGTCAAAGCGTCCCCAAACTGGCCAAAACGTCCATTGTCTGTATTTTCAAATAGTCAAAACGTACTCCCAAAATAATGTTCGCTATTAAATCATTACAGTTGTTAAGCTTATTATGTTTTAGCAACTGTGTTATGATATTTGTACGTGTTTAAGGTTACTAAATACTTTTTGATTGACAAATAATGAATGTATTTATTTATTGATTTTCCGTTATAATTAAATTGGTCAAATAAATTTTAAAGGGGGACGTTTTGACTAATTATTAAAATATACTGCCAAAACCTGCCATAATATTTTAAAACAAAGAAGGTAGTTATTGTACATAATGATATATTGTTTTACCTTAATAAATATGCTAGTTTTATAATTAAAGCGTTAATAGTTAATCAGTACTTGTAAAATCTGATTTGATGGGATATATTTTTTAGCTTCTTTTTTTTTTAAACGCGTGTATAAGGAAGGGTTTTTTCATAGTAATTTAAAATTGAAAATATATTACTCCAGTTCATTATAAAACCGTCATACCAATCAAAAGATTGTTCGCGTGGGGTCTGGTGTTTTGGTCTAAAATTTGAAATTCACCATACTGAGATTTTAAATGGAATCAAGCTGAAAATGCTCTAATTAGCTGGTTATCCTAGGAAACATTATTATGCAAAATAACTTTAAGTGGTCAATCAGTTTTTAAAAAGCGATATTGCCGCTTTACCTTTAAACACCTCAACGGTATTCCTCTGTGGCAGCTGTGAGCAGCCATTCACATGGACTTGTAAAGGCGTTGAATGCGAGTTCTGCTACATATGGTATCATGCAGACTGCCAGAACATTTCTGACAGTATGTACGACAGGCTGGGGAACGACTCTAAGATTGGGGTCTGGAAATGTCTCACATGTGACAACATCAATATCACCTCATCTTCCTTTGCAAGCCTAGACTCCTTTAAAACATCAAACATATACAACAATTTAGCAAATACCTCAGACCTACTCAGCCCAAAAGCCACAACCTCAAACCAACCTATCACGTCAACCCCAAAACAATCAAATAAAACCAAACAAGGAAGTAAACAAAACAAACAAAACGGTAAAAACAAAATCAAAAGATCACTTAAAGTTCTTGTTGTCAACTGTAGATCAATTATTGACAAACAACTTGAATACGAAAATCGTATCATGTCAACAAAACCGGAGGTAATCATTGGCACAGAGTCCTGGCTCAAAGCAAAACATTATGATAATGAGATTTTCGACCCAGACTTTGTTATACACCCTTCAGGCGGGATAGACAAAAACAGACTGGTGGTGAAGTATTTATTGCAGTCAAGAATTGCATTATTGCACAGGAAGCGAATGATCTCCGCACTGACTGAGAATATATGGGTTAAAATTAGTATTTCTGGTTGTAAGGCTCTTTTGATAGGGGCATACTACAAGCCCAAGGAGCATGATCCTGACATTCTTCCCGAGTTTAAAAAATCGAATTGGCTACAAATTCTAATGCATCTATTTGGATTGGTGGCGATTTCAACATTCCGAAAATGAATTGGCCCGATATGATCCCGGGAATTGGTTGCAAATCTCCATATTATAGAGAGTTCATTGATATCGTGTTTGACAATAATCTGACACAGGTAGTCCAAAACACTACACGAGAAAATCATATTCTAGTCCAAGACCCTACACGAGAAAATCATATTCTAGACATATTCCTCACCTGTAATTCCACAGTAGTAAATAAGGCCAGTGTTATGCCTGGCATTAGTGACCACGACGCTGTCCTTATTGACACTAACATATCAGCTCGTATGAAACCACAAAAGCACGTCAGATATCCCTGTTTAAAAGAACGGACTGGGATGGTTTCAAAGCTCACATGACTGGCTTCCATGGCATATGCTTGAATCTGAAATGTATGACCGTTGCTCTGTTGACCAATTATGGCAGTTTTTCCATGAAAACATGAACATGGCTTCAAAACAATTCATCCCAACTAAAACGGCATCAACAAAAAACAAATTACCTTGGATTAAAGTAGGCTTGAAACGACTATACAGGAAACGTGACAAAGAATACAAAAACTTACAAGAGAACAGGACATAGTAGCAACAAAAAGCGCTATTTTGATTTGAAACATCTCTGTCGTAAACACAAAAATAGCATATCAAAACTACTTAAATGTAAACATTGACATAGAAACAGCATAAAAACACGGTATACCAAACAATAAGAAATTGTATACACTCTTAAAACATTCAAGACAATACTCTACTGGAATAGAATTATTACAAATTTAAAGTGTAACAAATCATATCAAGAAGACTCGGACAACGCTCAAGTTTTAAATGAGCGATTTCAATCAGTTTTTACCTCGAAGTCCCCAGTGTCTCTTAAATCTCTCTGTGAGATGAAAATCCAAGATAGTACCGATGCAGGTGCGGATGCCCAAACACAATGCCAAAACGACCGATATTCAGGTATCTAATGCTGGTGGAGCAGAGGCCCAGGCAGCACACAGCCCAAACACAAAAATGCCCGATATTCAGATATCCATGGCTAAAAAGAAATATAAAAAGATCGGACAGGGAAAGTAGCATTCAAGGAGGACAGTCAACCACAAAACACAGAAACAAACACGCAAACAGACAAACAAGAAGGCACAAGCAATAATAAATGCAAAGGACATCACAAACACAAAAGGGTTGACAATAGGGCTACCGCCTTGGAACGGTCAGTGGCAAAGTAGGCCACTGGGGGTTTAAACCGGTTCTAGGGTGCACCAAACCTCACACTTACCCTACTGTCATCCCATTAAAACAGGACAGTGTAAATAAAGAAATCCCCGCCATGATCTAATCTCTAACCAACAAGGCAGCATCAATAGGCAATATAAGTAAAAGACAAATATGCTCGTGTAAATATAATACAAAACAAGAGGCCCAAGAGGGCATGTGGACGCTCTACTGACTCTAGATAAAGTTTATGTATAAGGGGCCATAACTCTTTCAAATATCGTTCAACCAGAACATGGTGAAGATATACGCAACTAGGCTTGGTACTGATTGTCCACGACAAGTTCCGCTGAAATCCAGCCAGAGGTTCAGGAGAACTAGTCTGTACAAAGTAAGTGTATTAAAACATTTAAGGGGTCATAACTCTGCCAAAATTCATTCAACCAAAACACGGCAAGGACAGGTGCAACTAGGCTTGGTACTGATCATCCCCATCAAGATTCGTTGAAATGCAGCAAGGAGTTCAGAAGAGACTAATCGGGACAACGTTTGGCTATTAAAACCTTTAAAGGGCCATAACTCTGCCAAAAATCATTCAACCCGAATATGGCGACGATATGCACAACTAGGCTTGATACTGATAATCCTTTTCAAGTTTCGTTAAAATCCAGTCAGGGGTTCATGAGAACTAGCCTGGAAAATATTTGTGCATCAAAAACCTTTAAAGGGCCACAACTCCATCAAAAATCTGTTAACCGGAATGCCACGATGATATGCACAACTATGCTTGCTGCTGATCATCCCTGTAAAGTTTCGTTGAAATGTGGGGAGGCGTTCAGGAGAACTAGTCCAGACAAAGTTTGTGTATTAAAACCTTTAAAGGCCATAACTCTGCCAAAAATCATTCAACCAGAACACGGCAATGATTTGCACAACTAGACCCGATACTGATCATCCTTGTCAAGTTTCGTTAAAATCCAGACAGGGGTTCAGGAGAACTAGCCCGGAAAATGTTTGTGTATCAGAAACCTTTAAAGGGCCATAACTCCACCAAACATCTGTTAACAGGAACGCGACGAAGATATGCACAACTATGCTTGGTGCTGATCATCCCTGTAAAGTTTGGTTGAAATGTGAGGAGACGTTCAGGAGGACTAGTCCAGACAAAGTTTGTGTATTAAAACCTTTAAAGGGACATAACTCCGCCAAAATCATTCAACCAGAACACGATGACGACATGTACAACTAGGCTTGGTACTGATCATTCTTGAAAAGTTTCACTGAAATCTGGCCAAATGAAGGCCCTTTCTTCTTAATGAGGCCAAAATATAGCATATTTTAGAAAATCAAGGGCCATAACTCCGGTGTAAATGGTCCAATCTTGCTGGTATTGATTTTTTTGGAGCTTTCATTGATAGTAACAATCTGGTAAAGTTTGGTAAAGATCGGATAAAAAATGAAAGCCCTATCGTATTAACCAGGCAAAATATAGCATATTTAAATAAATCAAGGGCCATAACTCCGCTGTACTGGTCCGATCTGGTCAGTTTTCGAATTTTACCGAGACTTTACCATATTTAACAATCTGGTAAAGTTTGGTAAAGATCGGACGAAAAACGAAGGCCCTATCGTAATATAGCATTTTTAACTAAATCAAGGGCCATAACTCCGCTGTTGCTGGTCCGATCTGGCTGGTTTTCGAACTTGTCCAAGCTTTCATTGATATTAACAATCTGGTAACGTTTGGTAGAGATCGGATGAAAATGAAGACCCTATCGTCTTAACGAGGCAAAATATAGCCTTTTTAACTAAATCAAGGGCCATAACTCCGCTGATACTGGTTTGATCTGGCTGATTTTCGAACTTGACCGAGCTTTCATCGCCATTAACAATCTGATAAAGTTTGGTAAAGATCAGATGACAAATGAATGCCCTATCGTCTTAACAAGGCAAACTATAGCATTTTGAACTAAATCAAGGGCCATAACTCCGCTGTAACTGGTCCGATATGAATGGTTTTCGAACTTGTCTGAGCTTTCAACGACATTAACAATTTGATACAGGTTGGTAAAGATCGGATGAACAATGAAGCCCCTATGGTCTTAACGAGGCAAAATATAGCATTTTTAACTAAATCAAGGGCCATAACTCCGCTGTTACTAGTCCGATATGGCTGGTTTTCGAACTTGTCCGAGCTATCATTGATATTAACAATCTGATAAAGTTTGGTAAAGACTGGATGAAAAATGAAGGCCCTATCGTCTTAACGAGGCAAGATATAGCATTTTTAACTAAATCAAGGGCCATAACTCTGCTGTAACTTGTCCGATCTGGCTGGTTTTCGAACTTATCCGAGTTTGCATTGATATTAACAATCTGTTTAAGTTTGGTAAAGATCGGATGAAAAATGAAGGTCCTATAGTCTTAACGAGGCAAAATATAGCATTTGTATCTCAATCAAGGACCATAACTCCGCTGTTACTGGTCTGATCTATCTGATTTTCTGGTTTTCGGAATTTGTTCGAGCTTTCATCGATATTAACAATCTGATAAAGTCTGCTAAAGATCGGATAAAAAATAAAGGCCCTATCGTCTTAACGAGGCAAAATATAGCATTTTTCAATAATTCAAGGGCACATTACTCTAATGTTCCTGGTCCGATATAGCTGGTTTTCGAACTTGTCCGAGCTTTCATTGATATTAACAATCTCAAGAGGTTTGATAAAGATCGGATGAAAAATGAAGACCCTATCGTCTTAACGAGGTAAAATATAGCATTTTTAACTAAAACAAGGGCCATAACTCTGCTGTCACTCGTCCGATCTGGCTATTTCGAACTTGTTCGTGCTTTCATTGATATTAACAATCTGTTAAAGTTTGGTAAATATCGGATGAAAAATGAAGGCCCTATCGTCTTAACGAGGCAAAATATAGCATTTTTAACTAAAGCAAGGGCCATAACTCTGCTGTCACTGGTCCGATCTGGCTGGTTTTCGAACTTGTCCAAGCTTTCATTGATATTAACAATCTGTTAAAGTTTGGTAAAGGTCGGATAAAAAACGAAGGCCCTATCGTCTTAACGAGGTAAAAGTTAACGGACAGACGCCGGACGACAGACGACGGACGACGGAAGACGGACAACACATCATCCCATAAGCTCTGCTGGCCTTTGGCCAGTAGAGCTAAAAACAATAGCCTAGAAAGCCACAATGAAGGTACTCAATGACTTGGCAGAAGCCAGAGCAGTAAGAGAATAAACCATTAAGGGCACGACAAGAAAGATCATGGACAAACATCAAACGCCGCCGTCCCAATGGGCTTTAGGTAGGCGTCAACATAGGGTCCACAGCCTGTCCGGTCATCGTCAATTAAAGAGGAAAGCATAGTGGCGAATTGTAAAAGGGTCCACCACCAAGCATGCAGTACGTTGCAAAATGATAGGGTCATAACCTCTTTTGATAAACTTTTTAACAAGTTTAACAAAGATAGTATGAACGTGATCATGACCAAGAATCTTACGAAGTTTATAAATCACATCACCATAGAAGTCAGGTTGTGATAGTCCTTGTCGCAGAAGAGTCCTTAAATTACTTTTATATTTGGAAAGAAGATCAGGGTTACGGTAATAAAATTTTGCAAAGGTTTTAC